>VWYP01003540.1:796643-809454 GCA_013400435.1 Pycnonotus jocosus
TCTGCCCTCACCTTGCTCGTGTCCGAGCTGGCGAGTTCGCCGGTTTGGAAGCGAACGTTGCCTTCTTTTCGTTACGATCAGCCCCAGACAGCGGGAACCGCTGGGGAAAGTTCAGCGTAAACTGCAGTTTATTTCCAGAGCGGGAGCTCATGTGCGGTAGGCCCGCTTAGCTTTTGTGATACGGCTGCTGTCTCTCTTTTTAAAGCTCGCGTAAACTCCGTGGAGTTGATTTAAAATTGCCGGATTTGCTTGATTGCCGGCGTGAAATTACTGCGCAGCGTATCTTTTTCGGTCACAGCCTTCTTACTTGGGTTACCTTCAAAGAGATTTGTCCCTCGACAGTGGAAAGGTGATTGCTCTAAAAGAACAGCATCGATCAGCTGTTCTGTTATTCATATCTCTCATACCTTGACTCCTACTCCACGTTGCTTCCAATTCACAGCAAGAGCTGACGTTGGAATCAAGCCAAGAAAAAATAAAATTCTGAAGGAGGTCGGTTAAGAAAAGCCCCCAAAATTCTCTTTGAATTAAGATACCTCTTTCCTCTACTTTTGGATGTTTATGCGAGAATTGCAATGTCTAGCTAATTGGTGGATCTGAGCCTTTTAGAAATGCTGCAGCTTCCCAGGAAAGTCCGAGATCCTCTTAGCTGTGCCTCACGTGTCCGCCCTGCCGGGGTCCCGAAGCTCGGGGCTGACGGGACAGGACGGGAGCTGTGTGTGCAGTGCCCGCTGCGCTGCTCTTACCTACCGTGCACATGAAGTGAGAACCCGGCTCTTGGTGAGGCCAAGTGAGAACTGCTCTTCCCCTTTCGCCCTGGCCTTCTCCAGTGTCAGAAGGGTCCGGTGCTCAGCAAAGGGTTGAGCCACTCTTGTGGCTCAGGAATCCCGCCAAATGTTTGTGCTTTCCAGTTCAGAACTTCATTCTCTTAGATACGGTTTTGCTCCAGGATTTGGCAGACTCTCTTTCCTTTCCTTTGCAAATAACAAAGATGAGGGGTTATATGTAATACATTGAATTATGATGGCTGTTTTTGAAAGCTTAGACATGATTGTACCAGTCCAAACATGGTGCAAATTCTTTTATCCTCATGGAATTAAGTTCAAATGTAGAACTGTGCATCCCTGTGGAAGGGGTAGTTGGCAGTAGGGCCAGTTTGTCATCACAGGAAGGGGGTAGAAAGTTGTATTTCTCAGCTTCTTTTTTGCACTATCTTGTGCAGTCAGATCATTGTTTTTCTTCACTGTTTTTTGAACAAACCAAACACACTAGGAAAGTGGGCAAAATATTTAACAAACAGTAACACTGAACTTCAAGATATCAAAAGTTGCTATGAGATGGAATGTGTAATATCCAAACTTGACTTTTATTTAATGGCTGGACTTCAAATTGGATTTTTTTCCTTTTTTTCTTTTTTCCCCAGGTTGACACTGTTCATTAGTCATTTTGTAATCAATATCTTTAAACATGCTACTTGTGACCAAACTTTTTGAAATAAAATTGTGGAAGATAAATGACCTGAGGGGAAACACCATTTAAATGTGATGATTTGAAACAGGAAAAAGAACTTGCCCTATGAGATGTATTTCTGCATTAAAATTCAGATAGAGAATTCTGAATTTATAAAGTTACTTTGTAAATTTCCCCTGCTGATTTTTAGATTAATTTAGCTTAGTAAAAAATCCAAACTTCCACTTAAAAAATTCATGTACGATGATAATTAGCAGCTCTTCTAAAAAGAAAAAATATAAAAAATTTTGACATTGATGAATTTGAGGCTGCCAGTTCTGGCAGCTTTTTAGATTATGTATGCTTTGTGATGGAGCTGTGCAAAAGAAATGCTTCTCTGGTTTGAAATATCCTTACATTAAGTCTTTGGTTGCTCTTAGGCGTGCTTTTCTTAAAGGGACTGACTGCTGTGGAGACTCCCAAACTGGGATATTTTAGAGCATGAAGGTGGAGAAGGTGGTCCACAGGACCATATTGTTTTCATAGTGTTTGCAGGATGAGCTGGTTCTTGGGCAGAGAAATCCCAGGGCTGACAGTGGGCTAAAGATTCAAGTGCTCATCTCCAGCTGAGCATGTCCCCTCAGGTTTTACAAGGTGGAAAACTGTGCAGAGAGCAATATCAGCTGCTCCCTGCTTGTTAGTGGTGGTGTGTCCCTCTTTCCCGAGACTGGAATTTGAAGTGCAGGTCAGTGCTCTGACCTTGGCCTCCTCTCTGCTCCATTTGGGGAAAAGCAGATCTGCATCTTGCTGACTGCAGTGGGGATCTGAATCCAGAACTTCCAGAGGATTGGCTCAACTCAGCTTTTTAAGCTTACGTTCATATTTAGGAAGTATTTTTTGTAACTATAGGGTTGGGTTACAAACCTTGATTATATACATAAATGAAGCTCTTAGTGGATGTTTTCAGCAGTTAAACCTCTGTGTTATTAATCTTGGTTAAATTCTAGTGCTGAATCAATGTATCAGCATTGTACTTTTTGTGTTATGCTTGTTAGGGTTAGGGACTAAACTTGCTGGGTTTGATTTCTGGTTTGATTTTATTCCCCCAACTGTTTTTTCATGGTTCTTGTCTGTGCCAGTGCCCTTATTTTATATGGTCTTTTTTAGAAAAGCATGAGAGAAATGCTGTTTATTGAATTTGGGTCCACCAACTAGTTCTGCTTTTTCAGTTTCTTCTTTTAGAAATTGGCATGTTTATCTGAAAAGGCCCTTTCCAGGCTCTATTTAATGGCTTTGAAAGGTTGCAGTTTGTGTATTTTCTCTTTTTATATTTTTCTTTTCTTTTGTGTACTTTTTTGACTGGCTGAGTAGATGGTGAAGTTTCTAGTTTATAGATGGACCACTGAACTCAGGAGAGTAAAGGAACCGCTTATTTTTCTGGTTGTAAAGACACAGAAGACTAATTACAGAGGTATAAAAGGTCATCAGGCTCAAGTCAGCTTTGAATTTGTGCAAAATGTCAGTAAAATTTGGCTTGCAGAAATGTAGGCAATCAGATAGTTAGGTCAGTCTTTGTGGGTTGTGGGCACTATCTTGTTTGTCATCAGTTGCAGCATGATGAGCTTTCTGACCTTGTCTGTAATGAAGTAGACTTGATTAAATATTATGAGAAAGGCAAATATGATATGCCTTTTGGGGGATTTTAGAAGCAAGGATGATCCTTTGCAGCTACATTTCTTTTTCCTTTATTCTGGAAATATAAATGGAGGAAATTGTTCCTCATGCTTGGTTGTCAAAAAGGACTTGAAGAAAAAAAGAATGGTGTCTCTGTTAGCTGGTACTCAAATAAAATGAGGCTTTGTTGGCAAAGTTCAGGAAGGTGTTAAAGTTCTGTGTTCTGTTGATCTCATGTGGGAACTGATTTTTGTAGTGTGCCCTTTAGTGTTATGCAGTGAAGTCTGTACAGCAAAATCTGGTTTGTGTCACTGTGCAATACAGAGAAAAAAACTTTCTCAAGCAACGAAATCTGGATACCGAGACTTTCAGAAGATTTTTGTACAATACAAGTTTGTTACTAGGCATGAGGAAAACTGGGGGATTGGGTGATATTTTGGTGTAAGGCAGGGATGGTGTTTGCAGACAATGTTTTCTTTCCCAAGTTATAAATTGGGTATAGTGGTAAAAGTGGGAGGCTGTGTCTCTGAGATGCTGCTTCCCTTACTGATGATGCCTTGTCTATGCTCTGCTCTGGTGCTTACCTTTAAAATCAGATCTTTGGCTACCTTGGCATCAATGCTGGAGGTAGCTGACCCATGGCACAAGATTTATCAAATGAGTAGCAATGTTAACAATGACTTCAATCCCTATTTCCTTCCAAATATACTGTCCTGGAGTGGGGAGAAATTAATGATTTGGACCTTGCAGAGTGACTGAATTTGCCATAATGGAAGTATGTTACGAAGCTATTACACTCCCATTTGACATGTGATCCTGCTGTCTTGTAAGGCTCTCTAAATTGCTGTTTCAAGTTCTCTCCCTCATTAGGAGTAAACAGAAGTGAAGAAGCTAAGTTGTGCAACCAAAGGGGTCCTTCCCCTCCTCCCCTAGGTGTAGGCCTCCCCAGAGCATCTATTTCTATAACACTAGGTATTTAGCTGTACACAATATATTGTACACAAAATATTACAGAAGATCAGCAGCAGATGTGTCACGTGGTCAATTTTATCTGAGGAAAAGCTGTGACTATCTGAACAGAGGTACCAGTGTCAAGCCATCCTTGTTTGAAACAGCTGTGCTTGAGTTCAGGCACTGTGCTCCGTATACAGCAGGGATATGGCATCGTTGCCTCAGGGACAAGCTACTCAGGCACCTGGGTTGTCTTCACAAAACATTGCTGGGGAAGAACACACATTTTTGTAGGTCAAAAGATGACCTGTAAACTGGAAACGGTAGCAGAGACAGGAGGGAGTTGGTATTGTTGGATGCTTCCTTTTCTGATCTGGGGCTGCTGCTTCTCCTGGCCACCTCTGGCCTTTCTGTGTCTCTCACGCCTGATTTTTGCAGGCCCAGTAGTTTGATGGCTGGTCACTAGTAATACTGATGACTTTGTCTCCTTAATCAAGGGCTTTTTTTTTTTTCAGTCACCTGCACCACAGGCCTGGGTCAAGAAGACATTTGTCAGTGCATTCCAACACCACAAAGGGTCTAACTGCTCAGTAACCTGAGTGCATTTAATGGGTTCTTTCCGCTCCACGTCTGGCATTTTTCTGTTGGTTACGCTCTTTGAAATAATTTATTTCTGTGCCTGGATTAAGAACCTGAGCTGCAGATGTTATGTGTTCACTCTTTCAATCTCTGAGTGTTATTTTTGGATGTGTCCCAGCCTCTGTCTCTCCACTGAACAATAGTAAAGGTGTTCCATGAGGACCTTTGCTAGCCTAGCAATGGAGCACCAGCAGGCTGCTCATTAGTCTTTTATGTCTCTCCTTATCAGTTTTACTGAGAAACTCCCTATCACTTTGGTTGCACATGTTAGAATAATTAGACTTCCTGTTCAGCAGGTTTGTGTGGCATTGATTTTGGCCTGAAAGTTCAGGGGAGGGGAAGGATACCATTAAATTATATGAAATAGCAAGTATTCTTCCTTAGTTGCTTTTTTTTCTTTATGAGTTGGGTTTAAAACATGTTATTGCACAAAGAGAGGCAGAAATCCCAAGCAGTCTTTAATGTGACTTAAAAAAGTGTTCTCCCTTGCATTAACAAATAAGTGAAAATAAATCTTAAATTTCTAAGAGGAAAAGAGGATGTGATGATTTCACTGTTCAGTTGGAAGAGGGCTTCACATAATTCAGAGACTCTGGGATCACAGCAGGTATCAGACAGACTTGGAGCGTTTCCCTGGCCACTCTGGTCTTCCTATGATTATGGGAAGGAAGGATGGGATGTTGTTTGGGGATTAAGTACTTTTTTTCTGTCCATCTCTCTCATATTTCCAATTATTTTGGACTTTACTGCTGCTTGTGGCTTACCATCAAAGTGAACTTAATTTGATTTGGTTTTATTTTGTTAATTCTCTGCAGTCTTATGATTGCAATAACAGTGATTACAACTGAGGAGTCTCTGGCCAGCTATTGCTCTGTGTAATAGCAGTGTCTTTTTCAGATTAAGGAAAAATAGGATTTGTTTAGTTTGTTCTGCCTGAGGTTATTTTCTTAAACATCCAGGCTAAAAAGGAAGGTAAAGTTCTTGTAAAAGTAAGAATCTACAGAAATTGTGTCAGTTTTTATTGTTTTTTTTCCTCAGAAGTTTCCTATTTTCCAGGAAATGGTTAGTGTTCAGGCTCTTAAAAATATGGAAAATATTAAAGGGAGAAATGGAAAGGGGGTTTCAGTTGCTGTACCCTTTAGAGAATGAAGAGTATATATAATTCTATGAACCAAATAGTCTCTGTGCATTTTAGAAGTTAAACTTGCTTTGTGTGAATCTGTGAGATTAGCTTCTTTGGCTAATATTCAGTCTTTTTCAATTTGAAGACCTCAGCTCCTATCTTATCATGGTGAGAATTTCTCCTATAAATCTCTGATTTACACTGTGTTTGTAAGACTTGAAGCCATTGTGTTTGCCTTTAACACATTAAACATTCAACAGTGCTTTTTAAACAGAGGCATCAGTCGGTGCATGTGGGAAGATCAGCTGTGTGGTTATGCCATTGTAACCTGTGTTGTTCATTAGCCATTTTGGCTGAATTGGTTGGTGTAATGTGAAGAATAACATTGTTTAATGTTTTGGTGCAGAGTGCCATTCTTCCCTCCTGTGTCCTTCGAAATGTTGATCATAATTTTTGGTCTAAAGAAAGAGAAAACACTAGAAACCATTAAAAGAAACATAAAATGAGCAAAAATGAAAGTGTATCTATGGTGTGTGGTCCATAAATATTAAACTTGAAGCTAGCAAAAAATACCCTCAAAACGTCTCAATAGCAAATAAATAAAGGAAAGACAAAGCAGATGGTGTGATAGTATTGCAGTGGAGAGAAGGGCAAGTGACTCTACCGTTTGAATGTAAAAAAGGTTTTAAAAGGCATTCTAATCAAGTGCTGCTCACAGCTCTGCTTTTAATAGTAATATTTGAATACTCAAATAAGTCACAAATGGCACAATTCCAAGGGTATAAGATCCATTTGCCTAAAACATGTGAATTGGAAGTGAATCTCTTAGAGAAGAATTTCTAAACAGACCTGTGAGAAAGGAGAAGTTGTTGGTGGTAACTTTACGGGGCAGGCTTTTCTATCTCAATTTTTTCCCCCTCATATTGTTTACAATTAAGGCTTGAAGAGTAGTGCTGTGCCTTTGTTTCTGAGATTGTCTGTACCTCAGTGAACTGGTGGGCAACTTCAGCCATGCTAGGCAAACAGTGAAGCTTAATTAAAATCTGAGTGGTGGGTAAAGGAGAGAAGTCACTGCAGCTGTTGCTGGAGGTCACCTGTGTTGGCTGTCAGCTGTCCCTGTGGCACATGAGTGAGGCTCGGTGGCCACACGGGTGCTGCCCAGAGCTAATGCAGCCTCCTGCCACCTAATTAGCAGGGAATAAATAGGACTGTGTCAGGAGAGGGGTCTGGAGGACTGGGAGTGTGGTGGAGCCCCAGCCACGCTGGCTTTTCTCCCCACGGGGGCTGAGGGAAGAGGATCGCTTGTGTGCAAACCAGTGCTCCTCGGCTCTTGTTGGTCACCACGAGTGGGCACTTCTGCGCTCGGGGGGAGGAAATAGATGTGGCACTAAGGAAGCCCGTTCAGAAAGTGAAATCCTTATCAAAAACCTTGCCCATATTGACAGCAAGCGCAATTTCCCCCAGTTACCTGGGAATGCTTCCTGGAGCCATGGAATAGTGTGACTTTATCTAATGAAGTACTTAAGTGATGATGCAAAAGCAGGATATCTGCATGATTTTTGGGTCCAGCTTTTAAAATGCAAATTAAGGACTATTTTACATTCTGAACCAAAAAATTATCCACTGAGCAATGCCCTGGACTCAAGCATTTGTCCCTTAATTTTGTGTGCAGTGTTTGCACATTGAGGCACCAAAGGAATCAGTGGAGCAGTTTCTAGTTGTAAAAATGCTTCAAGGATCATTTGAAGCAATGGACAAGCAAATAACACTTGATGGTACCTCTCTGCTTGAGAAAACCCAACACAGGGAAGCCATTCCTGTCTTCCTGAATGAAGAGAAAGGACATGATGGAGGTGAACTAGGGACTAATAGCAGCATGCTGCAAGTATATGACTGAAAAATTAGATCACCATTGTGATGGGGTAGAGTGTATGTATGTTTTTCTACATCTGATGAGAAGGAGCTCAAAAGAATTTTCTTTTTCTGGAACCAGGATATGTAGATGTTTCTGTTTCTCTGCTTTTAAGAAAACCCTAACAAACCCAACAGTCTATATATTCAAGAAATTCCAGACATGTATCTGAAAGCATGGAAACTGAAGGCAATGTTGTTCTTAATTGTGTATTTGCTAGGGTTGCTTTGACTGCCTTAAGTCTGTTAGTGGAATTTCTTTGGGCACTACATAAAACTATTGCATTTTCTTTCAAAGTTCTTTTCCTCAAAAGTGAGAACAATGTTTGAACATACGTGTATTATGTAATGATTTGAAATATTTAAAGCAGAAAATAGGTGATATAATGAGAACAGCTAATACACAGAGAAAGAATAACCTATTAAAAGCTGGAGTAGTTAGCTATAGAGATGGTGAGCTGTTTGAGCATATACCACTCTAGATGGATATAAGTAACAGAACTACATTTTCTTCTTCCTGTGTCATGTAAAGAAAATAACAGCTAGGTATGCCTCTTCATCTTTATACTTGAATTTTCTGCCAGATTAGTGTGATATGAAGATGCTTATAGCTGCAGGGTGAGAAAATGTCTGTCCTTCAAAAAAGCTCAGAAAATTTCAATTCTGGTGTAAACATAATTCAATAGAAAAATTCCTGAAAAAGGGTCATTGTTGTACTTTTCTGCCTGCTTTTGTCAAAACAAAATGCCCCCTCTACCCTGTGCTTCCACTTAAAAGCACAGCAGGATTGGAACCGATGCTTGAATATATGCCATGAAGGGCAAATGGTAGCTGTACATCTAAAAAATGTCTACAGAAAAATGGAAGATGTGTCTAGAAGTTTTAAAGCCTTGTATCTGTGGCAGTTTTGGGCTAACCTCAAAGAAAAAAAATTCAGAAAAAAAGGTGATCTGAGAATGGTTTCAGCTTGGCAAGGAAAATGTGATTTGGAGACATGGAAGAGAAAATTAATCAGAATAATAGCTCTAGCTCGTACAAGGAGATTAAGTCTATTAATGAAATGAATATCTGAAAACTAATTATTAAACCAACCTAATGATATATATATATATATATATGTATCTCAGGACCTAAGAGGATGTTTTAAAATCAGCAGATTACTCCAGTGTTCTGCAGAGGAGTTTGCAGGAGTGGACTAAGAACACCTGCTTTTTTTTTCTCATGGGATATTTATGTCACAGTAAGCAAACCCACTTCGCTGATGTGCATATCTTTCCTGCTGCAATCAAGTGGCAGTTTGGCTCAACTCAGAAGAGTCTGAAATGTTCAAGAGCTGGATTGTATTGAATCAGCTGGGTAGAAGTTTCCTTAAGTCTTTTGGCAGTGTCTAACTTTTGTGAAATAAAATATGCTGCAGCAGTTTCTGGTTTGTATGTATATATGTTAACCAGTGAGTGAGTTTATTCTAAGCATTAACTTGCTTGTTTATGGAAATCTAAACTTCCAGGTTAAATTGAATTGCAGTTCTGTCAGGAGGACAAGCTGGTCTGTTTGCTTTTGAATGTGTTTAAAGAAAGTTTCATAACCTCTTCTTTGGTATTCCTCCAGTAACGCCTGATCCTTTTTTTTTATCTACAAAGTTTAAAGCTTGAGGGAGCAATAAAGACTCAAATCAATTGGAAGTAATTGCAACTAGATCATCAGCATAGTTTTGTTTAAATTACAGTGTTTATTTAGTGCTCTCCTGTTGAGGAAGTTTAATCAAATTGCTCGTGCTCTAGAGGACTAAGGGGAGCGATAGCAACGGCCCAGGTGCTTGTTGTGAGGGCTCTATCTTTTATATATATGTATGTATATATATAAAAATATGTATACACACACACACACACACATATATATATATATTTGTATTTGAGAAAGAAAGGTTTTTAATAGCTGGTGCAGTGGCTGGAGTGTTTCCTCTGCAGCTGATCGTGGGGACAGAGGGGTCCCACTTGGCTGTATGCTTTCCCAGTGGTGCCAGTCTTGTTTTCCTTAGATTCTCTTAAAACACCGAGAGAGAGGAGCTCTGCTTTTAATTTAAAGTTGCAGAACAACATAGGTGAAAAGAGTACTTTAAATACAGTGTGTAAGACTGTGTTAGTAACATCTCTCTGCTATTTTGGAATAGACTTTGAAATAGCCTTTAGAAGCTCTTAGCTCTGTGTTTATTGTTTGTACTTCTTGTTTAATTGTGCTGTGTGCTCATCTGCCCTCCTTGAGGGCTGTGGTGTGCCTGGTGCAATATTTCACTGTGCAGAATCCTTCACCCTCACATTTGAGTGTCTGTGCCATGGGACAGCTTCAGACTGTTTTCTTCAGGGAATAACATGGGATAGGGACAGTTGAAAAGCAAAAGTCTTGACCTTTGAACACACAGAATGTCATGGGGGATTATCCTTACCCAGTATGCAATTAGTTCGTTGTAGAGGGAGAAACACTAACCCATTTCTTTGTGCCAGTTTCTTTTGTCCACTCTTTATTTCCCAGTCTTCCATCTCCACGAAATTCCCATATGCATAGACTCTTACTGTTTTAGCAGTATTTGTGGGATTTTTTCTGATTCATTAATAAGGCTTAATTTCTTTCAGGGTAGAAGAAAAAAGTGATGTAAACTGAGGTTCTGGGATTCTATTTCTGTATGTCATGTGTGCTGCTGTTGGCAGACCTGGGAAAAGCAACTCCTCTTGTCATAGTCTTAACAACAGTTTATTAAGAAAAGCTCAATCAAAACAAACCATACTGTTGCCATTGCAAAATCGATTAGGGAAATGTATTTGGTCACTAGAAATTAATGAATCTATGGCTTTTCTACTATAAATAGAGCAAGAACAGTTTGCCATCAGAGTAATTCCATTAGTGAAGGTGGGATGTTACTGATGCTATTTTTTTCAGGTTTTCAGATGTTAACGATTATTTGGTTTTCTCCAAACCTGGCTATATTGATTTTTTTTTTTTTTGTTCAGTATTAACTTTGTTTTCCTTCTTGAATTCTGTTCATGTTTTTATTTCTCAACTCCTTTTTTAAAATGCAGTTACTATCTGTGACAGCATTCCATCATATTTATCCTTAATATCCATAGCATTCATCTTTTCCATTGATAAGGTAAATGTAGTGGAAGGACACACTGTATGTTTTTTAAGTTTCACTAAGCTTATAGCCAAAACTTCCTCTGACATAGAGTCCTGGAACTTGTTAGCTGTTTGTTTATATCTTCAACAAAAGTGTAAGTATGTAAGTTTTGAGTAATGCTCTTTTTCCATTAGTCCTGCAGCTTAACAGTGAGGAAGGAATGCACATCCTTGGAGGCTCATCTGGCATTTTGATGGCCCAATAAAACTTCAGGTTTTTTGGCATGAAGCCTTTAAATGTAACAGATCTTGTATGTGGTTGGTATGATTTAGACTGCAAATGGCAAGCCCAGATTTGGACAGTTATCTTAATGGATGTTTTAAAGGCTTTTTTTGCTCCCCTGTGGCTGAATACAGTCAGTTAAAAATGTTCTATGTGATCATCACAAGAATTCACATTTAATGTTTTTTTTTAAAAAATCTGTTCTTTGTTGTGTAAGTTCTACATACACTTTGTTCTGTACATATGATAAAAATGCACTGATTTTGAGACAGTTACCAACCATTAAAGGAATATGACTATTAATGATCTGATTTATTTAGATATTTCTTTTATTGAGTAGTTTTTTCCATAAAGAGAAATAATCTCTTTTTTCCCCCTGTGGATTTACAACTCAACACCTTCTTCTGTCATTTAACATGAGACACTTTGATCTGTAAACACCTTTCAAACACACTATAGTGGACAGTCCCTTACATTCTGAATGGTGATTACCCTTGATATTACCTGCTTAATTATTTTCAGGGATTTTTAGGATGAACTTCCTGTTGTTTCTATTGCCTGCAGAGCTGTTCTTTCAGTGACTGATGAATGTTTTAGGTAACTACAGGCTGGAACCAGTGTTAGTAAGGATCTTGGCAATGGGCTTTTCTGTATCCATAATCCAGTTCAAGGGTGCTCCCTATAAGGACTCAAGTTTTTGTTCAGGCATCTTTCAGATGTCTGAAATACCACTACTTCCATTAAAAGGAAAAGAAAAATCTACTTCATAGTTTGTGGTCTTACTGTTGGGGATCTTTCCTGCTCATAAACTGGTCTGTTTCAAACTGCTCTAGTTTCTTCCTAAATCTTTAATCTTCCCACTCAACTTGCAGACCCCATCTCTTACATGCTCCCACACTTCATTATTTTGCAGATAGTTTGTTCTCTTGCTGCTCAGCTGTGTCAGTCTCTTCTGTTCCCTGGGAAGCTTTTTCTCTGCCCTGGGTTGTCCCTTTCTAGAGCAGGGAATTGTTACCTGTGGGACAGAGCTCTTCAGGAGGATTCACAGTGAAGGATGTTTTTCTTCCTGGGAGGTGGCTTTCCAGAAAGATCATGAGTAACCTGCTTACTGGACCACTGGAATTAGATCTCTCAGTCTCTCTTCAGAATTTTAATAATGTTTATCTAACTGCTGTCTTCCATGATGCAGAAATATTAAATGCATTTGTTTTCTTGAAGTGTAATTACTCATTATTTTTATGCCAAGATGAAGCAGTTTGTGATTAATAACTTCAAGGTTCCCTTTTGCTACCATATGCTTAGTCATTTTATCTGTGTTAGTAAGGCATGATGACCTATTTTGGTTAGTATGTCTGGCTTTTGAGCTGCAGGGTGATAGCAGAAGCATATCTTGGAATTTCATGGGTATGCTAGAGACAAAATAGGGGAGTAAAATACCAGAAATGTTAGTTGAGCATCGATTCTGTTCTGTAAGATGTTAGAGGCCTGCTAGACTGTTAAAGCTTTATAGTGTCATCCTTGTTTTTAAAAACTGTCTTTAATAAGGAGTTCATTGATGTACTTCAGATCATTTTAAGACCCTTGGAGCAAGCCTGACTTTACTACAGGAATTCAGTAAGGTGTCACTGTGCCTTCTATACATTAACAGAGGTTCTCTGCTTCCTGTCAGT
>VWYP01003540.1:811850-1024001 GCA_013400435.1 Pycnonotus jocosus
TAAGTCATGGAGAGGAGTGGAAAGGAACACTGCCAAGGTGCAGACTACAACGTAAGGTTGTCTTTCTTAAATGATATAAAGGACACTTGCATAAAAAGGTTGGCTTTTGGGGGTTTTTTTTGGTGTGTTTTGGTGGAGTGTTTTTGGGTTTTTGGGTTTGGGTTTTTTTTTTTGCTGCAGAAAAATAATCAGTTCTTGCCAAGCAAGGCTCATGATGTTACTGCTACTAGTCCTGGTCTAGAAAGTTGAACATCTTAGGAGATGGAAGATGCACTTCCAATGTGCTTATCTCTGAGAAATTTTCACCTCACTTTCCCCTGCAGGCTGCTTTGTACATGGCTGGTTGTGTATTCAAAAGACACTTGTCCCCTGCACGTGGGAATTTGAATTTCCTGCCATTTAACATGTTGGGATGAAAATGAAATAAACTACAAGCAAATTCTCCTCCAAACCACAATTCCTGGAAACTGTATGCTGTTGTGGGCATGTTTATTTTCTACTTTTTTCCTTGCTGTGATAATCTCAGCTTTTTGAGGAAGGGAGCAGACAGTTTATTTAAAAGCCTGTTATAGCAAAATGTCATTTACATAAGCCACAGTAGATGCCTTCATGGTTCTGAACTCTCTTTTCCTTTGCAGAAACTAGTAAGATTTTTTTATGAGTCTAATCAAAGGATACTCTGTAATGTTAGAGATACTCCTTTAGAAAGGCAAGACTGAAAACTCAAACATTTCTCATATACACTTAAAGAAGGGCTCTGCTTGAGCTTTCCTTTTCAGAGTGATTGGAGCTCAGTCCCATGCTCAGATGCCACTTTTGTTTGTAGTCAAAGGCTGTTTTGCCATCAGATCTTAGTGAAGTTGAAGGATAAAGATGTGTTCGTGATGTGATGGGCCTTTGCAGTGTTTTTTCATGCATCACTTCTCCCTCCAGCTAGCTGCTTCCCTTGTGGTTACATCCAGGCCTTATCTTTACCTTATTGAGAACTTTTTAGTTTTTGTTTGGATATTACTTGATACTTGTTTCCATTTCTTTGTAAGGTTTGTTTGAAAAATACAAGGATTATAAGGTGCTGAAATTGGAAACACGAAAAAAATTTGGGGTGGTGAAAAATACCAAGATGGATGAACATATATATCTTAAGAATAGCTTTGAGGGATTTCTAATACATATGAAATTGTTAGGGCTGATTTCTGATTATATGTGTTGTGTGGAAAGAGTTAATGCTGAAAGCATGAGAACATGGAACAAGGTGATAGTGGCCTGAGAGGGAAAAGCTGGTATCTTCCTTTTGTGACATAGTTTTAAAATATCTTCTATTTGGATCAAACAGTTGACCATAGTAATGAGGTCTGGTTTTCCTGAAGGTGTTATGCTTGCCATAAAAATCCCAGGTGGTGGTGCATGACTAAATCAATATAATTCTGGGTGTGTATAGGAAAGTACAGGTCACACATTTTAATGGCCTATTTCTGTCCTGTTTGACTGGTTGCCTGAAAGTGGTTCCAGAATAAAATTTACCTGCTACTAAACAGATCATATATTCTGATCTGTATCTAGCACTGAGTATCTTGCACTAGTACTACTTACAGAGTAAGTACTCATGGAGACATGCCTCATTTTGTTTATTTGAAAACAAAGCAATGCTGCTTTTATTTAAGAAACCGTCTCAGAATTAGTGGTAGTTGAGAGTTATGCAAAGAGAAATGAGGTACCAAGAGCTAGACTAGAGCTGTAGCCCAAACACTTTTATGGTTTTGCATAATCTCTGGATAAGGCAGGGTGTCGTGGGAATGCAGTGTCATTAGAAGAGGTAGGGAAGCAGTTGTGTGATGTTGATGCTCTGGATGGAGCTGCACTTTGGTGAGTGGCACTGTTCTGAAATCACAGTGGGAGAAGTAGGGGTGAGTCACTGAATCAGTCATTTTAGTGCCAGTATTGAAAATTTCGGGATCATCACTGAGTGGAGACAAGTAAACCCAAGAACATGATAAAATAAGCACTAACACATTTAATGTCATCTGACAACTGGTGCTGATATCTCAATGAATAGTTGACCTCTTTGCACAGCAGCATACGGCGTGTTGGTGGCTGAGCTTTGTTGTTTAACAGGCAGCTCAGATGTATCCCAAATCATGCCAGAGATATTGTTGGTGTTATCTTTGGTGCAGGAGGGAAAATGTGGGCAGATGTTCTGTTGCAAGCCTATGATGGGAGCCAGTAGGAACCAGTTGTGGTTTTATGTGGTTCACATAATCAGGCTGTACAGCTGAGAGTCTTGGGCAGTGGGTGAAGGGGATCTCCAGTCCCCCAGGCTTCAAATGGTTTGTGCAGGACAGGAGAGCCACCACACACAGTAGAACTTAGGGGACAGCTGAAATGGCAACCCAATACAGTGTTGGAACAGATTGGTTGATTTCTTGGAGTTTGAATTTTGGGGTTTTTTAAAGTTCTATGTGTCTGTATGCAGAACATAAAAGTGTGAGAGGCAGTGTGTGAAGCAGAGCAAGAATGCACAAAGCAAGAGAGAGCTTGTTGATCAGCCTGCTATCTGGAAAGAGATTTCAAGCTGGGAATTTCTGCATGACTGATTCCTTCTTCCCAAGGGAAGGATTTTCTCTGGGTTTCAGCTCAATCAGTTTCTCCCAAGAGAAATAACATACATACGGTCTAAATATTTTCTAGTTACTCCAGCTAAAAATGGGTGGTGATAGTGAAAAATGCAAATTCACTTCTCTCTGGAAGCTCACTTTCTGCAAGGAAACCAAAGTTTATATACTTTTTTTAAAAGGCACTTTAAGCATGTTTTTATCAACAGGTGAGAAATGCAACAGAGTAGCTGCTCTGCATGAACTGTAATTGTATTTATAATGTGATGGTAAGGCTGTGCAAGTGGGTAAATATCTCATCGTATGAGTAGGTGCCTAATTCTGTTAGTGCCTCATAAATCTCATCAAGAGGTCATTTTCCTGACGTTTCCCAGATTCATAGTTTGCCTGACAGCCATTTTAGTGACGAGAGCTACAGGCATGGCAGGGGACATGAAGGCAGAACAGGCTTCAATGCTGCTTTGTAGTGCCTTCAGTTTCTAAATCCCTGCAGAAGTAGAGTGGCCTCTTTCTTCTTCCTCCTTTATCTTCCTCATCCCCTTCTGCTACTGGCTGCTGGGAAGTGTGCAACTTCTCAAATGACTTTCAAATTCCCCAGCACAGCACCGTAATTGAGCTCAGCCACCTGAAATGGGAGACAGAATCTCCTCTTGTATAACTCAGCTCTAATGAGGTTTTTAGTGCCAGGCCACAAAACAGAAGTAGGTTTCATCAAATCTGATTGTTTGATGTAGGCAAAATTACAGACTTCCTAGACCTAACCAAGTCCAGAAACATGCGCCATAGCTGTGTTCATGTAAGAGGAACATGTTAAAAACGAGCACAGGTCTCCAATACGAAGCAAAATTTTGTCTGATTTGTGGCTTCAGCAGGTGCTGCTTATGCATGTTCCTTCTCAGTAGATTGGGTTTTCCAGCAATGAAATTATTTAGCCCTGATATTTCCAGACAGAGGTCTGGCTTAGCCCAGCATTCCACCTCTAATAATAGTCAGTAGTAATACTTATGGGGAAAAGTGTTAGTAAAACAGCGATCCCAGCTTTTGGAAGGCTGTAGTTCAAGGACTTTGAGCAAGAAAGTCATGTCTGTTCCTTTGTTTAACAATCCTTGACAGGTTTTCTTTTGTGAATACCTCTAGCTATGTATTAATGTATTCTAAATTTTTGCCTTCATAACATCCTGTGAATGCCATTAATTGTGGTATGGAAAAAGTACCTCCTTTTCCTCTTGTTTTTAAACAAGCTGCCTGATAAACTTCATGTTATACTGCCTAATTCATTTATTCTGAGACATGATTTCCTATTTGCTTTCTCTGTAGTACCATTCATGGTTTTATGTCTGTCATTTTATCCATCCTTCCTCCTAATCTAAATGCACTTGTTTGCTTAGTTCTCCTTAGGTTAAAGTTGTTTCATACCTCCCACTGTTGTCTCTTTGAATCTTTTCTTGCTCATCAGAATGTTTCTCTGAAAATTGCTTGGCGCAGCATCTCTAGGTGCAGAGCTACTGTGGTGTTTCCTGTCAGGTGTCTCGGAGCTGCTCACTCCTGCTGCTCCCTCTCCCAACCAGCACTGAACTTTGTCATCTGTGAGTGTGTAGTTCCTGACTTTAATTAAATTGCAGGGTTTCCATTCACTATATTGGCTGTGACTTTGTGGTGTGTATGAATAAATACCTGACAAATCTATCTGCATCTCAACGCAGTGAGTTGGCTTTGTAATTTTGCTGCTTTCTCCATTTTTCACATAAATAATGAATATATTGAGTAGCACAAATGCAAAACTAGGGCTCTTGTGAAAAGTGGTGATATATTCCTGTGCTGTTTCTTTTAATCTAACCAATTGTTAATTCACATGAGGACCTTCCATTTTGTCCCATGACAGTTCAATTTCTTTAAAAGCCTGTGGTGAGAGACATCATCAAAGGTTTGTTAGAGATCCAAGCATGTTATACATATCCTACATACCACACTTCCCTGTATATGTCATGGCAAGTTTGTAAAAGAAGTCATGCCATGATGACATTCCTCTGTCGTGTTTATTTGCATACCTGCTAATCTGTTCTACAGTTTTATCAACTTTCTCAGTGTAGAAGTGAGCCTGTAGCTACTAGCCTGTTGTTCCCTAGAGTCCTTTTATTGGAATTGGCAGTACCTCCTCAGCTTTTTATATCTTGTTTTTTGAGTTTGTCTTAGAGGGCAGCTGGGCAGCATGGTTAATAGTTCTGTGGTGGTATAAAGTGCCTTCAAAATTTCTGGGTAAGTAGCATCTAAATCTGGTGACCTGCCGTTGGTCCTAAAGTCTGCTCTGATGTTGCTGTGGTTTTGACAATCTTGTGTCTGTACTATCTTCTTGCTCCCGTACACACCCTGCATTTTCCTGAGTTTTGGGAGAGTGGTGGCCAGTTCATCTCCATTGTCCCTTGGCCCTGCTCAGTAGGTGAGCAGACTTTCCTTCTGTGCACTGAGTGCTTCCCATGTGTAAAACAGGAACTGAAAAGGAGGAGGTTGCTGGAAGGCAGCAATATACAGCCATGGGGGAGCACCTCTTTCTGCCTCAGTCCTAGTTTATGTTGGCTTAAGCAGGTCCAGAAGCCATGGCAATACTAGATAGATATGAATTGGCATTTATTGCATGAATTATTTGCATGGACAGTATAGTTGAATGTAATTGTTTACAGTTCTTGCCACTCAGAACAAATCTCAGTTTTAATTAAAAAACTTACACAAATTGCTTTTTTCAAATTTTTGGATTGATAATGGATTTGTTTAGTATACTAATGTAAAGTGTTCTGGTTTTGATTGTATTCACAACAATCCTGAGTTGTATTCAGGATTTAAATACAATTCTTCAGATATTTAAGACATTAATAGAATTTTGGATCAGATTTAAGGGGAAGATGTTTATTGTTCTGAAGAGTTGATGTGTGTTTTGATTTTGAAGCAGTTCACAACTGAATGTTGCATATTAATTCCTGCCATTTGATCTTCAGTATTTGTAACAAAGATCCTCAGTCATGTGCAAGCTCTTGATGAGGATCAGACTTAGCCTGCCATGCCTCTAATGGCTTTCTTGCTGTTTTACTGCTTTTTACTTCCTGTAAAGAAAGAGGTAATTCATTGTTCTAGTCTTAGAATACTTGAGGTGAGACAGCAGCGCTCTTCTCTTTCTTTTACCAATTTCATTTCCCCCTTTCTTCTGTCTTTATATACGTGGTTATTTTTTGTTATTCTTCAGTTTGTGTGTGTGTCCCCATGGTTTTCCTTAATTGCTTTTTGCTCTGACTGCAGGCTTCTGGCTTCTGCGTGTGTGAGGTTTGTACAGCCGTTTTTATCTATATTCTGCCTTTTTCAGTGGCTCCTGAATCAACTTCCCTCCCTTGAATCAATTGAGGTAATGTGGCGTGGTGTTGCTTAGCAATGCTGGAAGCTGATACCGCCTGGGTGATGGGTGTGCTCTAACAGCACTGAGCAGAAGAGACTACCTGTCCTCTGTGGTCTGTGCAGAGAAGAAATCCTGCATTTTCTAATGTTTTCAGCATTCTTATCTTTATGTGTTTGGGTGGGGTTTTTTCCTTGAATGTTGCCGAGTAACAGTTTGTAAGACTTTGAGATGTTCCTCCCCCCCTTGTTCCTGACACAGAAAACTTGGTAGCCTGTAGAATCAAAATATAATTGGGATGTCAGTCTTCAAAGAACTGGATATCTAATTAACTGTCTTGAGATAGGTATGTTTTCTGTCTTCCTCCCCCACATACCAAGCAAAGCTGTTGTGAAGGCAGAGCTGAGCTTTGTAGGATGTTTCAGTCCTCCAAAGTGGCACAGATTGGCAGCCAATCTGGCGTACATGGCAGCAGATTAAAAACCAGGGTGAATTTAATACCACCAATCACATAAGAATTTAGAATGAGCTATTTTGGCAGCAGATATAGAGGCGTTAATGGAAGTTATTAGCTCTTAAATATTTCTTTAAAATGGTTGAAATTTCTAAATTTTCAGCTGTGGGTAGATTTTTTTACTCTCATTTAAATGGCAAAAGAGTGAAGTATTGTTTCTTCTAGCTTTCTTGTTTCGCTATTTTTTTTACAAAGCTAAGGGAGTGTACATTTTTTAAAAAATCAAACTATCTGCTTGTTTTCTTTTTCATTCTTTTTAATAAGAAGCACTAGAAAATGACATGTATTGAAATCAAATATCTTTTAGGCACATTTTTACCAAGTGGTTGCTCTCATTTTCAGAAAACACTGAATAGCATGGGAGATAACCCCATGTTTAAGTTGTAAGGTAGGATAACTGCGAAGGTATTATTTTCCTCTTTTCAACCAATCAGAATACAAACCAAAGTTTTTACTTGCAATCCTGGGTGGAAGACAGAGGGTGTGTTCTCCATCAGTCTGGTTGGAGCGTGGACCCTGACATCTTTGCTTTCTTTGATGGCAGTTATATTGACTATATCTGAATAGCAGGAATAAAAACTTGGTCAGACTCAATTTCTTTGTTTCACGCAATAATGTTTGTGCTTCAGTAAGCACAAGCCGCGCCATTCTTTTGCAAAAACTCTGCCTTGGTAGATTTGGAAGGCTTGCAGTTCTTACAAATTTTGTGTACAGTTAAGCAAAGTAATTGGGTAAACAATTGCAGCCTTCAGGTGCCTGTTTTGGTATCTGCTGTCTCAGTGCTGCTGCCAGATCGCCTGTTCCTTTAAGCCTTAACCCCAGCACGGGACTGCTGGTGGGGTGGAAGAAAGGTCATGGTGGGAGGGGGCCATGGACCTCCACTGCTGGATCGTGGGAGCCCAGCCTGAAGAGTGAACCTGGGTGCCAAAGGTGCTCTTCATAATGTCAAAATACACCCAGAAGTCAAGGATGGTGGAGGTGGAGAGATGCAGTCTGGAGGCCAGTCCCACCTCAGTGCTTTTATTGGGACTGCAAAGGATTGCTTATGAGACATGGGATTGTTCAAAGGGTCAGTCTCTCTGATCAGCTGCTCCTGCCTCTCTTAAGCAGTAGTTTTCATAACCAACAAATGCATTGCCAGTAGCCTGATAGTTTATTCCTTTCTGGTTTAGACCATTTAATCCATAGTATGGAGTCATTTATCCTTGTCTGTAAGGAAACAAAGCATCGAGCTGGTGAGGGGATTTTATAGCAGGTTCATTGCCATGGTTTCAGACAGCCTTACATAGCCTAAAAATAGATTCAGTAAAGAATATTCTCTTCCCTTCCCTGCCTCCCCCAGCTCTAACTAATTGGAATTTCCTTTTTTGTTGTTATATTTTTGTTGTTGTGGGTTTACTGACTGATAGGTCAGGCAAATTTGTTTGATGTTTTGTTTTAAAGAGCAAAGTTCATCCTAGTGTCTAATACATTGGGGAGTGACTTCAGTGGAAGCATGCCAAAGCTATTACCTCCTGCTCCTGCCCCCTACACTTCAGTAGTGCCCCTCTGGTAGACTGCAGCTCGTTACAAACCGGTGCAATAGTCCAAGATATGTGAGGGACCATCCTGGGCATACCTTGGATAATTATAACCTTGACCTTGCCTTGTGCTGAGCAGGGGGAATGCAGAGAGTACATGATGATGTGCCTTTAGCAGCCTGCACTGCTGCCTGAACAGCATCCTCTTCCAGAGTCTGGCTGGCAGCTTTACTGTGTCTCCTGCAATCCCACAACCAGGATGTTGCAGACAGGTTAAGGATCACAGATGCAGCTAGCAGGACAAGTTTTAAAATTCTGCTTTGTGTGCAGCAATCCCTGGGCTGCAGCTGCCAGGAGCTAGGGGAGGCAGACTGGGTGACCTCTGCTTCTCCTTCTTGGTGTCCTTGCTGAGGCAGCATCACAGCTACACAGCCTTGGCTGGCGTGCCTAGAGCTTGGGCATGGCTACACTACCTCCGGATTGCAGTGTTGTTTGTCTTTGAACGTCAGAGACACGGAGGTGGAACACAGCTTGGCAATTAATACGGTCTCCTCCGATGTGTACTGGCTAAACTATGTTTAGCTTCGGGTTGGGCAGTTGAATTTCTCCCCCCCCACCTTCAACAGAGGTGTTGACCGCTTCTGTTAGCGGGAGTCCAAGATGCTTTTAGATCTCTTCCCTCGGACAGGAAGGGCATGGGTTGGAATCACACTGATGCCTTGGATTTCC
The DNA here is from genome assembly GCA_013400435.1 of Pycnonotus jocosus. Classification (NCBI taxonomy): domain Eukaryota; kingdom Metazoa; phylum Chordata; class Aves; order Passeriformes; family Pycnonotidae; genus Pycnonotus; species Pycnonotus jocosus. The sequence goes on from VWYP01003540.1 coordinate 820,602, forward strand.
TGCATTGCTTCCTGTTGAAATGCTGGGCCAGAAGCTAATGGTGGGGGGGGAATACTGTACTCGATGTTCCACTCCTGAGGCTCACAGCATGCCTATTTATGTTGGAAAGCAAGTAAACAACCCCACAGCAGCCTTATCAACTCATGTCTTAGTGTCAGGGTTTGGAGCAAAGGGAAAGTGTCCTGGGCTGAATTGCAAAGAAGTCTCTTAGTAGATTGTTTGGTGACATTCTGCTGATCCATTTCTCATCGCCATTTTTCTTTGACTGCCCGAGAGAAGCTGCAGTAAGTTTATTTGTTTGTCTGTGTTGCTGCTGGTACCGGGCTTTTTCTTTCTTCTTGCTGCTGCTGCTTTTGTGGTCAGGGTGCCTTGACCTTCCTCAGTAGGGACTGAATGGAGAAGGGCTGATGTGATGTCTGGTTGCAAATATCTTATCCTGAGTTGGAAGGGATATTGCTAATTCCTTCTCTTCTTGATTTATTTACTTGTTGTAAATACTTTCAGACTTTCCTCTGTTTCTGAATCAATCAGAGTTATGTCTTCTTTGTCCATGTGCTGTGTTGGACAAAATTTTTTGTATTTAGGAAGAAGGTGGTACCAGATAGATAGGATTGCTTAAGGTACAACTACTCAGAAGAGACGAAACCTTTTGAAGTCTTTGCTGTTGCTTGTATGCTGTGCTGCTTTGTGTTTGGCAGCTGCAGCATGTGCCTATGCTTCCCTGCACCTCCCTGTGATACTCTGTAGTTTTTAAATGCCTGTTTTGGCACCTGGAGAGCAGAAGAGCAGCCCCCAAGTAGAGATGAGGGAAATGTGCTTTCTCAAGCTTCCACAGAGGCAGGAACCTGCCTTGGCTTGTTCATCACCAGTCCAAGACAGGTGGGTCAGGTTGGTTGTTACTTCGTTCTGAAGACCATCTCTTCCTCTTGGAGTGGAGGTGAGTTTGCCATCCTTTTGGAGGATGCACACTGGGATTTTCACAAAATACAGAGGTTCCTGGTTCTAAGGGGTAGCAATGCATTGTTTTCACATTTGGTGATTTTTTTTCAATGTCCCAATCCAAACTTAAGCTGAAGGAGTTCCTCTAAGGATGAGAGCATGACTATCATCTCTGTTCAGTGGTATGCTTCCTGGGGAAGAGTGCAGACTGTTTCATGCAGGCCAGCCCAGATTGCAGAGCCCAGCCATGTTAGTGACCCTATGAAAATATAATCCAGTCTGATGCTAGAGGGGTAATTTTTCCATACCTGGTAGGTGTGTAAATATTCTTTAAATGGACTACCTTTCTGCCGTGGTGATTTAAGCACCTGAAAATACTCTATGCATGAATTTTCATAAAATAAAACAACCTGCCTAATATTAGATGAATGCATGGTAGATGATAATTTCCTTTTCCTCCCATCTACCCAATGCTTTATGTCATTTTACATCCATTTTTGTTCCCTCCAACACTTCTAGCCACTTCCCTGCTCTGCTCACTGGGCACCAGTGTGCTCCACATGGGAAATCTTCAGTGTGTGCATGCTCCTGGAGTGTGCTGAGCTTTGCACGAGTATTCACCTCCTCCACAGAAAGATGAAGAGACTGGGATGTGTATGACTGGGAGTGATGGATGGCTGGAATCAGACAGAGGAGCTCTCAGGTTGTTGGTGCATCTACAGGAGTGAAAAGTTGGGGGAAAGGTGAAAGGAATGCCAAAAGCAAATCGTATACTGTTTATTTTGTCTGGGTAATGAGGTGTAATTTGAATTTAGATGCTTCACTTGTAGACCTTGTGGGAATTGAAATATTCATATTCAGGAGTTATGAAAATTAGGGATACTGTTTTCTGGACTCTTAAGATAATGCCAGTCATGAGTTTTGCTTTCTTTAAAGTTCACATAAGAAGTTAACCCATCTTAATACTTGGAGCATCATTATCAATCAGATGCTGTTTAAAGAACATGATTAATATTGCAAAGCAGAAGTTCATAATGTAAAGATGTAATTCTCCCTTTTTGTGATTTACAACACAAGTGTAATTACTTAGTTGCATTTTCCCCACGTAACAATCTTTATATTATTTGTTGGGTGTGGTTGTAGTTCTCCTACTGCAGGGCACTGTTGTCTCTTGCACTGTCTGTGAGAAAGCTCTTGTTCCTTGCCTCTTGCAGATGTTAAAAGGGAAAGGTGGCTCAAGATGGTGAAGGCCTCCTGCTGTTAAGGAACTGGTCTCAGTTCTCAATAGAATTCCCTGCATTGTTAGAAGTGACTCAAACACACAGAAAATGGCTGAATTCTTGATAAGATTGAGAAAATTAGCAAGAGCTAATTTTCAGAAAGCCTCATGCTCCTGGATGTGGCCTAAAGCAAACTATGGGCTCTGAAATACTTGAAGCATGATTTGGCCCTAAGAATCTTGCTTTGCACGTACAGAAGCAGTGGGTTTGCATTCTGTTTGACTTAGATCAATAAATGGATTAAGACCCCAAACTCCTAGTGGAGCCAATATCTACATGTCTTGGACACTTGGGTTTTCTGTCTGTAATTCCCCATCCAGGAAGTAAGGATACTGTGATGCCTCCTCCTCTATCAATAGTGAAGTTAGAGTAAGTACTTTTCAAGAGAGTAAATCAGCCTCCTCTACAGAAACCACAGAAAGATAATTGTTAATTCTGTCTTAACAATAGAGTTCAAGAAGTTAGTATGCCTTAAGGATAGATCAGGGTGGAAAAAAGAAATCCTGAATGCTTCCTGTAGCAGGCTGTGCTTCCTTGTGCTGTGAAAAAGACAGAGTGGTCTTTGGCAGATCCAGGGAGGGAAACTGGTAAAGGTTATGGTGTGTAAGAAGAGGAAAAGGGTAATTTTTTGTTTGATGATATACTTAAATGCAAACAATTCTTGATTCTCCTCTCTTCCTTGTGCAGTATCCTTTTATTTAAAGAGGAAAATGAGAATCTGTTCTGTTTGAAAATGAAAGCTGCCCTAGCAGCTGTAGGGTTTACACTGCGGTAAGAGATAGGAGCAGACAGTCGTGCTCCTCTGAGCTGCTCTCTCCAGGAGAGGAGGAGACTTCTGAATTGTTGTGTACTTGCGGGATAGGGCTGTTGATTTTGGTCCCACCTCTGGAAGGAAATCATAGAATCATAGAATATCCTGAGTTGGAAGGGACCCACAAGGGTCATTGAGTCCAACTTGTGGCCCTGCACAGGCCAGCCCCGAGAATCACACCATGTGCCTCCTGAGGATGTTGTCCAAATGCTTCTTGACTTCTGACAGGCTTGGAATCAATCCGAAGGAATCTGTCAGGAGTAAAGCCTGATGTCATTGTCCATACACAAGGCAATAAGCTATTTTCTATCAGACATGACACACTTCCTCCCGCCCCCCCCCTCCCCACCCCTCCCGGCTTCATTTCTCTTGCCCTTCCTGACGATCCTTTTCCGCATTTTGGGACACCTCTTCAGTTTTGGCTTCTTATTCTCTTACCTTTCACCTGCAGTTTCACCTCCCTTGCAGAGTCATTGTCAGACACCTTGCCTGAAGGAGTGCCCCTTCCCCATCCTTGTCCAATTTTGGTTTTGCATTTAGTCAACTTTTTTCCTTTTTCCTGCCTTGTTTTGTGCACTGCCTAGAGATCCCTGGCTCCCTTCCCTGCCTGTTGCGCCTGCTCTCCCTCCTGTTTTGGGCCCTTGTCCCAGTCTGTCCCTGTGTCTCCCTCAGGTCTGGCATTTGTCCCTGCTGCGCTCCAGATGCACTCCTTTCGCTTCCTTGCTGCCCGGGTGCCGGCAGACCGGCCATGGCCAGCACAGGAAAGATGGGCTCCCTCTGCTCCAGGGCCTGGATCTGCTCCAGAGCCTGGACCCGCTCCAGTTGGGCAGCCATGGAAATGAAAGGAGTCCTGGCCTTCTCTGTTCCCAGGCTGGCACGTGCTCGCCCGCTCTGTGGGCAGTCCTTGGGTTGCCACTGGGAAAGTGCGCGACGTTGGAGCGTGCTGGGCAGGGAAAGGCTCCTGGAGATCCTGGTTAGTGACTCTGTAAAGGTCTCTGCTGCCGAGAATGTGCTGTGTGCTACCATCGGATATGGGTACAAAAACTGATTTCCGTGTTCAGCATAATCTAAAGTTACTTGAGACTCAGGAGCCAAGAAAGGAATATGAGGAGTATAGGATGTTCTCCAAGGGAAGGAAGAGCAATCTAATACCCAGCATGCCTGCTTTGCCCAGCACAGCAGTGTCCTCTGCTGTGCTGCTTTACTGGGAGCCTTTATTGAGTGAGAAGACCTGTTAAAATCTTCCAGGCAGCGTTCATGTTGGATTGTTCAGAATGTATTATTTATTATGTCCCTCTTTCTGCTTGATCTTTCACTGTCAGCTTCAGTCTCTTGATATCTGAGTTTTTAAAAAGGATCTGAGTCCTACACCTCTCTCTCTTGCTTGGATTGTAAAGGCTGTTTTGGAGTGTTGCTTCCAATGACATTTTGAGGAGGTCAGTGCAGACTGGTGGGCTGCTTTGGCAATATTTCTGCTATCTCTCCTTGCCAATGCTGCAAGGAAGAGAGCAGGAGAACTGGTGCTTGCCACTGTCTCCTTTAGTAAAAAGTACAGATTGCACAGATAATGCTTTTTCACACCTCCAAGCAGGTGAGTAATTAGTTTTGAGATGTAGCAAGAAACCACAGGGATGTAATCGGTACTGAAAGAGGTTTGTTGATAGAGAGACAGTGGTGTGGTTGAATAGGAAAGCCCTTCTCTAGGTGCAGCTTCTAAAGCTTACTCTAATAGTGCTGTGCTTTGGACACTTACGTTCTTTTTCATTGTGAAGTTAGTTACCGTGGGAAAAGACATTTCTTCTGCAGATGTGGCAGGACCTCATATAGCTACATCTGTCTTATGTGAAAACCCACCCTTGTCTGTCTTCGTGCAGCATGTATAATACTTACATTTTAGCCAAACATAAAATGAGGATATATCTGTAGCCACAGTGTAACCGTGTAACTCTCATGATATCTCTGATAGCTGTTCACAGAATAAATGCAGTGTTATCAATTATCTAAAGTCACAAAAGTACCCTATTTTGAAAGATCAGGAGAGCTGTCATAGGGCAGTCAGTGTCTGCACTGTGATGCTTAGCACAGGTAGAGTCTTTCACTGATTGAAGTATTTGCACAAAGAGAAATGAGTTAGAAACCTAAGGAAGTTTAAAAGTTTTGCAGTAATTTTTAAAAGAATTTTTGAAGAAAGAATAATGACGTAATTATAAAACACTCTAGGGTAAATACTATACAATCACGCATCATGACCCATTTTATCTCCAGCAGCATGCAAGTTTTTTTTCTAAACAACAGTACATAAAGCAATTTTTTTCTTCATGGTACAAGTATTTCTTGCTGGTACTGTGTCATTATTAAGTGTGGTATTTCCTTGGTCAAGAATAATAAAGGCTTATATAAAAAGACTTAATTAAAAAAACGAAACAAAACAATCATTGTATATTTAATTATAACAAGCAATTTTACAAACTTATAAAAAGTCTCTTTTGGGAACAGACGTTTAAATATTTCAAAAGTCAGGAATTCTTTTCTGGTTTTATAGTGGGTTATATACTGAATGTAGAACTTTGGCCATAAATATGTTTTTCCTGGTGCACAAGCTATGTAATAATTTTGTGGGAGCCTGATCACAAGCTTTGGGCATAAAGGAAACTAGTCAAGACCATTATGGCCTCAATTTACCATGTTTGGATAGGCATCATCTGTGGCTGCCCGGTGCTGAGCACTGATGTCATTGCCTCTGTGGTTTGGGGCCACTGGGCCATAGGGGTGCCTGCCCCCTGAGTGAGCACAACGTGCAGCTCCTGGGTTTCTGCTCCCCGCTCATGCAGCATGCCAGCACAGGTGTGGGGCTACCTGCAGTGACACCTCTGATGGCTCTCAGCAGGGCCAGGCACACTGACCACGGCGTTTTGGTCTTCTGGTAGGGGGCTGTGTGCTCAGGACAGGGAGAAGCTCCTCTGAGGGGCCACTGAATGCCTGAATTAGTCTCTGGTGCTCAGCAGTTCTCTGGAGGATCTGGCTTGCATTTAGGCAGTAGAGTATACCTCTACTGTATACTCATGCTTGGTTCAGAGAAATAGCGTTTCCCCTGAGCTGTTTTATTTCTCAAAACCAGGACTGTATCAGATTTTCCCCCAACTGCTGAACAGTAGTATTAATGTAGTGTGTTATTTATTATTTTGATGTGTTTTTATTTCATGGAAGATGTCTGCGTTAGGCTTGAAGCTGGGTATGAGTTGCTGGATCCCTTTCAGAATTCTGTTAAATCTGGAAGTAAATCAGATTACTTTGTTCTACTATAAGCACGTTCGGCTTGGCTTTCACATGAGGTGTTGTATGGGTGAATGAGCCCAGAGCACTCCAGCTGGTGCAACAGCTTTATTTATGCACAGTGATGGCATGAAAGGGTTTTGGAAAATGCTTTTAATGGCTTCAGGATTGATTTGTACCACTGTTGAACCACCAAACTGCTTAAAGTTGTTACTCACTTTGCTTGTGTTTCTAGTGACAAACTGTGGGCTCAGGTGATGACCCGGTTAATCAGGAAACTCTGCTGGTTGGAAACACAAAAAGTACAGGTTTTCTTGGACTCTCCTTACATGTTCCTAGCATTTACCATGTGGCAATAAAACTTCCACAGTCTTTCTGTTCATAATGTGAAATGGTTTTTTGCCCACATGGTGATGCTTTTATATCTCAACTTTAAAATGCTTTACATCTTTATAAAATGGTAACATGTACTTTCTCAGTTCCACAACACATTTTATCATCAGTGAAGGATTAGCTGGGTGACTTTGGCAGGTATTTCGTGTACTCTTTACTCTTGATATTTTTTCCCCCGTGGATTTATTTTTAAATCACATTTTGTTACTTGTGTGAGCATGCTGAATTTTACTTTTTCATAGGTTTTAGTGACAGAAATGGCAGGTTATGCAAAATAGACAGGGTATCAATAAAATCGAGTATGTAAGTGTATGAAATGTCGCTTGCAGCTTCTTCCTAAGCATAATTTCTTATGCAGGCAGTTTTGTCAATGGGTTAAAAACATCTCAGAAAGCAGATTGGGAGTTTCACAGTGAGGAAGAAATATCCTCCCCCTGGCCTGAGATAAAGCAGAAATTTTGTAGAATAGGTGTGGTCTTGTCCAACTGGGAAAGTAAAGTGTCAGGGAAGTATTTTCAATGCAAAACAGTGTTGAACTTCATGTGTAAGTATGTTATAAACACATACACGGTAGTTAACTGATGATGCAGTAAGTGCGGAGCAAGTGGGCAATATTTAATTCAAATTTTAACTTGTCTAGTAACAAATGAAGCATTTGAGTGGAAATACCCCCCTCTGGTCTATTAAGGGATTCACGGCTCCACAAGATCCCTGTTTTGCTCAGACTGTGCCTTTGGATGTGAAGGGAAAATATAGTTGTTGGGTGAGAGTCACTAATTGAGCAATTGGAGCTAATCATCCCCTTGGCTTAGCAGATGAAACACTAATTTTCCTTCCAGGAGTAGCCAGAATTACCTGTTTGTACAGTGCTGATTTAAAACCTGAATTAAAAACTTCAAAATTGCCTGTGTTGGTTTGAATATGATGTTGGCATTCCCGATTCAAGTAAGTGACGTTGATCGTGGTACAGGGGTGCCAGGTAGGGGTGGTGAAGGACAAAGCGAGGACAAGTCTCCAGGGGTTGGAAAACAGCCATAATCAGTCCAAAGAGAGGACGTTTTTGAGGAGTTCCTTTGAGAGGGTGAGTGTAAGAGGTTTTGCTTACTTAATTCTTCACTTACATATGTACAATGTCTTTGCTTGCTTGTGTGAGATGCAAGGAAGGAGAAATTTTTCTTGCCTGCAATCAGTTTCTAATGCAACATTGTCCAGAAAGGTAACACAAAGCGAATCAATATGCCTACTGATTTGTTCAATATCACTGATGGCCATCAAAAGTAATTGTAATGTTGTGGGTTGAAATAAAGTATTTGTAGACCAGATTGGTTTAATTCGCAGAGCAGTCTGTATTTGTGCTTAAGGGATGAGGATTTTCACAGAGGCAATTGGAAAAGCACAGCTTTATCTATTGCTGCACTTGCTGATAGATCTACTGACAGGTGTGTGGCTGAGGGAAAAAAGATAGCACACATCAAATTTGTGCAGGATGGGACCGTTCTTTGCTGACATCTGGCAGAAGAATTGGAATCTGGGACAGCTGCTAGTGCTACAGAATTGCAGACAGTTTTAGGACCTGAATGCAATGAAGATAAATGAGCTCCAGTTGGAAGCTGAATGGCCCTAAAGCCAGAAACGAATGTGGGCACTCTGAATGCTGTACTGATAGGCTTGTGAGAGGTGTTTTTTATCCTGTACAGTCATAAATGCCCATTATTCTGGATTTCAGGCTACATTATTGGCATACTGAATAGTTTGAGTTTTTAAAGCTTTGTATTACTGCTCAGATCCCTAAATTTGACATCGGTTTCAGGCTCTAGCTAGTTTGGTGTTAACTGAGTGTACTCTATTGCTTTACGAACCTAAGCACTTAGTCTGTCCAGCTGCATAACCATCCCACAGAAACTGGGTCAAGGGATGAGAAAGTGTTATTTAGAGGTTTTCAGAGTCTGACCAAGATAGGCAACTTTGCAGGCTCTTTTCTTTTTCAGTACAGGTGATGAATTTCATTCTTTTAGAGATAGTCTTGCCTAGCTGAGGGAATTTCTTATTGCTGCAGATTTTAGAAAGTCTGCAGAGTGCTGAAGAATCTGATTCTAAGACTTGCTTCTGCAAGTCTCTGTCTAATTTTTGGTAGGCAGCCATGGTGTTTTTTTGAGCCAGGTGGGTTTTTCAAGGTTAATTTTCTGCAGCTTTAAGGACAGGAAAAAGAAAAAAAAAAAGATAAATCTATTTTTAGAAATTAGGCCTGGTTAAGGACTTCACCCTCCATCCTCTTTTACACTGACTGTACAGGGGACTAGGCATGACCTATCTTCTTGCTGATCTTCTTGACCATACCTCGCCTTGAGCCTCTCTACTTCTGACTTCATGATGCAGCCATTGCTTACAATGTTAACTTTTGTTGTTTTGAGCTAGAAGACAGTCTAATGGTACAGAAAAATAGAATTTTGATTGCCTTCCTTCTCTATCTGAGTATTATGGATGTGAGCAGAAAAGGCAAACAAGAAACTGAAAACAAATCCCTTCAGCTTCAAGGTTTCCTTTAGAGTCTGAGTCAAACATAGTTTGCTGGGTGCAAGCAAAGAGACACCCAGCACCTGTGTCTGTACTACTGCCCTTCAAGCTTGAGCTGTTTTTCTATTAAGAACTTTTCCCATTTCTTTGCTTCCACAAAAATGCTGGGTTTTATCAAAGAAATTATAAGTTGGACTTCACTGATCCTTTTAGGTCCCTTCCAAGACAGGATATTCTGTAATTCTGTGATTTACATGTATAATTTAAATTGTTTTAATAATCATATTTGCTTTGTGCAGTTCTACCAGGGACTTGGGGAAATTAAGTGGGATAATGCCTCGCAATATAAAAACCTGAACTCTATTGGCTCTCTGTCTGCTTCCCATCATTTAGGACTGAATTTTAGTTTCAGGCTTCCTGGTCCTTTTGTTTTCTTATATTATGACTATTTTTTAATATGGGTTCAAGATACTTGATTTCATTTTTATGGTAATTCTGATGTGCTAATGAAAGGCAGCATCATTGACAATTTATGCTGCATGTATAGAATTTTCTCCTTCTGAAGGTGCACAAGTCTACTATGTGCTTTTGGGCTATACTCTCACAAATCCCACTGTGCCTCAGGCTTCCCCACCTTTAAGAGGAGTTACTGAGCACTGTGCTTCCTTCTGTTTCATGCTGTGGGAATGTGTCATAAAGGAAGGAAAAGAAGTGGAAAGGGCTTAGATGCCCACGAGGTACCATTCTCTCCCGTAACAGGAGTCCTCAGGTTTTGGGAGCCTCTTGAATCAAATTCTGAGCTCTGGTGTGACCTAAAGAGCGGAGTAGATGAGGGATCACAGTGGCATCTATTCCAACATACTGCTTCTATTTTCCTCAGTATTTTCTGATTTTTGTAGCCCTTTTTTTCTGCCCCTGTCTTCCCTGCCCCAACCCCAACAAGTGCTTGTTGATACTTGCAGCTCCCTTTAGACTAAGTAAGTTTGATACTTTTTTTCATCCTGCCAAAGAAAAATATGTGGAAAATATAATTGGCCAGAGCCTTTCTGGTGCTATAAAATGTGTCTGCTTTGAACATGGAGAACTAAGGTGGCTTTATGCTGAACCATATTGTGGCTTTGTCCAGTTACTGCATTAAGTGTCTACAGACCTTACATTTTTAATCTTGGCATTTAGTATCTGTATAAAAGGGTTATTAATGTGTGATTAGAAAAAAACATCTCCTAATCTATCAAATGGCAGTTGCAGGGGGTTTTTGTGCCTTCCAGGTGCTGTAAGTAGAAAAAGCTTCAGTCAGCCCAGTGGCCTGACAACAGCTGGCTGGGCTTAGCTCACCCTGGCATTGGTTTTCCAGCCTGCCGAGAGCTGATTTAATTTGCTAACCCAGCCAAGAACAAAACACTGAATTGTTTTCTTTTGAGTTAGGAAGGTGCCGTGGCTCAGTCTGAGGAGGGTGAGAGTCAGTGCTCAGCATCAGGCAGGACTGTGTGGGTGGTAGCTGGGAAGGAGCAGAAGGGAACAGGACTCCCCATGGGCAGCTCTGCTGTCTCACACAGGTTAGGATACAGGTTCATTCTCTGCAGTGGACTCTGTCCATCTTGCAGGTGCTACAGCACTGCTGAGAAGGGCACTGACATCCAGTGAACCTGCAACTGAAACAATAGACTTGATTTTGGCCCTGGGTTTCAACAGCTCTCAGAAAGAGCAGGCAGAAACTTAATTTTCAGCGTTCAGCTGAATCCTCTTTTGTTTGCCACTCTCTGCTCATGTACTGGTTGTCTGTCTCCACATGTTTTGCTTAGAACTGCATATGTTAGAATATGGTGGCTGCTGCTCTTTCTTCTTGATTAATACCTTCTCCAGTTTACTGTTGTCTTTCTACTAGAGTGTCTTTGAATTTCTCTATCGTTTGTCCAAACCTGATCTATCTCTTCATCATAACAGACATTAGGCATGCTGATCCCCTCAGGTTTGCTCAGTATTTACTTAATACTTTTCTGTGGTGTTCTGTAACCTTAGTTCACTGTCTCCTAGATCAAAGTGATACAGAGAAAGGTATGCAGCTTGACTGATGTGCTGTGTTATTTTAGAGAGGATAACTTTTAAGACCTCTTACATAAAGGTATAGTAAAAATATTATGCTGATGTTATGACAGCAGCATAGTGAGACTAGTGTCACTATGAAAAAAACCCTAAATAACTTCCAGTGCAGCATGCTGATGTTTAGGCATAGAGATTAAAAAATGAAAGATCTTTTAATTTTCTGAGTAGCAGATGCTTGTGATCAGGGTAGCCAATGGTTCTTAGATCTTTGCTTTTAAATGAAAGTGTGTTTATAACCAAATGGTTCAATATATATGTAAACCAAGAATTTCTCTATTACTAACTTAATAATAATGAAAAAATCTCTCAGCTGTATATATGCAGAGGTTCTGCTTGGACTTTTCCTCCATGATTATTTTTGGCTCCTAAATTTGAGTGGGTTTTTTGTATTTCATTAGGTTTATCGGCCTGTCTGATTATGTGTGTGGGCCACTGTATCAGCAGTTAGAAGAACATTTATAGAAGGGTTCAATGTCTGTTATATTTCCTTGCATGGATTATTTAATGGTATCACTTGAACTGACTGGATTGATTCCTGTATTTATGATTTAATGGAAAGAACATAGCCAGAAACTTCGGTAGTAACACAGCAATTGTAGAGGTCTTCTCTGCCCCCTTGGTGCTGTCTGGGGTATGAGGTGACTTCAGAAGAGCTCTTACTCAGACCAGAATCTGTTTGTACTTCTAGACTGGGTGCCTGTGCTACCTTTTTAGATGACCCTGTGTACCGTGCACACAGGAAAAACAGATTTATTTGCAAAGGGGCCTGGAGTCTTTCTATGTACAGCTTGGTGTCTGTTCTTCTGGAATTCCTGCCTCCAACTGCAGCTTTCTTGTTGGCACTGCTTGTCCTATAAAAAGATTTAATTTAATTATTTTTAAAGAATAAGATAAATATAATTGATTCTTCCTAGATTTTTAGATTGCACTGATAATTGAGGAAAAATTTGCCTCTCTGGTAGTGGTTGGCATGGACTTGGGTAGGTTTCACTCTGACCTTGATGGGCAGGTTACTGCTGAATCGTTGCAAAAGCTTGCCTGCATTTTTTTCTTCTCCTTCACTTGTGCCCATTGAGCTGATATTTAGAAGTGTGGGATCCATAATTTTTAATTCCCTTCCTTCTCAGATAACATTTCTTTTAATCCAAATGCTGTTTTAAAATTATTTACGCCTAAGTATTTGCAGTGTAAAATATCGGTGGGAACAGATTAGTCAGGACACGGAAGAGTAATGTGTAGTAAACAGTGTATCCTGCCAAAGACAGGGCTGTTTTTATTCTATCCTTATGGTGGGAACTGGTGTCTTATTACCTGTCACTGTTCCTTATAGTATCCTGTAGAACTGGTGGTGCATTCACAAATTCATAGGCTGTCTTGTACTTCCTTTTTTTTCCCATATAGGCTTCTCAATAATTGTAATCTCAGAGTTAAAGCCAGGCAGTGATTGGCAGTACTCTTCTTATGCTTCTATTCAGCTGGAAAGCTACATTTCCATTTGTGCCCATCTGTGTGCTACATGTCTTGGTCGTTGATCACCAAATAAAAGTCAGGCAGAATGAAAATGCATTTACTAAGAAAGATAAATGGACACTAGAAGTGGGTTTCATCAGAAACCCAACTAGAGCGTCAACAGGCAGGGTAGGAAAAGTGAAGTAAAATTCTAGTGTGATGTGTAGCATTCAATAAGTAAAACTAATGGTGCTTGAATTAAAAAAGAAGGTTCAAAGTTGTGCCAATAATGAATTTCCCAAACAGTGTTGGCTTTTTTTTCTGGCCTTCCCAGTAGTGTGTCCTCACAGTTCTTGGGTCATCAGTGGGATCAGGCCAGGCCTCAGGTCTAGAACAGCTCTGGTCTCTTATTATGTGATTGGTGTCATCTTGTACCCCTTGGCTTTCCTGCTTCACAGACCTTATCAAGGTGGCAGCTGCAAAGAGCCGGAGAAGGCTGGAAGGAAAAAGTGCTGAGGTAGCCAAGGGGGAATGGTGGTCAGCAAATGATGAGTTGTCCCACTTGCTCATCTTGCCTTCCTGCCTTCTCTGGGAATCCTGTCTGGGGGTGATAACAGCCTGATTCATAATAATTTAAAATTTACATAATTAATTGAAATCTGGGTTCTGTTGTGCTCTATTTCCAACGTGGTCTTGTTTACTTTTCCAGGAGAAAAATAGTAATTTTCTCTTGTGCAGTACCATAGCCTGTCTATCAGCCTCACTCCCAGGAGGTGATTAGCCTGTATATTTTGAAAAGCATAAAATTTGCCTGATTTTCTTGTCTTCATATGAGACATTAAGAAAAAAAATTGTGATGGCTCTTACCTTTTGTTAATGGTCATACAGTTTAGTACCTGTAAGCATATATACCATGATGCTTATGTGCAAAACATCTTTATGACTGATATGGTGTTCTTTGCCCTTGTTCTTTTATCAGATATAAGAAACGTGTTTCCCAAAACATGGGTGAAACTGAGCAGAGACCCACAGCAGGATCCCGCTTAGGAGCTCAGGAAAATGCTGGGATCAGTACTTTGGAGCATGGACAGAAACCACCTATGACACCTCCAGGAAAACTTGTCTCTATCAAAATTCAGATGCTGGATGACACACAAGAAACTTTTGACATTCCGGTAAGGATGTGGAGGTTGGGGTGGCTAAAGATTATTTAGGCATTTCTGAGAATGCATGTTCTCAAACCACTTCTCTTTTTATTTCAGCTGTGATTCTTTGGCTAATGAGTTTCTGTTGCAGATGGCTGTTGTGTATATCAGCATTATGATAGTGCAATAGAATAACATTAAACAGGGGAGTGAACTGTAGATTACAGTTATTAATTCCGTTTCTATTTGAACAGCTTCAGAAGAGGCTAAAGTCATTGGTGGGTTTTTTCTTCAAATATTACATCAGTGGTTTCCTCTAATTTCTGAGCAGTTGATGTATTTCCTTGCTGCTGTTTTGCTCGTGATCCAGTAAACTGTAGATCTACACAGATTTTTTTGTCATTCCTCTGGCAAGTCCACTTGAAATCATCCAAGTTTTCCATAATTTATATCACTCTTACAAGCACTGAGTGCTCTCACAGAAGTTGAGTGCAAGGACAGAAGCAAAACAGTGTCATCTAAAGTTTCTCTGTACCCTGTTGAGATTAATCTGGGTTTGTCCTAGCCAAGGAGACAGAGCTGCTTTAGTGTGTGGTTGTGATCAGTAGAATCAGTTAGAATTAGTTTTGATACCAAGACTGATCCAGTTTCACACGATCTATCTGTTAGTAGCTGCTAATGATTTTTACACACCATGCAATTAACATGTAATGTGGTTGAACATTGTTGCTCTTATGGAGGTGTACTGGAATGTATATTTTTCAAAGTCTTCAGGGTTCAGTGAATAGGATAGTGGAAACCCGAGTTCAGATTTCATCCTTTGTTACTTGCATTTTCTGTAGCTGTGGTAATTTCCATGCCTTCTTCGGCCCAGTTTTCCCTTCTGTAAAACGGAGGATCACTAGTGAGATACTGAGGTCTTGGACATATTGTGCCCTGGAAAAATGCTGTCCCTCTATTAACATGAAGGGATTCTGATTAGGAAAATTATAATTTAAAAAATGTTTATAATGTTTTTATGATCTGCTTATGAGGTTTTGCTTGTCTGTTTTCTGTGTATATATGCAGGTGCTTTTGCATCTGCTCTCTGTTTGTGATTCAACTGCAACTATGTGTTCAGTCTCAGATTTTATTTTAGTGGAAGGTAAATTCTCAGGACAGGCAGGTTATGTGTGAACTTAACTGACTTCAAGTAAAATGCCCATGTTTGTAGCAACTTGTTACACTTTTGTGCCTTTCAGAACGCTTGTCAAATATCCATAGCAAACAGTCTTTAGGTAAAGGCAGTCTTTGCTGTTAAAAAGTGTAGTTATAGTTTAAATCATCAAACACTAATAACATTTTGGTGCTCTTTTAGGTGGTATAAATATCTTTATTATTCCAGAGACAAGTTTGGGGGTTTTTTAACCCATCTGTAGATGCTAATTCACTGTATTTTGAACATTGAAAATGGTGCATGTACACTTAACAGAAACCATTTTGAGATTAGGTCTCTTTCATTAAATTGTTTAGAAGAAAATATAAGATCATGTGGATGCAATGCACCCTATAACTCCAGCTTTGTTTCTGGGAGTTCAAGAAAACAGTGGTTTTTGGTCTTTAATATTAGAAGATATCAACATTTCATTTGTTTTTATCTTCAGCAACACCTGGAAGACCTGGGGATTTAAACATCTCTCTGTTGAGATCACTTCAATATGATTGTTTTTAGAGACTTTTATTTCATAACCATTGCTACTCAAGGAAAGCCCAGTTGGTTTGAAAGTCAAACCTTGTGCTGAAATATGCAGGATGCTTAGATACGAAATCTTTTACAGCAAATCTTTTCTGAAGTCTTTTGTCTTTAACCTGTGCATAGTCAAATGGAGGAATACATGTTGTTTTCAGTCTGCTCTAAAAGACATTAATTGTTTTAGTCCCATCTCACAAAACTGAGTAAGCTTTGATACATCTAAATTGAGGTGTTTATTCATGTTGGAAACCCCATGTTCCTATTTATAAGCTTCATGTTTTTAGCCAAATTGGTGCAGTTTACACAGAAAAGGAAAGTGATACCATTTCAACAAAATATTTTAGGAGCAGCAAGTGTGGCCGTGGGCAGAAGATGTTAAACATACATGCCTAAGCACATCTGTGGGTTTGCTCTTCAGTGGAGAATTAAAGACTTTTTGCGTGGTTGAAGATCTTAATTACGCTTCCCAAAACCTGAGCTGCTATGATTATGAAAATAACTTTGCAAATATGATACAAGTATAAACTGAGAAGGGTTTGTGTTTCCTACAATTTCAGGAATTTTGCTGCACAAACCTTTCTGTGTTAGCAAATGAGCCAAACTTTGGGTGGTTTTATTGATGCTTGTAATGTGTCTTGTAGGATGGAATGAAGTTTAATGATGCCAGTTTATTATTTGCTCATGAAGTCTCCTCAGTAAAAATGGAAACAGATACTGGTGCTACTTCCTCCTGAGTGTGAGGGAACTAGTGAAGTAGTTGGGACTGTCCATCTGTCTACTCCTACCTCTGTGCTACCCTTGTTATACCTTCAGCACCTCCCCCCCATTAGCTCTAAGACCTTATCAATGTGGCATTTTTATTGGGTTTGTTACTGTTTTGTTTGAATGTTGTCATGGTTTTAGGTTTTTATGGCGTGCTTGTTTATTTTTTCATGTTTATTGAATTTTGGTTTGGTTTGTTTTTAAATTATATTCCAGGAGACATGATTCAATATCCTTGCTCTTAAGCAATCCTTTTTCTCACATTGTATACAGATGACTTGTTACTATGAGTGCCAAATCCATCAGATTTTTATGTCTGTTCTGTATATAAAAAACCGAAATTGACCTATTTCAATTATCCCTGAGTGCTGCTGCTCTTTGGGCTGTTTAAAAGTAAGGTAACTTCAGTGTTATTTGAGTTACTAAAGGAAAATAAATTCTTTAGGTGTTAGTGCTTTGATGCCATATAGTCATACCATATTTGGCTCATTGTATTACCTCTCACAAGAAAAGAACCCCAAATGAACAAAAAAGAGAGGAGACATCCACATGCCTATGTATGGACCCGTAAATTATATTTTTTAATAAGAAAAACTCCACATAGTATGTGGATCGATTTTGTATGGTGGACTTCAAAAACAGAAGCCACAATGAAGGCCTTTTCATCAGTTGTTGTAAATGCAGTATTGTAAAAGAAAGGGATATATAAGAAAAATCTTTTATGCTGCATGCTGTTAACAAACAGCAGTATTTCATTGCAGAATCTTCCAACATTCCTATATTCCAAAAAGCTAGTGAAAACTTGAATAAATACTCCTGGGTCTTTTGCACACATCCAGTTAGCTGGTTGGTACACATGATTGAAGGAGGAGAGGGAAAGGTAGGCACTGCTGTTAAAAAAAAAAAAATATATATATAACTTTGACTTTGTATTTCCTGCCTTTAACATAAGGAAAGTATAAAATCTATCAGTTATCTTTTTTGAGCACATTTTTGTCTCTTCAGCTATGAGAAGACAAATTATGTAGAACATCCTTCCCTCTTTTAAGTTATTCAGCGTTTTATGACTGAATCTCTGTACCTTTAGCTTTTTGTCTGCCACAAACTCTCAGACAGGAACTAGATGTCAGCTGCAGTTGCAGGTGATTAGTGCCTGAAAATAAGGCCATGAGTCAAGAGTTCATGATCATCCAGCACTTGCAGCTGTTGGTCTTGAGGTTGCATGCAAGTGTGGAATATGTTTCTCCCCTGCTTTCTGTTTCTAATTTCTGCTTTGGCTGTATTTACTGAAAGGTTGACACTTGGACCTGAAGACTTGCAAAACCCAGCACTGCAAAACAGAGCTTGTGTATTATGTAATGAAAGGTGGAGATGTGCAGCTCTGTACTGCTTGATTTTCCTCTGCTTTTGTTTCTCACCTAAGACAGCTGAAAGAGAGCAGAACTGATTCCATAAAGCCGTAGCAAAACTTAGATTATCATATGTTTGTTTTGATATAATCTCTCCCCTGTAGATTCAAAGCAGTTTAAGTGAAAATGAAATACAGTTTTTAAAGAACAGTAAAAATAGCTGATGATTGCATCTACTTCAGATCCTTCTGAGAAAATAGAAACCTCTTTCATGTTTAGTGTCTATGCCGTTTATATTATATTTACTTTTATAGTTGTTTCATTGCCAGAAGTAATCTGTTTTAAAGCTCCTAAACGCAGAGTCAGTGTTGTTCCTGTCTAGGAAATGCTGACTGATACTCTTGTTAGACTGCCAGGATGATTTGGTGACTCAGACCAGGTTTAACCCTGACTGATATGATGCTTGTCACCGATCATATCCCACTCTCTGGCTGAATGAAGGTGATGTGACTGGGACGATACTATTGATGCTAAATAGCAAGTGAGAGCTGCTTCTTTCTTTTTGGCATCAAAGGTGAGATCAAAGTATGTCACAGGAGCTTGAGATTCTTCTTTTGGTTAGGATCTGGTCTCTTTAATTAAAACCAAACCAAAGTATTTTTTATTGTGTCTGCAAGAGAATAGTTGCTTCCTTTTTGTGGCTGTCT
Source organism: Pycnonotus jocosus (assembly GCA_013400435.1). Lineage (NCBI taxonomy): Eukaryota > Metazoa > Chordata > Aves > Passeriformes > Pycnonotidae > Pycnonotus > Pycnonotus jocosus. The sequence continues at coordinate 839,059 of VWYP01003540.1, forward strand.
TTTGGAATGACCAAAACATGCTTGCCTGTCCAATTACTCAAGTTTATTAAACATCTGCTTTTTGCATTGTGTCAACTTCCTTTCCCTTTGAATGGATGCAAGCCTTGTGAAATATGTGCAGGGTTGGAAAATGTCATCTGCTTTGAGGGATTAGCAGGGGTTTCTTAAGCAACAGGAGTCTCTTAATAGAAAGCAGGGTAAAGGTGTAATCCTTTGTAAACGTCACTTGTAAACATTACATTTCAATTTGCTCTTCTCTTGGAAGAGAAGAGCTTCAGATTACCTGAGAATACAGAATAAAGACCAAATCGTCTTGGATTTACAACTATTTATCTTCCACTGAAGATTGGATGTAGTACCTTGGCAGGGAATTTCTCTGCCTCAATCCCAAATTTTTCAGAGAGAGGGTCTTCACAATCCTGTTGGGGGTCTTTTTTTTAAGGATAATGTTCTGGGTGGGGATTTTTTGTTTGGCTGGTTTGGTTTGTTCATGCACTCATATGGTGGTGGTTCATATTCCCTTTGAGGGGAAAATTCTGTCTATTAACTGTGCTCCCAGCAGCTTTAAGCCAGAATATGTGCCAGGAAGAGCTAAATATTAGAAAGTCTCTATAATTAATAACAAACATTACATGTGCTTTCTTACAAATTTCCACAAGTGCTGTGTTACCTATTAAATTCAAAATTTCAGCCACAGTTTTATAAATGTTTGAATTATTTTCTCTAGCATTTTTGGGTTATGATAATTGCCTTGTCCTAGGTATTTATGCCTCTCCTCAATATGCAGTTATAACCAGTGAAATAAACAATTTAATAAAAAGAGCCTGAGACAGTATGGCAATGCAGAAGTGTAAAACAGTGTTTTATGCTTCCTTAGCCAGCTTCAACTTCAGTTCAATTATGAACTGCTTTTTTTTTTCCAGCTTAGGAAGTGAACAGCAGGTCAAATGTCAGTTATTCATCAGTCTGAGACTTTCTTTTCTTCTCGTGCCTGAAATTATTTGGCCATTGCTGTCAGACTATTTCCAGTGAATACCAAGCATTTAAATATTCACTAATTGTCACGCCAGCTCTGCTGGGTCTTCTGAAATTACAGGAAAAGCAATTTTTCTCCAACTCTCAAACACATCAGTTGTATTTTTATCAGCAGAATATTGTTAGTGGCTACCCAGTAAACCGATTTTTGTTGACAAATGTTTAGAATCTCTTTGTTGAAAGATAGGGTGTTTTAGTGATGTGTGTTAATAATTTATGTGCTTTTCAAAGTGGGAGAGAGAATAATCCACAAGCAAACTTCTGTAACCTGAGGCAGCAGACTGTTTAAACTGCTGATTGCTTTGTTAAGATTCTGTAGAATAGAGTAAGTGGGAATGTAATTTTAAGTGCCAACAAATCCAGTCCATGCTCAGACTAGATTGATGTATTTGAAGATAACTGGAAAATGCATGTAATTTTCTTGAATGAATTAGCCTAACTTGTAATCATGGAAGGCTTTTCAAATATTGCCTTTTCACCTCTCTTGTTGAGCTGAGTCACCAAGTCAGGCACCAGTGTGTGAGCCAGCACAAAGCAGAGGATGGAGCTGGCACAGGAAGAGCAGCTGTGGATGCAGAGGCACTGTGGGAGTGTACTACTGGTATGTGGTTGTCACAGAGTATGGTAAATGGTCATTCAGAGCACTGATTTTCAGTATATTAAATTGCAGAAGTGTATCTGCCTGTAACTTGTTCTCTACCCTCTTTGAAGGATGAAGGTACCTTGTGCAGCTGCTTTCCAACATTGTTCTGAACACAAAGCTATCTGTGCAAACAGAGGCTTATGTAGTGCAGGATAAAAGAATAGCCAAATATTCTAAATTGTCTGTTCATTTCTCTTTCAGTGTATTCTCAGTTGATCATGATCATCTATTAACAATTTTTGCCTGGTGATAACACAAACTGCTGACATTAGTTCAAGTTCTAGCCCTTCCTTGGTTTTTTCATTTTGTACCTCTTGTTCCTTCCTTCATTGGCACTAGAACATGCCCCCCTTATATTTCTTGTCCTTTTTCTCTCTTCTCTGCAGCTTCTTTGTAACTGCTGGTTCAATTCCTTGCTGTTGATATTCTCCAAAGAAACAGGAGACAGCAGTGTGGAAAGATGCAGGAGTCCTGGGTGTATCTCCTGGGTTTTTACCCAGCTTCATTCTGTGATGATGTCCTTCCTCAGTGCAGTATCAGGTCTCTGTATTACAAGCCATGTGCAGTGCTGCATAGGGGAGAAAGTGCTCATCACTTGTAAAGGCTGGATCTACAGTCAGAACTAGGGATGCTTTCTGCAATGGCATAGTCACATTCTCATTCATACTCAAACTCTGAGAGTGGGAGGAAATATCCAATTTTTACTTAAGATAATTTGTGGTTTGAAGGTGAAATTTGACTACCTTAAAATTATCTAAAGAAACCTTTATAGCAAGGGTGCAGTGATTAAAGCAGCGTGCCTTATCTTGGTACAGTATAAAGGTACAGTACAGTATAAAGGGCTCCAACAGTTCCCAGATTTAAAAGCCTTCAGAAATTCACTAACATGCAGCTTACCTGTAAACTTACTTCCACTGCTCCAATGAGCTGCCTCCACCACCAGGCTATGATTACAATACACACGCACAATTAAATGTTGTCTTTTGCATGCCAATGTGTAAATCACGTAAAATGCGTGGCTGAAAATGTCTGCCAAAGCTTTTGTGTGTATTTGAATCAGGCTACCATATTAAAATCATTCTTGGATAAATATGTCAATTTTTGAATAAAAAGTGATGCATGAGGCACACATCAAGTGCCAGATAACTCAGCAAATACAAACAGCAGTTGCAGAAGTAGATTACAATATCCCCTTTTCTTATCCCCATCCCCAAAATGGAGGCTTTGATAGAAATTGCACAAACATAATGCTGCCAGAATATAAATAGCAAATGGTGAATTATGACTTAGTGCCAGTTTGCTTTTTGATGGCCTGTTGGCAGATGCAAATATTCATGCAGAGCACAGCAGCAGGGAATTTTCTTCTCATTACTTTCGCTGTTATCTTACCTGGTTTTCTGGTTGAACCTGGAGTATTTTCTTTTTTCCTTCAGTTTGCCTTGCTTTTATAATTCTGGTCTTGTTCTCATGCCATTATATTTTCATACAGTTCTTACTGAATTTTCAATTATCCCCATTTAGTAGATAGTGAGGCAGTATGTATTTGTGTGTAGATGTTGCTTAGCATTCAGAGGCTAGTTCTTTCTGCATAGAGGGGGACCTTTTGCTCTTCAATGACTCTTCACATTTCATTGCTTCATTCCCTGGTCCAGATGCTCAGTTTTATTCCCTACTGTCATCTCACCCCCATCTAACATCTCAGTTTTGTCCTTTCTCAGTAAACATTCATCTTTGTATCCTCTGTATGGACAGGTACATAGCTCCTTGTAGAGCTCTCTTTCTGGTCTTTTGCAGGGAGCACATTTGGGCAGAGCAGCAGGCCCTGGATCTGGAGTGACTGTGAGTTAGGGAGCACCTTGCTTTTCTGCTTGCTGGCAGGGATGAGCAGGATCCTCATATCCACTTTACATTGTCTCCAGTTGACTGGAGTTACTGAACATAAACTGGGTTACAGTATATAGTGATGTCATCCAGGAGTCTCCTTTGAGAGTGCTGCCTTTTGGAATGAATCTCAGATACAACCATTTTGGTGAAGAGAATTGAAGCAAGAGGGATTTTGCAGAATTAATTAAGATAATACATGTAAACTGATATAAAAGAGAATGCTTTGTCAAAGCTTTTATTTAAAGATAGGGCTCAGCAAATATAAAAGGATATTATCGAGTAGTTTTCATTACTGGATTCACACAGAATAGCTCTGCAACCAGAAGTATATATAGCTCAGTATTCTCTGCTCTTAGATGTTCCAGAGTAATGCAGAAACACATCTGCAGTCAATGATAAACACGTGGTGGCTGGCAAAAGAAAATATTTTTCATGAAAGCACTTGTATACTCACTCATAGCATGATACAGAGCGGAAGGGGCTCTGCAAGTAGTCTGGTCCAGCTCTTGGCTCAAGGCGGGGCCAGCAGTGAGCAGATTGCTCAAGGTCCCTAAGAAACATTGAACTGTAAGAATTCAGGACTAATGTGTTCTAGAATTTTTCTTTCTTTGAGAGCCTTAGTTGGATTTCAGAGTCACCAGTTCAAGATCTGTCACTTTTAAGCCCGTGACCTGTAGTTTTGAGACAGAAATCTTGAGGTTTTTTTTGTGGCAAATGAGTGTTTGCAGCCGTATCTGTGGGCTCATAAAAGAAACGAGGCAGTAGTCATTTTATAAATGAGAGACACATCATAAGCTTACTTATGTTCTAGAGTTTGTCAGACCCTTCAGCTTTTCTTTGTAGTTTTTTACTTTCTGTCAGAGTATGGGTATGTGTGCTTTGAATGACTGTGTGAGATTCTAAAAATAAAATCCAAGTGGAAAGCAAACTCTTCAACCATTTGGTTGATTGTGTCACAACATACTCAACTCTGTGACTTTGTCAGAATCTCAGAAAGAACAAGGTAGAAGTAGCAAGCTGCAGGAGAGAAGCCTTTGTGAAGAGGAGAGACTTTCATAACTGCATCTACTTTTAAAAAGTCAACAAACCCTTCAGAAGATATCATGAAAACCTGAATTCACACTAACTTTGGAAGACCTAAGTTTTCAGACTTTTTTCATGTGAGGCCATTGGATTGTTGTTGTTAGGGAAATAGAATTAGGAGCAGGTAATCTTTCTGTTTTTCCTACATAGGCTGAGTCTAGCCTTTGCCATTTCTTTCTGTATCTGTTCCGTGAAACGAGTAACTTTGAGCAGATATACATGCCTTTTTAACTTTGAACAGGTATATATGCCTCTCAGTGGAAAGGTCACTTCTCTGCAGAGCATTTCAGATCTGTGCTGCTTGTTTCATCACAGGCAAGATCATATACACACAACTTAGCCAGGAGAAGTGACAAAAGGTTACTGAGGAAATGGTTCAGCATTTCCTTGGGCTGAGGAAACAAGTGTTTGAGGGTCAGCTAATGCTGTTGTTGCTTGTTTCACTGAAATGATTGATTTCCTGCATAGGCATAACTGGGAAGTAAATTCCAGGTGTTTTGGATGTCGTGGGATTTTTTATTTTATTTGTTTGTTTGTTTGATTGGGGTTTTGTTTGTTTTGGGTTTTGTTTTGGCTTTTGTTTTGCACTGAGCTTCTATTTAGGATGCCATAAGGGAAGAAAAAAACGAGAGCTAAAGTCCTCAGCCTCAGTGGTAATGTTTTACTGAGTTAAAATGAAGGTTAGCTCCTTCAGCACTCAGAATTAACTCACTAGCCTGTTAACTCATTACTTGAAAATTAAACTTGTTCACCTGACAATAAAGCAGCATGGAAGGATTAAATAAATAATTAATGCAAACTGATTTTCTAAATCTGTAGGTAGCTTAGGTATTAATGTTTACATTTCAAATTAGCTAGACATTTTAACTGAAGATGCCTGGCTATTTTGACTGTGAATGATGACAATTTCTGAAGATAAATATCTTGTCCTCCTCTCTTGAAGACGTCTCAGTACTGGTCACAGACAATCCATTTGTCCTTTGTAGCCATCAGATCCTCACATTGATATTTCCCAGGTGAATGGGTATCACCAATTATCACTGTTTTCCTCTGGGAGCATTTGAAGGCCCCAGAAGACTGGCTGGTGGTTGTGCAAATTCCTTTGAAAAAGTCGTGCATGTGGAAGGCCATACCACATCAATGAACTCCCTTCTTGTAGAAATGATCCATGAATTCCTGGGCGCTTCCTGCCATCAGCTGAAAACCACTGCCCTGGAATATTAAGTGCTTGGGTATGTGCATAGCTCTGTATCTCAGCATATGAGCTGTTTTTAACTCTTCTTCTTCTGTCATGATTGTAGAGTTGTGGCCCTGAAAAGCACTGCAGCACCAAGTGGAGCACCCTCTCTCTAAAGAAAACGCCTTTGCCTTCACTTTCAGGCTTCAGTCCAGGAGTGGATATTCCTTTGCTGGTGTGTAACAGGACCAGAGAGTGAGCTGTGGCCCAAGGCCCATGATTTTCCTTGTTCAGTAGTTGTTAGCTGGGTTTCTGGCTGTGTTTTAGGCTGCTCTGAGGAGAGCTGGCTGAGCTATGGCTGGCTTTGAGCAAGGGCTCATCCTGGCCTGGGAGTCAGTGTGTCCATTTCTGGACATTGGTCTTGGGGTTGCTCCCTCCTCCTCTTTTATTGCAACTAAGGCTACAACTCACAACTGTAAGGATAAATTACATCTGTAAGGATAGTCCTGGGGTACAACTGAAGATGTGGCAAGTCTTCTAGCATGACCCACTGTAAGCTTGTTGGCTTTGTGTTCTTCTTGCATTTTTAATGTTTCCCTGACCCTCTCTGATAAAATCATTTCATGGAAACATAAACACTGCACTGAGAAAGGCTGGCTTAACATTTTGTCTCCCAGCCTGGCACAAGCACTCACTCCTCTGCCTTTCTTTCCTTATTCCCCAGCATCCAAAGCTCCTTTTGGATCTGCTTATGCCTCCTACTTCTGCAGTCTTTCTGTGGCAGAAAGTTCAAGCAGTTTGCTTCTTCTTTTACTTCCTCTAAATAGATGAAAGTAATATTCATCTTAGCTTTGTAAGGTTTGAACTATTCTGTTTAAACTGCATCACAGAAATGGGCCAATTATTATTCTGTGACAATTGTGTTTTGGTGATTGACTGACTAGAAGAGGGTGAAGTGAAGAAGGATTTGTTTAGAGAAGTCTAGAGTTTATATCTGCTTTAGTGGCAGATCAAGTGTAGACAAGAGAGTGATGGAAATAGGATAGGTGGGGAAAAGGAGCCTCTGAAGATGCAGAAGTATAAAAAAGCTGACTAAGAGTAGGGGGAAATCATTATGCTAGACTTGTATAAATCTCTAACTTGAATTCTTTTTTTTTTTTGTCTGTACTTAAACACTGGAGGTCTGGTGCTTTTGTGTCTTAAACATCACAGCATGACACAGTCACATAAAGGAAGAGCACTAGAAATTAACAGTGACTGCACAGTGCTGTCTGTCAGAATTGGAAGCAGAACCCCTCACTCGCTCCTCTTTTTAATTGCTGCCTATTGATGCTTACATAGAGCAGAAAGTTAATGATGCATCTCTTTAAAAATTATTGCAAATTGCAAGTCTGTTACATTAATATAATTAATTTGAACAAAAAGCTGTACCTAAGATTCTGCTAAGGCACAGTTGTGTATTAGAGCCCTAAAGTTGTGTGTGCAGCCATAACATAACTGCCTGCTCCTTGCTCTCCATGTTCTGTAAGGCCAGAAAGGGACCAATCTGTTAATTATTTTTGGCATTATCAATATTGATGTCATGAGAATGGTCTTTTAAGAAATACATTGAATCCAAATTACAATAGTCTAAAATATATTTGAGTGCCCAAAGTAACCAACTCACCCCAGGCCATTTCACATATCCCAAGACAGCAGACACTTGACTTCCAAAGTGAAACCTAAGTGGTAAATTTAACAGTAAGATGGTGTAAATCAGCTTATGTCAGTTCCATGCTTTTAAATATTGCAAGCTGCAGCAGTTTAGAAAGGAACTCAGCCTTCTGAAAATGCAAGTGATCAACAAATGAGTGATTTGAGGTTGTTTTAATTTTGGGACCTGTTTGTTTGAAAGGCAGTTTAATGTTTTGAGTTCTCAGAATGGAGAAAGATTGGAGGATTTCTATTCTCACCAGGCACTTCCTGCCACAGCTGCTTGAGTGAGTTAATCTACTTGGCTTCACATCTGTTCATTGCCTCTCTCCACTGCCCCCATCTCCACACCAGCGCAGGAGCCCTGTGGCTCTCCTGGCCCCTTTTTCCAGTTCCAGAGCTCAACTTCTCATTTCCTAGGCTCCTGCCCTTATTTCAGCCCGTTGCCAGCTGCCAGGGAAGAGCTGCCATAGGATGCTGAGTATTGCTGACCCTTGGGCAGAGGAGCGAGGAGGGTGCAGTGTGGCACCTGCAGGACAGGCTGTCTATAGGAGGGCTGCGAAATGAGGCAAGAGTGAGTAGATGGAGCAGGTTTTCCAGCACCTGACTGAAATGACCAACAAGGTCATTAGCAAATTACTGGAAAGGTAGGCTTCCTGCTGCCATGGCAACAGAAGTTCCAGTGTTGACTGAATTTGTTATTCATGAAGAAAATAAGGTAAGAATTGGCAAATCCTATTTATTCTTCCACGCTTTCATTTTCACTTTCTTAGTGATACAGTGTTTGAGATAGAGACTTTGAAAGGAATATTCATGTTTAAAACAAAATTGGAAGTCTTTGGTTTTCTTGCACTCCTTTAAAGAGAATGGAAATGTTTTCATGCTGATACAAGAAAGCTTTTATTGAGCCAAACTTGAGCTAAGTATGATGAGAAGACAATAAAACTTGTAAGTAGCTTGAAGATTTTTCAAGTTCGCCTGAACTTTCATCTGGTGAGCTTTTGTCCTGGAGAGAAAATGTTTGGCTTAAAGGTTAAGATGAATTAGGTGACTTTTGATTATCCAAAGAATGAAGGCTGTGTTTGTGCCCTCATTCCTGTTTCTTTGCATATGGTTCTTTCATCCATTCAGTCTGTGCTAGTCAAGGAGGAGGACTGTTTGAAGAAGGCACTATAGAGCACTCTGTCTCTCATCCAGCAACAGCTGAATACTTTATGGAAGTATATTAAGTCCTTGACAGGAGAAGGTAGCCAGCTGGCTGCTGCAGCAGGATATTCTTGTTCTCCCTCACGACTGAAAAAGAGGAGTTGGCAGAGCGCCTGCCAAGCTTGCCGGGGAAGAGTAGAAGCACAGAACTCTCGCAGTATTTTAACTAGGTGGGCTGTTAACCAAAAAAATAAGAGAAGAAAGCACACATTTCAAGTCTGCCCAGGCCACCAACTGGAAAGTGGTAAAGGGGTGACTCTAATATGAATAATTACCATCCAAGAGCCTCCATGCTTTGGGATAGCTTAAGAATGTGGTTACTTTAGGGTCACAAGCGAGTGAAGTAACTACAGTGGTGTTTGTTCTGCTTGAAATAGCATGTGGAATGATGGTGTCTCACTGGTTAGAATAGTGCTGTGACTGTTCTACAAAATCTGGAGTCTAAACATAATTTGATTGTCCTTTCTTGACCTAATAAGTACAGCTCAAGTCAAAATGTTTGTGTGGGTCACCAAAAAAGATATTGAAAAGAATGGAATTCACATTAAAATTAGCAAATTCAGGAAAGAGAGAATATAAGAACAGTGCTCACCATTTCATTAGGCCAAGTTTTGAAACAACACGAAACACTATCCAGTCAATAAACCATTTCCAAAAAGAAAGCAGGTGAAAACAGCCTTAAGGCACAACCAATTAGCACAGAAATAGGTGTATATTTTGGGTGTGGATGACCAAACATGCTGAGATACAAGTATTTGAAACAAAACAAGCCTCAGGTCATTATTTTATAGCCTGTTCTTCCTCGTATGTTTGCTTTAATGAAGTCTCCCAGGAAATGCTGTGTGGATGCTCCATTGACTGATAAATGATGCTTCTCCTTTAAGCACTGAAACTGGTGGTCCAGGAGATGCTTTTAGTATTTTAATGAAGGAATCCTGACCTCGTATATAGACTCAGAGGACAAATCAGATTTGGGTTCTGTGTTTGTAAATGCTCTTCAGTGACCTCCACTGTATTTTGGAACAGATCTTCTCTCAGGTTTTTTGCTGATTGCTGAAGATAAAAATAACTGTAACTACTGAGGCCTATATAGATTTTTGGTGAAGCAGTCTTGTGTGCTTAGAAGGTATTTGAGACACGTCATAGAGGTTCAACATTCAACGTGCATTGAGATTATATGGTTCTTTGACTACACAGTCGTACTAACCTTTGATGTCCAAGATCCAGGTCACCATTTATGAAGATAACTAAATATTCACATGGCCTGGACTGACCTTTCAAAAGGCAGGAAATACTGCTCTGAATTGCTTTCCCCTAATTTACTTTTGATAGATCTCGTGGGTAGAGTTGGAAAAAACACTTGAATGGTGGTATCAGTTTACTCTCCCTTCCCAAACCAGCAAAATTAAAGTTCTGATTCCTTTGTTCACAGTGAATCATATGTGTTAATAAAAAAACCCAAAAACCTAACACCATACTCTTCTGACTCCAAAGTGAAGTAGTTACAGCTTCAGTTTAAGACTGCAGGCTATTATAATAGGTGCTGACTTTAGTGCTATCTTATCGTCTGCTTCACAAAATTAAAGGGTTTTGGGCACCGTTTGATGCAAATAACCAGTCTACCTTCAGCACAGCAGAACCTTACAGAGCTGTCTGGACTGTGTTGTACATTCATCTGAAGTCTGTTTTTCCTTAACTTTGATTAGCAGCAATTGTAGTCATGCTGGAAGTAATTAAAAATATAGGAACACTTTATATATAAATGTGGATGTGTGATGTAGATGTAACTGCTAATTGAGATGTTGAATGTGACTCTTGACTTCTTCTCAGGCATACTGGGTAGTCTTTGCCTGCAGGTTTATTTTGCAGCTTGCAGACCTTCTTCAGCTGTTCATAAAGCTCCTTGGGCAAAGACAGAAAGGAGGGTTGGGAATTTATTGTGCTTTTTCAGTTGTTCAGAGAAGAGGCAATGGATACATCTCAGGTTTCTCTTAGCAAGTTGAAGGAATTTCTGTCCTTGTTTTTAGACTTGCAACTGCTTGAGGCTTCAAAGCCCTGTATGTGTGAAAGAGGAAAAGAGGGAAGGAGGAACACACACCACTGCTAATCTTACATTAACGTAAACGTAAGGCTTGAAATCTCAGTTGTAAGAAAGCAGCTGCAATAGCAGAGGGGCCATTCAAAACACCTCCATTCACTGCTCTCAGGAGCAGGTAGTGCATCAAAAAGACCTCGGTATCCTGTTCAGCAAGATATTGATTGCTTATTCAATTTTTAAAATATCTGTAGCTATTTTATAGTTTTGCTTACAAGAAGACCAGTATATTTTTAGTAACAAAATTTTATCAACAGTTTGTTGCTGAGTAATCTGCATGTGATCTACAGTATTTTAAAGAATTTGTCATATGTTGAAGAATCAGATACAATAAGAGAGGTTAACGTAAAAAAAATTACCTCTAATTTCATTGGGAAGAAGAAAATAGGAAGCTTTAGTTGCTTATTTTTACTTCTGGTCCAAGTCTTGGGAGCACTTAAATGTCTCTCTCTCCTGTTTTCTTTTACTCTGTATGTTGTCAGACTTTTAATGTCCCCAGCTGAAAAAGGAAATTAACCAGGGATCCCAGTTCCGTCTGTTCTTTTGTACAATGGCACTTTCTCACAACAGGACAGCTACTTGAAGGGGAGCAAGAATGTTCTGCCAGTTTGTCACAAACTCTTGCTAACCACAGGGGAAAAGCTCAAGAGCAGAGAGAAGAATCTTGGCCTTAGTCTATTTTTTCCCCTTTGCATGGGGGCAGAGGAAGTCACAGACATGAAGAAGCACTTATTAATGAGTGCAGGAGCTAAAACTCTTTGTTGTTTCGGAGAGGGAGTTCTTTGTAGACTTTGTAGACTGCTGCTACAAAACTAACTCTGCAAGTTGCATTAAAAGAATACAGCCAATAGGCAAAATACACCTGATAATTACCAAAATGTCTCATTTTTCTCCTACAGTTAGGTAACCTGTTTTGAATTCCAGATCACTCATAGAATTTGAGTGATTCTCAAACATAGAATGGTTTGAGTTGAAAGGGATCTTAAAGATCATATGGTTCCAACCCCCATTCCTTGGGAGGAACGCCTTTCAGTAGACAAGGTTGCTCAAAGCCCCATCGAACCTGGCATTGAACACTTCCAGTGATGGGGCATCCGCAGTTTCTCTGGGCAATCTGTGCCAGTGCCTCACCACCCTCACAATAAAGAAGTTCTTCCTAATGTAAAATCTAAATCTACTGCCTTTTGGTTTAAAGCCATTCCCCCTTGTCCTATAACTATGTGCCCTTGTAAAAAGGCCCTCTCCAGCCTTCTTTCAGGCCCCTTTTACTTAGTGGAAGGCTGCTCCAAGGTCTTCTTGGACTCTTGTCTTCTCCAGGCTGAACAACCCCAACTCTCAACTGTTTGTCCTCATAGGAGAGATGCTTCAGCTTCTGATCATCTCCTCTGTACACCCCCTAATAGCTCCCTCTCCCTTCTAGGCTGGGGACCCCAGAGCTGGATGTGGTGCTCCATCTGGGGTCTCACAACAGTAGAGTTGAGGGGAAGAATTACCTCCCTCAAATTGCTGTTCACGCTTCTTTTGAGCAGTAGTTGATTTTATATCAGCTAAACAGTTATACTGATATACTATTTAAAGAGAAAGTGAGAGAGAATGTGTGTATCAGTAAATGACATTGTAGTGTATTATTAGTATATGGCAGAATCACAGACTGTCTGAGATTGGAAGGAACCTGTTGTCACCTGGTCCAACCTTCCTTCTCAAGCAAGGCCACCCAGAACAAGTTGCCCAGGACCACGTCCAGATGGCTTTTGAACACCTCCAGGGGTGGGGGCTCCTCAGCCTCTTTGGGTGGGCTGTACCACTGTTTGGTCACCCTCACCATTACTAGGTGGTTGGTGGCTGTACCAGCAGTCACTCTGCAGGGCCCTGCACGAAGCAGAGTGCAGTAATCACAAAATAACTGTTTTCTCTAATTTGAGAAATTGTGGTTGTTATAGCAGAGTTCCTTGCCAAAGATTAAGCATTAGTATTTATTTCTAATAGTTAAAAGATATCTGGAAGCACTATTGTAATCCTCTGGGATGAGGCTTCATAAGCTACAAAACCTTTTGATAAATAGGTACTGGGCTTGGTTACGACTTTTTTCCCTAGAGCTATATTAAGCTTGGGTTTATCTCATGTGCCATTTGTTTGAGATGCTTTTATTCAATAAACTGTCTCTGATTAATCATAACATTTACTCAGACCCACTCTATTTAATGTGCCTTTCTCTTCCCCCCTCAGCTTACAAGAGCACAGCACTACAGAGGGATGTAAGTGCCCTTTCACTGCAGAAATTCTTTTCCATGAGTTCAGAATAGCTCAGGTCCAAGACTTCCCAGTAAGGGTTTTAGTAAGTCAGAATTGTTGAGTTGCTAACTTCATTGATTATTTTTGTCGCATTAACCTTGACCTACTAAACCAGGCAGCAGTTGCTGTTTTGAATGCAAGCAGACCCGTAGCTGGCATCAGCAGCTATTGTACTGTTCTGCATTCTCTGTCTGTAGCCAGATTCTTCTGTTTCACTTTGGTACCTCCTGGCATCTACATACCCAAATTGTTGATTGGCAGGTGCACTGCAACAGTCAAAAATATTTATGAAATGGAGATGATAGTTAAGTGCCTTAACAAGGGAAGTGAACCCCAAATGCAAAGCCAAGACAAATTAGCTGTATAACTTGATGCTATTAGCAGCTGTTGGCAAGGTCAGGAAAGTTATTAAAAGTTGAATGTTTGTAAAGCATTTAGTATCCCTCTACCTGAATAATTTACTTTAAAATATGTTAAGAAAGTGTAAGTATAATTCTTTTTAGATATCTGTAGAACAGAGTAATAACAAATTCTCAAACTGCTCCTGTAATTTTTAAAAATGCTTTGAAATTTTTATGGTTTAAACTCTGATGCATATACTCTTTCTTTAAATTAAAGGGATAGGCAAGTCTTTTTTCTTTTCCTTGTAGGTTATCCACTACCCACTTTTTTGCAATGGGGAAAAAAAAAAAATCTGTTTTTAAAACATCTCTATATGGAAATACCCCATAAAGGGGTATTGACCTCCATATGAGACAATATTTGTTTCATTTTTAAAGGAGGAAAATACAGCCAAACCAGGGAATCTGTAGCTTTATCATTCTTATTCCAGTGACTGCCAAACCATTGGTTTCCCATCACGGATCTGGTATTTTAATATCCATCAGTTACAATTTCATGAATTCTCACTGCTGGCAGTGACACACATGTTTTCATTTACTGCATTACGGGTATTCTCTAGACAACCAGTCTGTTGAAAAGAAATTAATTCCAGCAGTGAACTAAGATACTGAATTCTCAGCAGTTTATGAATTCATGTTTTTACATTGAGGCTATTTATATCTGGATTGAATTAATTTGCATATGTAACCAGGTGGTTGTGGTTATGTCTTTTATTATCCACTAGATTTGAAAAGCCAGCAGAATGCAACTGCAGAATGGGAAAACTCACTAATTGCAGTTGGTAAATATAGCATTGTATGGTTGAAATCTCAGCTTGTATTTCTCTCATTTCTGTTCATGACTTCAGGCATGATTAGCAAGAAGGAATACAATATACTGTAACTAGAGTATCCTAAGTAAGGCATACTATATACAATTTTTAGATCTGACTAATTTTAAATTTTTACTAAAGATGAAAATTTAATAACTTGTTTCTATTTTATACTGTGGTCCTCATTTCACCAACAATGAAAAGTGGCAAAATATCCAGGCAACATTTTAGACAAGATCTTTTGGAAGAGAGCAAACTTTAGGAGAGCAAAGGGGAGACTTTATAGATAATTTGCAAAGCCTGTCACTAAGCTGCAAATTCACATTCATAGGGTTATGCTTTTTATGTTTGTCTTCTCCAATGAAGATTCAAAATTGTTGGCTTAAGGAAGAAATGGGCTTAGTCCTGAACTGTGTTTTACATGGAACAAAAAAGGTGAAAACTTTAAGTTGTTAGACAATAAGCACTTTACCGCATCTTTTTTTTTTCAACTTGGTTGTTCCTTTTAAGAGGAAGCTTGCATAAAATGTGACTTCTTAATCATCATCTTTATTTCAGTAAAATTGAAAGGATTTTTTATCTCAATACTTGATTTGGTTTTGCATAGTTTAAGAGACTTTCATAACAAAAACTGGAGAAAGTGACAAACTTGTAAGATTGTAAAGGTGAGTAAATTTCACTGGCAAATTCTTTAGGATTAGGTCAAGCCCCAGTTAGGTGTGTCCCTGTGCTGTTGGTCTTGACTGTAATATTTGGTCATTCTTGCTGTAACTAAACAGCACAGGGTAGATATTAGTGATTGCTGAAATCTTTGCTTCTCTCTGTCACAGGAAGTATCTGTTTTGGAGGTTGCCTTTGGTAGGACACGAGTGAAACTGAGCAGTTTTTGATCTTTGCACAAGAAGAGATTTAGGATGATAGATACTCTGGTCTCTTTTTTTCCCATTGTAACTTGTTTCCCATTTTTCCCATTCCCTTTTTTTGCATTGTAACTAGCCTTGCTTTCCTCTCAAAGACTTACACTGTAAATTCAGTGTTTATGATGTATTACTTTTAGTAGCTCTCTGTGAACACAGCCTGCCTTTTTCAAAGTGTTGTGTCTGGAATCAAAAAGTTTCTGAAGTGTTAGTAAATAATGGCAATTTGTTTGAAACCTCTTTCAATGCAGGCAGTGAATCTGAGTACATGCAGGTAGTTCAGTGTTTTTAGTAATAGGAGTATGCATAGCTAGAGGATTAGAAAATATCTGTTTTAAAAAGTGTTCTGTTGGTTTCTTTTCCACTATACTGATTTTACAAATTCTTTTTATCTAATGACTAATGTATTCATGAGGAATATTTTTGTAATCCCTTGTGTCTGAGGGGCAGCATCTCTATTGAAATGTGTTTTCTCAGATCAATCTCAGTCAGACTATTCTCTTCTATCTTAAGTCAATATACCAAGGAGAGGAAAGATCATGCAGTTTTATTTTTTAAGTGGTAAAGAGAGTAGAAGCTATGTGGTTATTTTAATTTGGAAACACTGTGACAACTTTTTCTTTCTTGCTATGCGTGCACAGATACATGTTGATAAAGCAATACAAATGTTTTTGAGAATACCAGTCAGGCTCTCTGTAATCTCACTGAAAACACTGACACGTTTGCTCCAGAGAACTTTGTAGTGTATCCTGATTTTCCATCCGCAAATTGCTGTATTTGAATGCAATTAGTGTCTTTGTTACTCATTCACCTGCTTGTGTGTCTTCTCTTTCTTGGATTAGATAATTTCCACAGAAGCAGTTTGGGAATGCTGGCTGTGCTTTCTTACACCTCAGTCAATAACATTTAATACAGAAGGTATGTGGGAAGAATTTTTTTTAATAAGAATAGCTGGTATCTCTGTAGTAAATACCTCTGTATACATTGTGGCAGTACAGAGAAAGATATCTGACAGAGAAATGATTTGTTTTGAGGTTTAATTTATTTGTGCTTCAGGGGCAACCAAAGCCCAGCAACTCTGACTTGTTCTGCTGCTGGGCTTCTCAGAGTTTTCTCTCCATGAAAAGCAGCTCCTGGTCCTGGCTGAGTCTCAGTTCCCCTTGGTGGGGAGCGCAGGTACAGAAGGTAGCTGCCAGGATATGGCCCCTCCTTCCGTGGAAAATGCTAAATCAAGAGCCACAGGCCTCCACCATGGGTTTAATACACATACTGTTAACAGCAGCCCTGGAAATTGTGAGATGCAGAAGAGCATAGAGGAGTTATTCTTTTTATTTTCCTGGCATTGCCAGGAGGGAGGGCCATAATTGGAAGAGCTGTATTAGTTACAGTACATGTAGTGAAACCAAAGCAGAGGCTGGTGTAGGGATGGGGAAAGGTCGGAAAGCTGATTTGGAGATGGAAATTGGGCTATTGCGGCACATTGCCTGTCCACGTGCTTCATTCCCATTCCCCAGCAGCTCAGCAGTGTTCAATGGCAAATGCACATCTGGCATGCCCCAGTGGTTCAGAGGGATGAATGCAAGTAGGGAGCTCCTTACTTGGGTCTAGTCCTTCCTTCCCTCTGCCCCTCACAGAGCTGCAGCTTCACTCCTGGCTAGAAGAACAGCAAGTTCTGTCTGTCAAGAACCATCGTCTCTTTCTGCCCTCATGTTTAATGCAGTGAATTCTCAGAGAGTATATCCAAGAGTTTAAATAAATAAATAAGTTCTCTGCAGTTCCAGAGGTTCTCTTTGGTTCTTCTGGTCTCTGCAGGAATGCCACTAGACTCTTATCTTCCCATTTTCTCCATGAGAAAGTGTATGCAGGGCATACTAAAGCACTGCCTGGAAATGCAGTACAATATAGAACATACATAAAGCGAAATCAGGTTGTTCAGAGCAGTCAGTTTTGGTTTTCTCTCAACTTCCAGAATAAATATTGAGGATGAGACAGGGGAAGACTCCCACAGTAGGTTGATAGACTTCACATACAATTCTGTATGTGTAAAAAGCAAATGCAAATATTCCCTAATAGATATCTGTGAAACCCAAATCTTTTAGAGCTTCTGTATTCTTACAGTTTTCTAGCTAATACACATGCTTTGGGAAGGGAGAACAGTCTGGGAGAAATTGCGTGTTCATGAAACTGAAGAGTGACCCTAAGCAGCTCTATGTAAAAGACATCAATTGTTTTCACACCAATTAAAGACTGAACAGTCTATTTCTTATTAGCTAAGTCTAATTTTCTAATCAGGAAACTAAATATCAAAGCAGAAAGAGTTTTTCTGATTTCTATTTAGTGGCAATTACATCACATTTCATTTCAATGCACATATCTAGGAAACAGCACATGAATGGAGCTATTCTGAATCCTTCAATTGTTGTTGGAGTCAGTCTTTTTTACTGCTTCCACTGTGATTTAGAAGGCTTCTATCTTCTGAAAATTGTTTAACAGATGTACCATCTAGGTGAAAACACCATTCAGCATAGGTTTTTTAGAAAAGCTCTGCTTTTTCCAGTACATTACTGTACTGTTTCTCTCCCTCCCAAAGTTAAAATCTCACCCTTCTAATGCTATCAGCAATGTCACTTTTTTTTTTTCCAAACCAATCAAAACAAGCGTCCTTTAAGAAGAAAAATCAATGTAGCCTATTAATTAGCTGAACTCTGTATAGTGCCTGAAGGCCAGAATGTCATTTCCCATAAGATTTGCTTTCAAAATACAAACAAAATCAGAGCACTCACAGGTTGTCATCATGAAGGGCTCTTAATACTTCAGAATACACTGGTAATCTTTATCCTACCTGATACAGACCTGTTTAAATATTCTGATTAAATGTTGTTGCAGTTGTTCTGGTTTTGTTTCTGCCACATGGTGGATATAGGAACTTGAGTCAATCAGTGTAGTCAGTGCCTGGACAAAACATCACTACAGCAAGCTACCAGAAGGTTGTATCTGATAAAGGATTATTTTCCTGTGGTATAAGGCTCTTTATTTTCTCATCCCTCAACAAAAGAGATTATAAAATTTAGATTACCAACTCATAAATAAAGGAAAGCAAAATGAGAGAAAGTTATTAAATGAAAGTGGGTGTGTTGTAACTGTTGCTATATATTCATGGTTACCAGGGTTCCTGTCTATGAAAGCTGCTTGGAGAGAGTTAATACATCTTAGTGAAAATCTGCTTTACTGTTGTATCTTTTTGTTGACACTAGTAAAGTGTACTGCAGTGAACATTCAGAGTGATTTGTCTTCTGAACCCAGTGGTTGGTACGTGCAGTGTGGAGCAGGTGACCCTCTGGAGTAGAAATAGTAAATTAATCTCAGTGTAACCCATTATAAGAGCTGAACTATGTTAACACCAGCCATGTAATGGGCTTGACAGAGGAGAAGGGTCCTATTCAAACAACAAAAAATGAAATGAAAAGAGACCCAACAAAACCCCCACTTGATTAAAATGTTTATCTGTCAAGAAACTTTACTTTCCTTCTCGCTTCATTATGAATTTTAGGGCATGTTTAGGGCTTCAGTGATTCACTTAGTATAATCTTGAGCAATGAAGCTTAGTTAAGGACTGTATGATTGCAGTAATAAGCTCTTCCTGTGGACATGCCATCAGTCTTCTGTCACTTTCCCTTGTCATATTGTTTGCAGGATTTAGTTCTGTCCTTTGCCCCGATTTGTGTCTGTATTTTGCAGTGTTTTTCCAGAAGTTCACCTGGTTTGCACTGCTTAAAATAAGAAAGAAAGAAAACCTCAAAAGCTGTTTATCCATTAAGTTCATATGAACCACTTGAAAAACTTCCCTCTAAGGAAATGCATCTGAGTATAATTTAAGCAAAGATTATGTTCTGCAGCTGATCTGGCCAGAAAAATGCCAGTGGGATTCTCCATAGTCACTCACAGGGCAGCTGGTGGGATTAGGACTGAAGATTCATTAAAACCATTCAAATATTAAAATCTTTCTCAGGAGGAAACAAGAAAAGAAAAATGGAAACCACACCAGTTACAAAAAGTGAAGCTTGTTGTCACTTCTTCAACTTGTATGTTTAAAAAAAGGGCAGAAATATTCTTAGGTTTGCCAAACCCTAGAGTTTAAACATCCAGTTGAGAAGACTTAAAGAATCATTTTGGTAGTTCTTATGTTATAAAAATCTTTCTTTTTCAAGTGTTTAAACTTTCTCTGACCTTTCTGGCAATTGATATATATGACATTTAGAAATTGAAAAACTCAACTTGCAGCACATACAGAATATTCACATGAAGATTATCCACCTTTTCTCGGGTGCCTTCCCCACCTTGTCAGGGGTCCAAAAAGTGATGGCATCCTTCTGCCTCATGCCTGTGAAAGGATTTGATACTGGGCTGACTCTTGTCTTCCCACGTGGTGGGTGAGAAGTAGTTCAGGTTACTGCTACCAAGTTCAGAATCATGTCTACTTTGGAAGTGATTGCCATTGGAAAGCTACCCTGGCTGCCTAGGGAACAGTTTACACTGGCACCTGTTAAAAAAGTAGGTCGTAGTCTTGCTGCATTCTGACGGAGTTGGGCTTTTCTCTTCAGTCTCTTCTGGGGAGAGAGCTACAGTAAAGAAGATAAACTTTTACATAAAAAATAATGCCTGGATGGAGTAATGACCTGTGGTGGTGTAAGTGAGGAGTTTGTTCCACCTGTTTCTGAAGTTTCATTCTGTTTTTAAAATTAGACTATTTTAGTTCACTTGTTAGTCTGCTAGGTTTTAAAATATGCACAGTGCTTTTTGTTAAGGGTGTTTGCCTGACCCTGAATTTTTCTCTGAACTTTTTCGACGAAAGTGGTTAATGAAGCCACAGAAATTCAGTGAAGTTATGAGGTGCTGTGCATCATCATAATCATGTCCTTGTTCATCTCCCTAGTTCGTAACAAATGTAATGCAAATACAGAGGCTTCACTGAATTTAAAACGAATTCATTTTAATATGTTTTATTGTGAGGTTGAGGTTTTTTTAGATTTTTCTGAGATACTGATTCTGAGTTTTGAGCAAGAGAGAAAGGCTTTGCTGTGCTTTTTAATGTTTTTGCTTTGTTTGTTTAAAATATTTTTGTTGAATGCTCCTAAAGTCACAGACCTCTACAGCAGAGGGTCTTGAAGTTTGTGTATAGAGGGCTCATGGAAAAAGGTTTGACTAAAGGGTTAACTACTGTTTATCTCAACTTTAGCAAAGCTTTTGATACTATCTCCCTTAACAGTCTCTGGTGAATTATGAGTCAGGTAAGTAGGTGGGAGAGTGGACTGAAAGGACTGAATCCTGTCTGAACTGCTGGTGCTTCAAGATCAGCAGCACAGCATTCAGCTAGAGGCAGGTCACTGTTTCACACTGACACCAACACTATAAAAATTATTCTTAAGGGCTTAGATGGTGGAGCAAGATGCACCCTTTTAATAAGTCTGCAGCCAGCTCAAAATTAGGAGTGATGATTAATGCGCCAGTGACTTGTGCTGCCATTTAGATGGTCTTTGACAGGCTGGAGAAATGGGCTAATGGGAACCTCATAAAGTTCAGCAAAGTCCTGCTGCTGGGAGGAACAGCCCTGCACACCAGTAGAAGCTGGGACCCACTGGCTGGGAAAGAATTTTGCAGAGAGGCCTCTGGGGTCCAGGTGGATGACAAGTTGAACATGAGTCAGTAATACATCTGTGACAAAGAAAAAGCTTTTCCCATTAAGGTGATCAAATACCAGTAACCCAGAGAGCCTGTGCTGTCTCCGTCCTGGGAGGAGGATACTCAAAGCCCTAAGGAACCTGATCCAGCTTTAAAACTGGATCTAACTTTGAAGTTGGCCTTGCTTTGATCACATGGGAGGAAGGCTGAACCAGATGATCTTCAGAGCTCCCATGCAACCTAAGTTGTTTTGTAATTCTCTGATTGTAGGAGAAATATTATAAACAGTATTCCTTTCCCTGAAAATAGCCCCAGAGGAAGATACAGGCAGTGGTCTTTCATGTTTGTTTGCTGTAACACAAACTAAATCAAAACAGATGTTTCTGTGCCTTACAGTTTAATAAAGATTTTCCCACGTGTTGAATGTATTTAGACTAAAAATGTACAGTTTACTCTAGTGTCATCTTCAATATTATATAGTTTCTTTGCTGCTTTCTGTTGTTTATGCTGTGCCAAATGCTGTTCCAAGTCACTTTTTCATTTCTCATGGACAGTGTGTTTACTCTTTTCCCCTGTAAATGGTTCTCTTTCGAAGAATTCAGTATTACAGTTCTCCAGGACAATTGCTGGAGTTGTTATTGTAGTTCCCTTCCAAAAGGTACAAAGGTGTTGCAAACCAAGTTCTCCTCAATTTTTGTTGTGACTTAGCTGTAATGGGGGTGTATAGCATAATTACAAAATTTCTTCTTCACCACTTTTTTCTTCACCTCTCAGTGAAGCTGGGTTGATCCTGCTTTCACCATCTAACCTGTGAAAACTTATTACAGACCATAATTGGATGTTCCAGACTTGAGTCTGGGGAAAAAAGTCAAATTTCTTCTCAGGGGAGCCTACTTTTAATATCAATTAGAATTCTTTCAGTCCCTCATAACATTATTGTTCTCTGAAATCCATGAAGTCGTAGTCAGTAATGTTAGATTTTTACTTGTGTGCAGTTCTCACTCTTGGTTACCTAGATATTTGAGTAGATTGAAAGTTTTGTAAAGAAGGATATTGGGGAATACTACATTTGTTGAGTCAGAACCAAACCTGAACTGTTTGTTTTAATCCAGCCCACCCCATATCTAACAAACTTTGGGTCCATCTAGACCAGGACACCTAGTGATACCTTTAATTTTCATTAGTCTGAGGGCTGGAGGTAAATTATTAAAATAGAAAAAATTATTTAAGGTCCTGATTTCTTGATGATCTCCATAGAAGGTTAGGATTATTAGCATCACTGGTCTTAAAAGAATTTGCTTGTTAATTTGTTTTGATGGGAAATTAAATTAAAATTACTGAGCTGTTTGGAGGAAGAGATTGTAAGGACTTTGCATAGGTTTGACTATTTTATTCTTGTGATTAAAGGAGGAAAGAAAGTTTTGGCATGTGGATTCTAGAAGTGCTCTATCCAAAACTTTCCTGCTAGAGAGGGTGAGGTGATGATATTTGGGATCCAGTAGGTACTAAATTTGCCATGAGATGTCACCATGAAGAGGCATCAGTTTGCTTAAGATGTGTTTGCTGTTCCTCACACTGGGAATATTTAGTGTTATTTGCAGTTACCCACTGTCAATAAGAAAACCAGTCCTCAGGTTTGGCAGATATTAACTCAGATTGTATTTGCTTCTGAATAGTTTGTTTTATTAAAAATTCAGCCTTGTGCATAAGTCTTTGGAGGGTTTGGACCAAAATTTGTTGCAGGTGAAGCAAATAGATTCTAACATGTTGGACAGTAAGAAATTTTAAAACATTTTGGAAATCTGGAAAGCAGGTGATAAAGCCCAAGAAAATATCTAGTTTTGCCAGAGGGCATTGAAGTCTAAATGTTTTCTTTACCCACAGTGACAAACTAATGATCTGTGGAATGAAGAGGAGACATGCTGAACACTCCTGCACAGTCATGTCATTTATGGCATCCTGCATTCATCTGCACTGAGGTCACCCTAGATTGTAACCTATTCTCATAGTGGACCCTGTAAATAAATTAATGTTCATCTGTTGCTACGTATAAATATTGTTAGAATTTTGACCCTTTGAGACACCATTTTTTAAAAGATAATATTTAAGAGCCAACACATTTTAACATTCCAGTTGGTATTTATGTTAATTTGAGTTCAATTCATTCCCTAAGCATTTGAGATCAGCTATTTTTAGCCTGGTTTCCTGAGGAACTGAAGTTTATAGGATGGCTGTATCTATCCATCTGCCTTTCACTGAGCTTTTTGAAGCCAATGATCAATTATCTTGATTTGGCAGAGAGAGTGAGGTTTTAATGCTTCTAATCTCTGGCAGGTTTCATTGATAGCCTTGGTTTGTTTGAAGAGATGCACCCAAATAACTACCCTGTCTAAGGGAAAATGTGTAAGGTAAGCTCATCAGTGGCATTGTGTGTGGGTTGGTGGGAAAACAGCTGGGCCATGGCTCAGTGCTGCTTCTCACTCCTGGGGCAGTGAGGGAACATGAGCCTGAGCTGATGTTGCTGTGGCTGGGGGGAACTGGAAATATGTAGGTTGTGAAGCATGGGCTGTGGATGATCACAACTGGGGGGATGATGCATGGAGATTATGGTCAAGGACCCTGTCTGTGTTCCTGTGGTGATGACAATGTATGAATATGTAGCAAGGAGTCTGTTGGGCGTCAGTTTTATTGCTCTGAAAACTATTTGCCTTTAACAAGGGAAGCTATTGTATGAGGACTATTCATGTCTCTGGAAGCCTGTAAAAACATCCAGCTTATTCTTCATGTTGGGAGAGGGTTCTCGGGCATGGCACACAGGCTTTTTTATGCAGAACATATACCTACAAAACAAATGATCTCAAAATCCTTTAGAAACAAGTTGGGCTTTGTTTCTCCTTAGCCCCAGTATTAATAAAGTTAGGCTTTATTTCTCTTTGGGAATCTGGGAATGCGGGGAGAAATGAGACATGGAATTTTAGTTATGAGCAGTAACATGATTGTGGAAATGAGCTCTGAGCTGTCAGACACTATACCTAGAGATTTTTCAAAAAAAAAAACTTTTCTAGCCAAGCCTTTTCCAATAGGGTTTGCTGTCAGAGGACAGTCCTCTGGTTTCAGTGACTGAGCTTAAAATACTTACATACTAAAATAAAGCAGAGTGCTGGGGGAGATTTTCAGGTGTTTTACCTTCTTTTCTGCAGTATTTTAAACCTTTCTCTAGATCATCATCTATATCATTAATAGTCATAATACTTACTAGAGAAAGAGCATTTTCTCTACATGAAAAGCAAAGTTCCGTGTGTTCCTACAAAGGGAGAGTTAGCCCCAAGAATCATCACGTGGTTTCAGCAGTTGTGCTCATCATAAAATACAGGATGTGAGTTTTGTTCAAATGCCTGTCAGCTGAGATACTCTGTTTCATAAGGTGTGTTACCAGCAAAGTCTGTTCATCTTTAAATCTCCAAAGGACTGTCTTGGGCTTTGCACTGCCATTTCACTTCAACAAATACTTTTAAACAAAAATCAGGCAGAGGACTGGAATGTTGCACTGCATTTGTTTGTCTCTTCCATAAAGCATGTATGGATTTATCTGTCTGCTTACAGATAAGCTTATACTGAAGCTTCCACAACAGGTGGACACTCTGTGCTTCAGTCTGGTTTAGTAAGTTTTGAGTTACTTTACAGAAGCCATTTCTCAAGGAACAGAAAGTGTAGATTTTGGTTATAACAATCTAGCAAAGCAAGACAAAAGTGTGTTTCAGTTTCTCTTCTTTAAAGCTGATAAGCTGATTATCTCTTCAATTTTCAGAATCCAAATCAAACCCCCTGCTTATAAGCCTTAAGTCGGCTTGTGTATCCATTGAACTTGAAGCAGGGCTGGATAATTTGTAACAGAAACTTAGAGATCACACAGTAGTCAGCTGGAATGCAGAAAATAAGGTCGTGTTTCTTGACCTGCAGTTGATTCTGCATTGCCCTGTTGCATCACTGACATGCATTAATAAAAGTCATTGCATGCACAGTTTTGAGCATTTGGAGTTTTGAATTTTAGTTGTTTATACATATATATATTTACTGTTTATTTCTACAAGAATATACAGTGTCTATCTACAGTTGCACTTGAGATATTTATCCTAATTGACCTTTATGTATACCTTGTGTAGAGAACACAGATTCTTTAAAATACTAGCAAATCAATCTGCTGTACAGATCTGTCTGCAGTAAAGATCTATCATGATCTTGTATTATGAAATGTTATAATTTTTGATAGTGACAGCTTATTAGGAGTTATGGGTTTGATGTGCCAACTCCTAGAGTGAGTACTTAGTTATACTTATGTTGTGCCAGCAAAGATATTTCAGCAGTAAAGATCAGGATGTAATCCATCCCAGCAATAATGCCCCTTCTCTTGGTTTTTTTTTTTTTTTTTTCTTCTCCTTCTTCCTTTTCCTTCCTTTTACTTCCTTCCCTTTCCCTTTGTCAGACTGTTGTTTTAGCTGAATCAGTTCCCTGAACCACTTTGACAGCCAGAGAATTTCTGCCATGTATGTGGAGTTCATGATGCTAATCTGCAAAGCTGAAACTTGAGACTCATTGAGCAGTGTGCTCCAAGAGCCTGAGACGTGTGGTCTTGGCTGCCCGTGCTCTCCGTGCTCAGAGTTTGCACTGCCCTCCTGCCACTGCATGGCCCGCCTTGCTGAGTGACCTGTTGCTGGAAGACAGTTCTGCTTGGAAGGCCTCTCTTTGTTGCCTTCTCCAGGCAAACATCCAGCAGTCCATCAGCTGGGTCTAGAGGTTTTCACTGACCTTCCTGGGGGAGCAGCAAGAGCTGGAAGGAGAGAGGTATGGGATTAAGCCAGAAAAGCTTTGGAAGGCTCTTACCCAGAAGAGCATCTGCAGCTCCTACCCTGAAATTGTCAGGCTGTTTTCCAGAGGAAAGGAAAGGGCTGAGCAGCGTAGTTTGGAGAGGCTTTATGCAGGGGATGTTGCCAGGGTCAAGCAGTTGTGGTGTTGTGTGGAGCAGCACTTCCGCCTCTGTGTGCTATGGTCCCCCATTCTGCTAAAGTGTGCCAGGTTCTGCTTTTGCCTAATGTTACTTTCACAATGGCTCTCTTTATCAACAAGTATTTTAAAAAAATCAGTATTGTATTACTAACAGAATTTCTCCCATCATTTATTTGTGGAAACACAGTTGACTGAAACTTACAGTTAAATGCCTATTTGAGAGTTCATAGTTCAAATTACTAGTGTACCAACTTCAATGTTTTTTAAATGAAGTTGAATATGCTGAACATACTAGTATGTCATGGGCTGTCTGAGTGCACAAAGAACTTGAGAAAAAGTTTTTGTGTCAGTTAAATATTACTACAAGAGGATAAATAGTTATGTGCAAATACACTGGCAGTACTTGTGTGTACTGGTTCAGAGGGGCAGAAAATTGTATTTAAAGGCATGCTGAGATCCAAGAGCTGAGTATTTACTGACAGTAGTAGTGCACTTGCCACAAAAGCTTGATGTCATGCTAGCAATGTACATAGGCTGCACACAGTAGTACTTTGTGCAAAAGTAAGCAGAAACACAGATGACAAGTAGGAAAGTTTAAGGGTCTTAGCTTGATATTTCCTTGCTAATTAAGTGTCTAAGCATACCATTGTTACTTTGCATCACAAAGGAGTCTTGTGTGTTTTCAATATCAGACATGCATCAAATCTCTATCACTGAATTTCTGTCTGTGTATTTACCTAAACTGTAATTTTGTCCCAGAATTCACATTTGAAGGCTACAGCTGCTCTCAAAGCTGCAAAATCAGAACCAGAATTGCATTTTTTTATCAAATACATCTTCCATACTGCACACCTTTACATTTCTCTCATTCCAGTTTTTCCTCCCCGGAAGCTGAAGAGGCATTTAGCACAGTAGTACTATATAAGCAAGAAAGTTTGAAGCTGTCAACAGCCACTACTTACATTTAATACCTTTATTGGAATCTTTACTCTCTCTGCTAGGCTTTAAAAATCCTTTAGGTAATCAAAAGCTTAGCCAACAAAATTAATTGTATTTTTTTCCACTAGAGTACTTGCTGCTACAGAGGAAGATAAGGAATCAAATAATTCTGTTATTCTTAACAGTAGGTAATTTTTTACCATATCAAGAGCTATGCTTGTTAAGGTAATTGTGGCAAAAATCAAAATTTGACCAAAATGAGTCAGGGCATAAAGTAGTTGTGCTAGGAGCTTGAAAAGAAATCTGTGTTCTCTTGGACCCCAAGCTTGGTAGATCATAGCTAGCTGGGAGATGACTAAAGACTTTGCCCTCCTCTGCAGGGTCACATGAGAGGCTGGGTGTTGAAATGGATTGACTGTTGATAGGATTTGCCATAGTGGATCATGCTTTCAACTGTGTGCTTCTCCCCTAGTCTATTAACAGCATGCAGACTGGACACAAAGGCTGCATTGAAATATAGGTTAGCTTATATATAGCACAATAGTTAAAAATAGCTTCTGTTTCATGAGAAGTGTAGTCTGAAAGTGTAATTTTATTGTTATCTGCAACACGAATCTATTCAAATCAGAATCTGTATTGGGGTGTTTCACAAGTATTTTTCTAGCATTCCTGAAAATTTAAGAATTGAATCAACATTTATATATATACATGTTGAAGAGATAAATTTTAAGAGTTTGAAGTTTATTCTTTTGCATTGGAAAGTAGATGAAGTACATGGAAGGGAGAAAATAATAGCCCAAAGTTTTCTGTTCCTTATTTCTTCCTTCTGGAGTGTGAATATAAATTGCTGGTTAGAGCTTTAAAAGCTGACAGAATGCATTCAGACATTTTCAAATTACTTTTGGATTTGCTTTAAAAGAAATCAAGGACCTGACACTCCAGCAGAGTTTAGAGATGATAGACTTCATTTTTTTCAACTACCTTACATTATTGGTCAGCTTCATCCAGTTCAGTAATTGAGAGACTATCAGCATGGCAAAGCAAGGTGAAGTTGGCAGAGCAGTGGGTGAGCAGGTTGACCTGGTAATGACCTGAGTTTTTAAACTGTAATGTTATATTCATACTTACCTGTATTGTCAGAATTTAAGGGACTGAGATCCCCTGGGGTGATTATAAGAAAGCCATTGTTACAAATGACAACTGTTCTGCATGGAGTGCTCTCCTGGCCATTCTTGCAGGGGCTCCACAACCGTGTGCTGGGTGCATTTTTTCTGTAACTTACAATTCTTTTGCATTCTGATGGGTGTTCAGTCACACAATTCAGATATGCCTTTCAAGACAGTCAGTAATCTGAAACAATTTGATGGTGACCCAGGTATGTTCTGACTCCTGAAGCTCAGAGCAAGAACCTTAGCTAAAGACAGAGGAACAAGTGATCCCCAGTAGAAATGAGCATCTTGTCAGCTCCAATCTCAGTGTCATCAGAGGCCACGACACCTGGAAGAGCTGCTGAGATACTGGGCTGTGTCCTGGCCATGATCTGGTGAAGCACTCTAATCCTACAGCTCTTGCTAAACTGAGAGATACTGCTAGCTGAAAACAACATGAGTGATGACAGTGACAAAGAAAAGGCTTTTCTAACAGCTCGTTTAGACATCCAGCACATTTAGAGAATGTACAACAACGTTTTGTATGCTAGATAAGAAATGGTCTGAGAGGCTAAAATGTTCGTGATCTGCTTATATGAGCACCCTAGTCCTTGCAGGATCTAACAAGATAATTAGATAATAGGCTTCCAGCAGCTGCTTTTGTTATATCTAGTCACGAAAAGAGAAAGAGGTAGCCGGTAGCATGTCAGAAAGTGACATAGGAATAAACAGCATGTACAGATACAATCAGAAGGCATAGGTCGTCTTGGAAAGGACTGCACACAACAACCCTAAACATTTTCATTACTCAACATTATGTTCTTGGCTCCAGGAGCCTTATTTTACCAGGGGACAGGGTGGCAAAACCAAACAAATTGCTCTCAGTCAGGGAATATCTAAAGGCCAGGTTTCTAAGAGCATTAGAAGTCATTCCTGACAAGGAAAAGACATCCTTGTCCTAAATGCTTGTGTTAGTGTGAGTGGGTTTTTGTTTGTTTGTTTTTAGGAGAACCAAGTGCTAATAGTATAGATAAAAAAACCCACAAAGTCATCAGAAACTCCTCTATGCATCTGCTGCCTTTGTCTGTATATCTGCTTCATTTCTACATCTGCTGCTTTTTCTTATGGAACATTTAATTTTCAGAGATTAGACAAAAAATGAAAATACACTTAAGCACTGTTTGCCATCCATTTTCCCCCCAAAACCTCCTTTCAGGCTTTGTTTAGTTTCATTTTCACAGTTTTGCTTATTACTATCCATTTATTAGCTTTTCTTTCATTCCATTCAAAGCTCGTATGCATAATATAGTCTCTCTGTAGGGCCCTTATTCTGACTGTATTTAAATCACTCTTAACTCAGTTCATGAAAAGGGAGTCTTTGAATTACATATTTATTGTAAATAAATTGTGCTCCATTTCCCTTAAATTCTTTATAAATTCTTAGACTAGCTTTAGGTTTTGATTTCTCTTAAGACAGTAGGTCCTACCTTGAGAAAACTAGGTAGGCTTCCCACTTGTCATTAGCCTTCCTAAACTGACAGCTGAACACTGAAGCACTATTGTAGCAAATGGGAGCACGACTGAGTTCTTTCCCACAGAAAAAAAAATGAATAGCAGTGGTGCTCCAAGACAAAGCTGTTGGAGTTATCATGATAATTTTTCTAGCAAGCAGAGTTGGTTGAATAGAATTACCAGCTGCAGACATAGTAAATGAGGCACAAATCATGCTCACTAGGTTGGATGGTTTCAAGGAGGAGGATGAAATTTGCAGTGACATTTCTGCATGGAGTAGAGCAAAGCTCTGGTCTGTAAAAAAGGTGAAGGTATCCACTCACAGGTCCTGCCCCATGGTGAAAACATATAGAAACGTGGGAAAATTACAATTTTCAGAGTCTGTGGATTATCCCACATCTATGATTCTACACGTGCATTTGCTTCAAATAATTAAAGAAGCAGAAAAAACATGTGCCTTTTTCATGGAAATAATTTGTTATTTGAGGTGACTGGTGTCACTGGGCAGCTACAAAGCATGTCTTGTCCCTGGCACCTCCTTTTCAGATCCAGAATGATATTTTGAAGTCTGTGTCTCCATTAGCTCCTGTCTCATGTCCATCAGCTCCCCAGAGCTGCTTCCAGATCTGACCCTGTTGTCCTTTGGGCAAACTCTTGTTGATGGGCCATGTCTTGTCCAGCTTGATCATACAACCTCAGGAAACCATTCATCCATGTCTGTTTGCCCTGTAAACATTTACATTACTTTGCTGGGCTGAGCACAGGGAGTAACTTTCATTCTCTGCAGCCTGTCCATTGAGAAATGCTTATTAAGAGTAGTCTGGCACTGCTCACCTGTTACCTTCAGCACTTGGTTATTTAGATTCACTTAATGGCTGCCTTCCTGAACTGTGTCTTCCTCTGTGCTCAAGGATTCCTCTGGGAGCTTTACTCCATGCAAGTAAGATATACTGCAAGCTTTATAAGAGGCCTGTTTTGTTGTCTGTATTTTGTGTGTTATAGCTCCTCAGGGATTCAACTGCAAGAGTTAAGTATTATGCTCATGATTTACAGCATCCTGATGTTATGTATAGATCACTTATTTACATTTGAATGCCTGAAGACTTGAGAAATGCTTCCCTTTTGCAAAACCACCAGCCCAAAAGAGGTATTTTCAAATTAAAGCCCCCCTCCATAAAATTTTTAAAGCCTATGCCCAGTGTTGGGAAAGCATAATTTGTTTCAAGTGTTAGTGCACATACTGTAGCCTTTCTCAAGAGCTGTATGAAAAGATGATACTTTGATCTGAAGCTGGATCACTTGGAGAAACATTTTCTGCATGAAATGAAGAATTGTTCTGCATCGTCAAGGGAAAAAGGAGATTTTTTTAAAAGGAGATTTTTTTCAGTCTCTCTTAATCCAGTACACAAGAAGGAGCATTTATTTCAGTCCAAAAGTATAAGATCTAGTCAGTAGATTATATGAGTGTTGTTGTTTATCCACAAAGACTGTAGAGGGAAAATGTGATATGAGTGCTTGTCAGTGATCCTTTTCTCTTGGAGAACTGAGACAGAGCCTGAAGTAAAAATGGCATTTTCTTGTACTTGTGAATTTAAAAAAAAAAAAAAAAAGTATTTTAAAATGCAAAAGAATTTTAAATAAAACTTGCAACAGCAGCTTGTAGTAGGCAGAAATTTCTGGTTTAAGTGTGATGGTGTGTTTAAAAAAAATACACCACAAAGCTGAAGAATTATTTTCTCTCAAGCACAATAAAAGTAAATTAGCTAGTAATATGGACAAAAATTTCAAAAGTGCATCTGGATCAAAAACTGTCACTGACCTTATTGTAAAGATACAGCAGTGTTTAAAAGTTTTCTAGGCAGGATTAATTCCCACTTAGAAGCAAATTTAAAGTTTAGAGGGGGTTGGTTGGAAGGAGACATACATAAATAATTACCTCCTGATCTGGAATTTCCGCTTGGTTTCTGGCCAGCTGAGGAGTGGACTTTTTTAGGCAAGACAGCAGTTGTTAGTTTTTCTCACCATTAGCAGTCAAGAAAGTTTGTCCTTCGACTTGCAATTAACTGAGAAAAGATGTTGAATGGTAAAAACTTGAGCTATCCTTGAGTATGTTCTGTTTATGCAGGAAGCCACATCTTTTAAATGCTTTGTCTTAACTTAGTCATTAAAAATAGTTACCTTTGAAGGGAAGGAGGCGTATTTCATCTACATTGTTTCATTGCATATGCAAGACATATTTTACTACACATTAAAATTACTATGTAGTGTGGTATTGATATCCCAGACTTGCTGATGTGCTGAATGCCCTGACATATGTGCGTACACGTGGCCACGTTTGTTGCTCTGTGAAATGACGGGACCACTGATGTTAGGGACAGGCCTTGCTGGATCAGGGCCTGGGGAGCAGCTTGTCTGTTAGCACTGAAATAAGTACAAGGGAATTTGATTTAAAAAAACCCCAAACAATCACTTCACCCCTTTTTTTCGATGTGCATTGGAGGAATGTTGGGCTTGGTTTGTTGTGGGCTATAGGTGCGGCTGTGTTCCTCTTGCACGAGCCCAAGCAGCATCCTGAGCTGTGTCCGTGTTGTCTGTGCTGGGAAGGATCTCGTAGTCCTTCCCTCCCTGCCAGGCCTGGCTCCCACACCCTGGCTGGCCCAGCAGGGCAGGGGGGCCTCCTTTCTGCCTGGCTGTCCCTGCCCATCTGCAGCACCCCACGGCAGCCCTGCCCCAGCCGTGCCCCAGCAGGGCTGGTCCCCCACAGCCTGGCATGGCCATGGGCCCCCCGAGCTGGGCCCCTCTTGATGAAGGAGCTGTGATCATTTTCCTCCTTTAGTGCCTGGTGGGAGTAATAGGAATTGAGGTTGTTTTCTGTTGTCACACAGTACTTTCAGTGCCAGGAGCCCTGCTTCTCCTCCCTTCGTTTACTCTGAGTCAATGTCTGACTTTCTCCTGAGCAATTTCTGTCTAATCCTCCCCCTTAGTCTTCAGGAAGAAGTTGTCTTTCTCCTCCACTACTCACCTCCCCCACACTCTTTAAATGAAAACTCATTCACTGGCTTTCCACCTCTAGCAAAACAAAGAGAAGTTTAAGACATTTAATTATCGAAGCTGCACTGCAGTAAATAAAGGGATTATCAATAGCAGAATTAAATTTTACAGAGTAAAAAACTTGAAGATCATGTGTGGAAAAATTAGTGCTATGAGGGTCTCAAGTAAAGCCAATTAAAATAAATCAATGATTTCCATGAGTCCTGTCTGCTGCTAATGAAAGATGTTTTAGTAAAAACTCTGATATTTAAACAACTTCTTTTCTACGTGGCAAGACCATTGCAGACACACTTGTATCTGCATTGCAGACACACTTGTATCTGCAATCGTCTACTTGTTCCTGTTCCTCATTTAGTTCTATATTTCTAAAACTCCGTGGGTTCTAAGAAAAAATGTGCCAATTATTTGTATACTTAAATATTGTGGTGTGACATAACGTAAAACAAGTAATGAACGAGAGGTGGGATGAGTGGCCACCTCATTACAAACCTTTCTGTCTTCCCCATTGTTCAGTCTTTGGGAATAGGAATAATGACCATTTAGGCTGCAAATAATGCGCTTACCCAGTAAATTGCCATGAGAAAAGTCCCTCTGTATATATCTGTTTGCTTATGTCTCCCTGCAGGGCATAATGCATGCATACGATCCTACATAAGGAACACACACTTCGTTCTGCATAAGATTTATGTAGTAAATTTTATCTATGTCTGGAATCCTTTTGTTATTAATGACTATAATTATTAGAGTGTGTGAGCCATAGCTGCCATTCCCACAGGCAGCAGTCTCTTACTCCCATCTTCACAGCCTTGCAGTAGAATCATCACTTTAGCAGCAAACTCAGATTTCCAGGTTTCTTCATCTTCTTTTCGTCCCATCTTTACTTTGCCCTATCACCAATCCTAGCTCTGCCTTCTCCACTGCCCACTGTTGACTCTCAGCCTGGGTATGGGTGGTATAATGCAGTGTGTAAGTACTGTATTGCAAACCATATTTGAAATGGTTTTCCTGGGTTGTTTTCCACTTCTTCCAGGGCCCAGCTATCCATTTGTGGGTTAAGCAGCAATTCTTTTTCAGTTTATGCTTGGGGAGTCATAAGTTTTTTGCAAATTGTTTTCATGTCATGTTAGATTTTTTCCCAAGATATATGCTTTTAAAGTGTATTCTTTAAAAAGAAGGTTTTAAACAATTTCTGGTATTCTTCCTTCAAAGGCAAGTTCACAGAAAGAAAGTTGTTTAAAGTTTTTGATTTTCTCTTGGCATTGTAGACCTATGTGTTACAACTTACCTTGGGTACTCCAGGTGCCTCCTGATGGTTATGTGTCAAATTATTTTGACAATGAAAGTGTCAGGGAAGATACACGCCCTTCAAAACACTTTAATGTGAGACAAGTTCTAAAGAAACAGTTTTCTGACAACTATGGGAGAAGTTGGCAATAGTGCTGAAGAAGAAGAAAACTGCTGTAGCAGTCATTGGCCTCTGTATGCAGGAAGTGCTAACCACTTTGCCATCCTTCAGGTTTCTGATTGAGTAGAAAAATAAGTAGTACTGCAAAAATCAGAAGGATAGTGGGTGCTACTGATGCCTAAAGAGGCTGCCTGGATCAAAGGCTAGATGGAGTTAAAGGAATAAAGTAGGTATTTATTAGAAGGCCTTCAAAGCATACACCTTGGGCAGTACAAGAGCCTGGCCGTGGCTCTACCCAAGATGGACACAAGATGGACAATCGGTCATGAGTTTTCACTTTTATAAGTTTTGGTCCATTTACATATTGGGGTTAATTGTCTAATTACAGCTTCAGGTTGTGAAGTCCCATCCTCCCAGTTTGCTCTCCTCAACTCGCTGTTGTTTGTTCTTCTTGGGCCTGAAGCTGCAATGGTGTCCTTGTTTCTCAAGCTGGAAAAGGATTGTTTTGTCTAACTGCCCTGTGAAGAGAACTTGCTAACATTTTATATGAAGTTCAGAGTCACACACTAAGGCAGTACAGAATCTGGAATATATGAAAGCTAAAACTTAAGGCATCACTATTTTCACTGGTCCTCATTTACCTGTTGCATTTACCTGTTGCATAAGGCTATACTTGGTATAGATAAACAAAATGTTGACTTTTTTGAATATCAGAGGGTGTCAACAACCAGTGTTCTGGTAGCATAGTCAAATGAGCAATACTCACTCTTTCTCTCTTTCTCCTAAATGTTTGCTGCATGTTTGGAGTGCAGATCTTGAGGCTGAGCCAACCTGGCTTCAGAAACCTGTTGAGGGGTCCAGTCTCCACTTCTCCCAGACCTTTGTCTCCTGGCCCCTCTAGTGGATGTCTGTAGGCAGTGTGTCCTTGCAGTGGGACGTGGTGTCCTTTGGTGGAGTGTATTACAAGACCTGAGAGGTAATTTTAGCTCCAACAATGGCCTTGTTTGGTGCCAATCTGATAACAGCCATCCTGGTTTACGGAGATCACAATCTACTTTATGCTTGGTGTGCTGTCAGTCTTTTGCATGTTAAGAATCAAATACTGTTTATATAAAGAAACAAAGTGGAAAAAATAGTTTTGTTCCTGTTGAGAACTTGTCAATTTATGTTACTAAATGTCATGCTTTTCCTGCCTGCAATAATTTTCTGCTTCGTGAACTTGCGGGGGAAGCACTGCACAGCATCTTGTGGAGAGGAAGCTGCTCATTGCTGCCCTGACCTCCGAGTGTCTCCTGACAGCCTGGCCTGGGCCTGCTTCCTATGGGTTTTCCCACTGCAGAGCCTTTCCTCTGGGGACCAATCACTGTGGGCCGGTGCAGCTTTTGCCTCAGGATGCACAAAGTCTGCTCAGTCTCTGCACAGCATGGGAGGTTTTTAGAAGCTGTTTGCCGAGTGACATCAGTGCAGTGGTTTTTCTCCTTTGATGGGGAGAGCTGAGGATGAGTTCCCAACCGCAGAGATGCAGCCTCTGGTGGTCTTGCCACCCACCTCCAGCTGGGTGTTTGGCAGGACATGCAGCTGCTGTGAGCCAGCTGGCCACACCTCCCACATCGTCTCCGGCTCTGGGTGAAGCACTGATGGCACCAGGCAGAGGATAGCAAGAACAGCAATGCAGAAGGTACCTGTGCAGTCAGTTCCTGGTTCCTAGCTAGGTCCTAAACTGCAGTCTTATTAAACCCAAATTCTCTTAATTCTTCAGCTCATGCTGCTGTATCTATAGAGTGCCATTGCCTATTCATGAGAAGAAAAGCCTCCAATCTTATTTGTACACTTAAACTCACTCCAGCCCAGCAGCGTGCACATGCTCTTGCCTACTCCCCCAGTACCTGGAGGTGTAGCCAGACACTATTTCTGCTTTTGCTGCAGAAACAGCTGGTGAGCAGGTCTCATGCTTTTGCACCATCATTTAGTAATTAAAGGCTAATCCTACAGCTGCCTTAAATGGCAGAATGGAAGCTAGCTCTGCCGTCTTCAGATTCTTTTTTTTAATTAAATAGATTACAGTGCAGCATGCCTGCAAAATCCCCTTTTCAAATATGTTCTTTGCTCTTTGCTTAGTACATACCCTGTGGTCTTGCTGCGTGTTGATGCACTCACAGCTTCAGATCTTTATATGATCCGTGAGAATATTTTGCCAGTGTGAAGGAATGGCATCGGTGTTACAGGTCTGGTAGTTTAGAGTCTCAAATTGCATTTGTGTCAGTAAGAGCACAATACTTCCTTCACACCCCTAAGGAAGAGGAAATGAAATCGAAAAGTCTTTACATTTCAAGTATTGAAAGATGGTAAAAGGGCTACTGCGAATTGCCTCCGAAGGAAAAAAAGAAGACATCTAGTCCTTTTGAGTGCAACTGAGCATAATTATTTAGGTAATGAAACCCATTTCTTGTTGGACAAAGACTGCAGGATCAAGCTTTACAGCCCCTTGTTGAAAGTCTGCCACAGCATCAAGGTGTGATGTGATGAAATCAAGACAAAGAGCACGTAACGTGGCCTTTGTTTTTTTCTTATTTGGGGGGATGTTTGGTGCAGTCTACTCACCCCTCCACACCAAGAATAAATTGTCAGTGGTTTCTTAGTCTGCTGAATGTGATTGATCTCACAGCAGTATGTGGTGTTTCATTATTTTCTTCAGTATTCTTAAGAAGGTCTGTAGGAGAGGTGGATTTACCATAATGGCGGCTAAGTAGTTTAACCTAATCCTGAATAAACAAACAGATGCTCTCACCAAGGACCTGGCATCTGGGACTGTCAGCATTTATTACTGCAAGGCTCAGAAGAGATAAAATTATCATTAGCCTTCACAGAAAACCATGGATATATTTTGAAAGGCATGTACTTCAAAGCACAAACTGGCCTCTCAGAGAAACTAGTTTAGATACTTAGATGCCTGTGTTAGAAATGACACAAGCAAAATACTTATATCTTCACTTGATTTGTGCTTCAGAGCTCTCATTTTACATGTTTGTGGTCCTTGCCCATGGGCCGAGGCAGAAATAGGTGTGTTTACAATTGCACATATGTGCATTTACAATTGTGTGAGTTTGTACTCAAAGGTTTTATCTATGGCTTCTGCTGAAATAGCTCCATGAGGGAAGCTGTATTTAGTAATTAACTGAGGTTTGGTGGGGTCTGGCCATCTGGCAGCATGCTGCAGTTGATTAGTAGGCTAGGGTGCAGTGCCCATGGACTACCAGGTCCAGGGAACTGTGTTGAGTGTCATTATTATTACTTGTATGAAATACCAGGGTCTAGAGTTATTCAAGCTTTTGGACCATCGGTTGTAAACCTGTATCCATCAAAAACCCTAAACCCACAACTGCACGTTTTGGGTTTGCAATAAGGTGGTGAGTTTGTTTTCCATTTTTCTTGTTAGTGGCTTAAATAGTGAACTTCAAACCTAGATTGCATTCCTAAGAAAGGAATTGTAGCAAATTGCACAAGTATTTGAAAGTGAATTTGTAATAAAAATAATAGGTTTAAAATTTACTCTAAATATTTACTCTAAATATTTTTCTGAGCGGGAATCCCAGCCCACAACACTTGAATTTCAGTGAGTGGTTTAATACTCCTTGTAAGCCTGAGCTTAAGAGTCATCACTGCAGTTCCAATGAGAGGGAAAATGTTTTCTGAAGGAATCTCTCTTCCTCCAGCGCATGTGAGCTCCATCTTTTATAGTTAAACTAAAACTTTTGGGACTCTGCTAGGAGCACTTGTGCAGAAGGATTGCTGACTGCTGCTGATTGCACCATGCATGCTGCAGCCTGGGTCAGAAAGGCTGTGTTTTACATAGGAAAGCCAAATACTCAGTGGAACTTCACGCCATCTGAAGGTCTCATCTTCTATTCATAGCTGTCCTTCCCTAAAAGAAATAGATAGATAGACAGATAGACAGACAGACATCTCAAAGCAATTACTTCCTTCTGAAAGGCTGAAGAGATGTGTGATACATTCAGAACTGTGTCTTCACAGCAAAGTTTCCCGGTAATGTATTAGGCGAACAAGTTCTGGAAGGGTCAAGTTATCCACAAGAGGGAAGGATGACTTTCTGGTCAGGCTTGTCATGAACAACTACGCTTAATAGAGTGGAAAGTATTTTTATTACAAATTCCTCCAAGATTAGGTATTCGATGTTTTTTGAGAGAGTATCTGTAGCAGGAGTGTGGGTACTGAAAAATGGCTTGAACTCAGAAATGTCTCACTGCATCGA
Organism: Pycnonotus jocosus; assembly: GCA_013400435.1. Lineage (NCBI taxonomy): Eukaryota > Metazoa > Chordata > Aves > Passeriformes > Pycnonotidae > Pycnonotus > Pycnonotus jocosus. The sequence goes on from VWYP01003540.1 coordinate 877,304, forward strand.
TGGACTTAGGTTCTTGCTTTCCTATTAAATTGAAATTAAAAAATTGTTTCTGAGTTGCCTCTTTCAAAGAATGACTGTAGAACAGTCATATTGAATTGAGCAAATCAGAACAATTTGGATAAAAACATTTGGAAACTGAAATTTCCTCCCAACATCTGAGAGCCCTCCAGTCTGCATTGCTTCTGTTTTCTTCTTGCTCACAGTTGGCAGTACCTTATGCTGGGGTAGTTGAATTAAAGTCAATAGGCTAGATTATGTCCTGAGGACTTGACCCACAGTAATTGTAGTATGTTGCTGAGCAACCTTGCAGGACTCCCAAGGAATGAGCCATGCTTAGGGAGCCACAATTTAATCTTTTTTTTTCTTTTTTCTTTTTTCTTTTTTTTTTTTTCCCAAGAGTTTTTGCAATTTGTTGCCTGTAAACTTCTGCTTAGCTTTGTTCTAGTTCTTGTACAGTTCTAAACCTTAGCTGTTCCCCAGCTACCTGTCCTAGGAGAAGCAAACGGGGGCCTGTTCCCCACCTCCCCACACATTTATGTTCCCGCAAGCAACTACTTAGAGGTCTTGTGCCCACCACATCAAAATTAATTTTGACAGCACTGAGTTGCTCATTAGTTGTAAAAAGACAAATCACTGTCTGGGTTAATGTTATGGTAAAAAACGGGTGGGGTTTTTTTCCATGCCTACCAAGGCCAGCAACTTTTTCGTTTTCCTTTGAACAAGTTATTTGCATCAAGTTCATATTCTGTGGTTCTTTCTGTTATGAGCTGAAAAGAGCCAGTTCTTTCAAGGCCAGAAATACTGCTGAGCTTTGTGAGGGAAATAATTATTTTCAGAATAAAATGGCTTATTTCAGATCAGCGTGTCTGCAGGGGAAGTGGAGCTACTCCAGTTTAGTTTATTTTTCAATACCTCTTCCCATTAACTTCTTCATATTCAGGCCAGCAGCTCCAGGAGTTGTGCCACCACCATTTAAACTGGATGCTCATCAGAACAGTTATAGAGCAAACCAGCACCATGATTAGAGAATTCTGACATAACTTATCATTGAAACTTACAGTATGTAACAGGTGTTTGTCCACAGGCACAAATCAGTATTGTAAAGAGCTTACAGGGAAATTGTTTAATTTTCACAAATAATGAGCAGAATTTTTAAGCCTTTCTCATAATCATAGAATGTCCTGAGTTGGAAGGGATCTAGAAAGATCACTGAGTCCAGGTCCTGGCTCAGTGTTTGGAGATGCTTGGACAGAACTGCTAGGCTGAGAAACAGTTTGGCAACGGGGCCTTAAATATTTTAAAATAATCTTGCTGCAAACCCATGGTGCATGCTGGTAATGTTCAGAGGGGGAAACAAGCCTCTGTAATATGTTCTTACTGTTTATGTGAACTCTACCTGTTTGGACCTACTGCTGTGAAGCTGCTTTTTCCTTCTGTTAATGCACAGAATTTCACATCTCCCATTTCTGTGTAAGCTGCATAAACTTGCAAGAGGTACTGTAGCTTGTAAGTTTTTAAAATAGCTGCTTTGCTGATGGGTATGAAATTTGCACCTGCCAAAGGTGGAACCTCTCCACTTGCTGTCTTTCCCATGAGAAGCAGTTCCACTAAACTGCTCCAGATGAGACTTAGTAGTCTTGAGGGCCTTCTGTATATGAATTTTACCTGATAGCACACTTTTTGTAGGTATCAGGTAAGTTACCTGTTGGGAAGGTGCAGAAGGAATCTCAGGAAGAGCCCTTCCCAAAGAAAGGTTTGGAATGTATAAATGGGAAGTCAGGAGGCTTTTTGTTTAGTGATGCTAGAATTGCAAATTATGGCTTACTCTGTTCATGTTTTCTTTGCAAAATCTTTTTGTGTTTCTTGAATTCAATAAAGAGGAAACAAATAGAAAACTGAATGAAATGAAATTAAGGAAAAGATACAAAAGGACATCCTAGGCCTTTACTTTGGCAAACTTATCTACACAGTAGAGGAAAGGACTACAGAAGTACTGACAGTAGAAATGAAGTGCAGTTAGCCAGCTCCATTGGGGGAGGACTTGGGAGTTTCCTTCCCCTGCACAAATTGCTGAAGCTGAGCATGTGGGAGCTGTTGTTCACTGCTCTGATCTCCCACTGAAGCACCACTGGTTTTGTTCCTTACGAACTATGGACTGCTGCGAGTCTGTTAAGCAGCTGGCTGTTAATCATTATGGACTCTTATCAGGTTTGGGTTTGGGAACCTGTAAATAATCAAACTGGGGTTACCTTTAGCTGTGTCTACCTGTTGGTCAGTCATCACCACTGTCACACAGAAAATGGGGAGCAGCTGGCCCACATTTCATGGCAAGCTGCTGTCTCATTCTGTGCATGTCTGCTGTACAGTGCTTAAGCAGGGAGACTGGTGAATGCTTTCTTAAATGGGTGCAGTTTTAAATGAGATGTGTGTGTGTAGTGGGAGGAGGGCAAGAGATGACATTTGTTGCTCAACTTGAGAATCTGTTTAGTCCATCCCAACTTAGTCAATCCTAGTACTAGTACACTTCAGCAGGATACTTGGAGAAAAAGCTCTGTTTGCAGGCTCCCTGCAGGCTCTTTACTGCTGTGTTGCTTCTGTGATATGTTCCCATCACCATTACAGTGTGTAGAACAAAAAGCCAACATGACATGGTGCAGGATCACAATTAATAGCCAGGTAAGCAAGAGCTGCAGGTGTGGTTCTTCCATCATGACATTTAGTGTGCTCCATGAATCCATCATCTGGAAAATGCCAGGCAGGCCTTGGAAGAATGTACCACATCTGAATTTGGCATTAAGAGAAATGATGCTGGAGTGGCTGGATTTGGTGCATTGCATTGGAGAAATAGCTGAATAATTTGTAGATGTTTCAGAGTGAATAAGGGAAAGAAAAAAAAGCTTAATTTGGAAAAAAGGAAATTATTCAGAGAGAAAGCTTGAAGTGGTGTTTAGGTTGGGGTAATAGAGGAAACAATGTAATATGAAGCATTCTGCTGCAGTGAAAGAGAGGCAGTGCTGACGTGCAGGTGAAGTACAAGCAGCAGGTGGACCCATCCTAAACGTTGCACAGGGATTACTCAACAGCAGGATCAGAGGTAAAAGCGAGGAAAGAAGCTGCAGTTGGAAGTTATTCCAGCCATCCATCACAATTTTTCCTTATGCTTCTTGCAAACTTGTTCCCATCACTCTGAAGCAAACCAGGCCTTTTCCAACCAGTGTCAGTTTATCAGAAGTTCACAACTACATCCATAAATTCTATTCCATATTTGCTTGGCAGAACTCCTCTGGGTTGTCTGGCTTCTGCAAGCTTAAAATAATTAATCGGTTTTTTGCTTCCAAGACTTCAGTCAAGCTGAGATTCACTGATTTGTGATGTCACCAGATACTGGAGTGTGAATCCATCTGCTCTCCATGCAGAGGAGCAATAAAGGAAAGTACCAAGTTAAAAGCTTGGCAGCTGAAGAAATACTGGCAGCTGAAACTTCCTTGGTGGTATTTCTTCTCATGGTCCTTTCTCTTTTCTGTCAAACTTTGAGCATTTCATAGAAGACAAACTGAAGGAGCAAAATAAGTACAAAGTAAAAGTAGCTGAATTTACACAGTTTGCAAAATGATACAAGTTTGTTTTGGCCATACTGGCTGGAAGCAAATGGTGATTGTCCCTCTGAAATCTACTTCTGGTTGTTAGTTTTGGAGACCATTCTTGATGGCCAATGTTTGGGGTGTTTTTAATCAGAAAATGATTTGGTAAGCTGCTGTCTCCTACTCACAGTACAGTATGCATTTCAGCATGGTGTCAAATCACACCTTACTACAAATTTGTTGGTATTGTGGCAGTCTCTCCTAAGAGACTGCCCACACAGTTTGATAACAAAAGAAAAAAATTGCATAAAGTAACAGGGATACTTAAATCTAAGGGTGAGGGGAAGCAGATGTTTTTGGTGCAGCCATTACAAATTTCTTTCTGATTAAGGTAATTGCTTGACACTACATTACTGCAAATTTTTCGTTTTGCTTAGCTTTTTCAGCATTTCCAGTGAGGTAGGGAGAGGGTTGTATTTTATCAGTGTCTCCCCTGTGATTTTGCCACAGAAGCATTTTAAAAGTTACATATATTTTTCTTCCACTGTCTGAGATGTAGATGTGTTAGTTTATCTGTGCAAAGGTCCAAATTAAAACATCTCTGAAGCAGAAGGGGATTATTATGCTCTGTTTTTAAAGCTGTGGTGGAGGAGAATTTCAAGGGCATGATCACCTTCATCGCTTATAAACCTCTCCACTCTGGAGAAGATAACTTTAGAAGAAGTCTTTGACTCAAATAAAAAGGAAGATACCACTCCATCTTGGATTGCTTTTTAATGATTCCTGTTAATCTGGTGACATTTTAGGAATTCTGCCTTTTTTGGCTTATTATTGTTAGTGAATGCATTTCAAACTCAGACCAATCTTAATGCAAACTAACCTTATGTGTATAGTGAGTCCTTGCCTTAAACTTCTAAGCTGCATGAAGTCCAGCTATGAATGACACAGTACGTTTTTCTACTTATATTACTCAGTATGAAAATAAATATAGTATTTAGTTGTCTCTATGATAAGTTAGTCAATAGTGTGGTATTTAAGAATGAATAAAATACAACCACCTTAATTAATTGCATCCTGTTACTTCAGTAATAACCATAGACAATATAATTCTTATATACAAAAGACAAATGGAAATTTTTGTTGTTTGTTGTTGGTAGATTTTGCAGTACAACAGCATGTATATTAGTGGAGTAAGGAGTAGAAAGGCAAGTTTTAATTTAAACTTTCCATGTTGCACCAGGATAACTTAACAGTACTTGTAGTTCAGCGTGTGCCCCAAAATAGACTTCATGTGAACATAAATGCAGCAAAAAGTCATAGCTGTGTCACATAGGAATGCTCCAAAAGACACAGCTCACTCGAAAAAAATTCAAAGTTAGGTACTGTTTTACAAGTTCTGTACGATGTAATTGACATTGCTAAAAGTTTGTGTGCCAGTATAACTGGATGCGAGATTAAAAACGTTGCTTGTGTGTGCAGAGCATCTAGTGACTGGGAAGAGGCAATCTTCCAAGAGGCGGCCAGGTTTTTATGTACTGGAAAAGTGCAATCTTATAACCACTGAAAGGACTTATTCAACCTGCTGAAGAAGTGAAGCAGGCAGAATGTGACTTTCATGACAGTCTGTGTTCAAGCTGAGAAAACTTGCAGAGCTCATTTGAAAACAAATTCCTGAACACTCCTCTAAGCCCCAAAAACTTAGCATGAGGCCCAACCTTTTTCTCCAGTAAAACCTTTCCATCTTGACCAGGATACCTGCAAAACTGACTTTCCTACTCTTTACCTTTCCAATAAAAACCAGACATGCTAAAGTACAACAGAGCAAGGTGTGGGTGACTCTGTAGAAACCTCCAGATACAATATGGCAATAACACTTTTGATTTGGAAGGTAATCAAGTGTTCATGAGTTAGGGTAAAAGTAAGCTCCTGTTAATTAGGATTTTTAAATTAATAATGGCCCACAATTAGCATATACCTAGTGTAAGATCTAGCCATAATTTTAAAATTATTTTTGCTCATGTGAAAAGTTGTAAAGGAGGAAAAAAATGTGGTGTTTTAAACCATACAGTGTTATCCTGCAGTTCCCCCTTTGTTGTACATTTCAGAAGCATTGCCTTTACCTATGAGCTCATACATTAAACCCTCTGCCCCCAGTATTACAGATTAGCTACTGCTTGAGACACTGGAAAAACACAGAAGCAAAAGAAAACAGAAGAATCTGCTGTTTTCACTTTACACAGTGTGAGTTATCATGTATGTAGGATGTCTGTCATTGTTTAATACTTTCTGTGTTACTGTAAGCAGAGTCATCTTGACAGGAGCAAGAGCACGTCTGTGCTGCAGAGCACGAGCAGAGCCTGGTGAGCTGTGGGAACAGCAACAGCACTGTGACTGTGGCAGCAGTTCCCCCTCTCTGTAAAAGGACTTGTCTTCCTCAGGGAGAATATCAGCCCACACCTCTATGTTCCCAGTGGCACATCTCTCCTGGTGCCCTAATTAGCTGGGCTGTCATGTAGGTGTCACACAGATGTATCTTCATCTTGAATTGGCAATGACTAAAGTCACTGTTTCCCAGTCATATGGGAAAATAAAAAGGTAATTAGCTCCTGTGGTAAGTTTGCTTGTTGACTCCTACAGGGTCCCTAATCCTGAGAGTTAGTGTAGCTCCCACCTACCTAGTTCATGCAAGAAGCTGCATTAACTTCTTTTATATTTCATGTGAACAGGCTGCTATTAGTCTCAAATGCTATGTGTAGTGCTGGCAGTTCAGGCTGAGCAGCTCTTTGCTCTTTTGGTACTGACTTAATTTTGATATTTATGAATTTAGATGTGGTGACTAGTTCCCACAATGATTTTGATTACATGAACTACTCACCTTGGGAATATGCTTCCCCAGAAAGTTAGCTTTCTGTGTAATCCTCCTGTATCAGTCTTGATCTTTCCTAGGTGTCACTTTGCACAAACAACACTTTTGTTCCTGTTAGAATGGGGAAGGGAAACAGCTAATTGCACAAATAACAAGGTGAAGTGATACTAAGAAAATGAAGTCATTTTGTTTCTCAGAAGGTAATTCCCTAAACGTATGGATCTAAACAATAAAATTAATGTGCCTGCTTGTTCTGGGTGTTCCTTCTCTAGCTTAGTTAAGGACTTGTAGCTCTCACTGCTTTCACTGACAATTGATTCTGATATTGCTCCAGTTTTATGTGAATTTTGAATTCCAGACTAAGACACCTTCTGAAATTTTGTCTGAGTTGTTTTGATTTTACTGCATCCTTCTTTCTTTGCTTGCACCTCCTTTGTGAGAGATACTTCTACAAAACAGGTGATCTTTCTGTGCTGAAAACTGAGATTTTTTTTTCCCCAGCACACTATGGACATTTCCTTTTGTTCCGTGTTTTGTCTCTGCAACAATTCCAATAGAAGATAGAGGCACTGCACTTTCGACTTTTACAGTCTTGCAGTAATGCCATTGCTTGGGGCATGCTGTGAACAGCTTACCACATCCTTGTTCAGTGCCTGGATCTGCATTCCCACAGCAGAGAAAAAAACATTCACTCCAAGTGTATGCATTGGTCCGGTGTTTAAATATAGCACAAATATTCAGAAGGACTTTTCCCTTCTCATGCCCTCCTACCCTTGAGCAAATCTCTTGTATGGTGTTGCTTTCCAGATGTTCTTGTGAGAAGCAGAGAGGAATCACTGAGGTTTTCATGGTGGGAGATAAGTTGTGGGGTTTTTTCCATTAGCTCTGCCAGGCAACCTGAAGTGAAAGATCTCAAAAAGTTAGATGGGCTTCAAAGCTGGGATGGAGGAGAGGAGACAAATATTCCATCAGTAGCAGAGTTTCTTGATGTCGCTGGTTTTTTCTGTAAATTTTTGTTTTATTACTCCAGTTCTCCATGCAACCAATAAGCACCAGTGCAAAGGTGAAATCTGTAAGAATGAAAGATCTGTAGGCTTTGCATAGATCATTTCACATTCTGGGTTTACAATTGAATTTGTATGTATAGCTAAATAAAAATGTGAAGGTTTAGTTATGCCAGTCCTGAGACTCTGAGGCATGAATCCAAACCTAGGAGTTCAGTGGCAGGCTGCAAGCATCACGAGTTGTTCTGCTGTCTTTGAGGTCTTTGCAGGGAGCAGTGGAATACTAATGATGGAAACAGGACAAATCCTTCCAGAGTCGAAGTGTTCCTCCGTTCCCTTTCCGGCAGTTTCACTCTTTGAAAATCTGCACTCTTTCCATTTGGACATACCCTGGTTGTCAGAAAAATACTTCTAAGATAATACTCCTGCTATCTGGTTTGTTCCTCCCTGCAGTTGAAAGGGATGTGATGGAGAACCTGCTCACCTGCGCTATCCTGGCTCCTTTCTTTTGCTGCCTCACAGATTTTTACAGAGACTGAATCATGCATTGTTAAGTCTTGAGTTTTTCTGTGACAATATCTGTTTGCTAGGGTCATTGAAGAAATATTCCTGGTGCTATTCCACAACATTAGAATTTGAGTTGATACACAACACACTCATACATTTTTTCTTGTCTTTTTGAGGTCAGAAAGGTGTGCCGAGCACCTCTCAAAACACATAACTTGCATGACTTCACAAGTCTGATTTTTACCATAGTTACGGTAGGTCAGAAATAAAATATTTGCTCAGAAGAGAGGAGAACGGCCCTGACTTACTGGTGTAAATTTTTAGCTTATTAAGAAATATAAAATGTATGCATTTGACTCTCTTTTTGTGTGGATACTGTATTAAAAAGAGTCAGCCAAGAGTCTTAGCCAAGGTGAGCACTGTCTGTGTGAAGAGAAATGAAAAGGATAAAGCAGAAGTTGAGAGAAATGAGCGTATTGGATGTTGCAGATTGAATTAATAATGTACCTGTGTCGGTAATAAGGTGCATAATGTTTGTTTGACCTGTAAGAGGTTCAGCACTGAATCTTCATAGTTTCTAAAGAGCTTTCAAGATTTCCCTTTATTTCCTCAGGAACTTACAATTTGCAGCAGCATGTTGGAAATGTGGAGTAGCTGTTTTTGTGGCTCTTTGCTATATGTTCCCAGAACACCTTTCCTGAAAATGAGGATTTCTGCAATGAATTCAGTATCAGTTTTCCGTCTGTCATTTCCAAAGTTTTAAGTATTTTCCAAGTGAAGTGGTTAACTTAGGTCAGATGAATGCTTCTTCCTTTGGTTCTGACCCTAAGAGGGTCAGATTGTTTTGTTTTGTTATGTTATGTTATGTTATGTGCCATTCATTTCCACTGACTCCAAATGGGAGCAGAGAGTGCATAGGATTTTGCCAATTCTGGCCTTTAAATTGCAAATGAGTGTAGTTCTTTTGATGTTCAACTCTCAGGAACACCCTACTTTTTACAGAGTTGCTAATTACCTGGTTCATTAAAAGTAGTACTATATTGCTGTGAATGAGTTAAGCCTTCCTTTCAAACCTGATGCTAAACTTCCCAAAAGCACAGTAACCTGGTGTCAACCACCTGCTGATCTTACACCCAGCTCATGTGGAAACTGGTGGTCTCAAAAAGGCTCCCCACCTTCTATATTTATTTGACAAAGCAGCTCTAACACCACAGTATACATGCATGCTTGATTTACTTAACAATTCAGATTTCTGAAGTTTCATATGGTGGGATGGGTAGATCCTAAAAGACTTGGAAGGTGATGGTGAAACGCCACCTTCATTCTCTTTGTGTGTGTTCTGATAAATTTGAATCTCTACTTCCCTCTAGCTGCTGTTCTGTCTCTGTGTCCTTACTGTTGGGGGGCCAGCAGAACCTCTGGGTTTTTTCTTCACTTGTGTGCAGGGTCCTTCTCCCTGTAGCAGTGTCTTGCCACCTGCTGTGCCTGCTCCTGCCTCAGTCACACAGCTATTGATGTTGAGCAGACATAACTCCCATGTTTGGTTTGACCACTTTGCTCTGTCAGCGTAGCAGCAGCTGTGCCATTTGGCCTCTTGATAATTCCATACTGCAGCTCCTTAACTACACCTCAGAGCATTCAGTTTACCTCAGACTCTGGAATATGGCTTTGCATTGATACATGCTTGGCTAAACATCCGTGAAGATATTTTTTGCAGCCCTGAGAAGCCAAGAGTAATCGTAGGCTCTGTAGAATTAGTGAATTAGGTCCATGCACACAGCATGTAAAGCCTCTCAGATGTTCCCAGTGAGCTGAATTCCCGTGCACCTCAGAGGGTTTTTGTCAGAGCACTGCCAGAGTGATTTGCAAGAGTGGGAACTGATCGTGCAAACCCTGTTTGGCAGAAAATAACTGTGGTAGTACAGGTAATCTCACATAGCTGGCATTTAGATAATTTCTGCTCTGCTGCATACTTGGAAGTGATTTTTACCATCTCTTAGTTGTTCTAGGTGGAAGACAGAACTGTCATAAGTTCAGCCACTGGATCAGTTCATACACTTGGTCTGATCTATTTTCTGCTAGCCTAACTGCCTCATTTCCTTTCAGTTGCAAATAAAATGGGCTTAGAAATAGCCCAAAGATTACTTCATCAAAGAGTCATATGGGGCTGCATATTTACAACAGTGAAGTAGGTTATGCCTTTGTAACACTATGAAAGTTGCAGAACAGTAAGCAAGAACATTGGAGTGGATCAAAATTTATTGTGTAATTTCTAGATTCCTCTGCTGCTAAAAATGGTTCTAAGACCTAATGAAGGCTCCATAGATTAATGAAAATGTGAGTCTATTTGGCACATGGTCATTAGGTGGAATATGATTTATGTCACTACCATCCCTTAGTGCAGCAGTGGCCTGCTAAGTTTAAAAAATATTGAACAAATTAGTCTGTTAATTTGCACTCTTGGTGGAAGATTTGAGACATGATGTTGTAAGTACCATCTAAAATTTCTCTCTCCATCTCACATTTGGTCCCTCTGGATTAATGGCAAGGCAGCATGAGGAAATCTGCCCTCTCTCTTTCCTTTTTCTTAAGTTACTGGGGTTTATGAAATCTGCTCTGTACTTGCTTAAAACTTTTCAAAATGGCTTTTCTCTTGCACAGCATCACAGCCATATAGTTACAACTCTGTCCTGTGCTCAGCTATCAAGTACAACTGATAATCCTTTAAAGTTTGAAAGCGTCTTCCGCTTTGCCAGTAACCAGGATGTTTGCTTTTGTGAGAACAATTTTTTGGCCTCCTAGAGAGGTGTGCTTGAGGAAACAGGCACCTGGGGCAGTTTGTGCAGCCAGGTCCAGCCCCAGGGAGGAGATACAGGAGCCCAGGTGCCTCCTCTGCTGCAGGCCAGGTGGGGATTTAAGTGAATAGGTGAAAATACCTGCTGTTCTAGGGACTGGAAAAGTGTCCCAGGGGCTGCATGGTTTCAGGCATGCCTGCTTTGGTATGCCAGCTCTGACCTTGAGAGCAGCGAGGAAAGGTTGCTGGGATGTGCCAGGATCCAGCTCCCCAGGAGATCGGAAGCACAAACGAGCCCAGCTCCTTTCGTGGCTGCTGGGTGAGTCATGCATTAGAATAGATGGCATTTTTAACAATTGCAGCCCTGAGTTTCCTGCAGCTAATGAAGTCCTGGGTTCAGTGGCCGGGCTTCTGTGTCTCTCCACAGCCAGGAACCCAGGTAGGTCCTCCTGGTGCTGTGGGCTGAACTGTTAGGTGGGGCTACAATATTAAAAGGAAAACAGCCTGGCATGGTGGTCTGCAACAGCGCCCTGTAAGAACAGCTCTCTTTTTTTGAGATCTGAGGCTGTGACTTGAGGGAGCACATGCTCTGTGCTGTGCTCGTGAGAACTGAATGAGGCCATGGTTCCAGCAGTGTTTCCACTCCTCTCCATGCTGGCAGCATCACTGCCCATGGCTGATGCTTTGCCCTGCTGGTCACAGCCACCCCACTGAGGGGGAAGCATGGCTTGATCTCCCCTCATCCTCCCCAGTTGCATGCCTTGGTCTAACTAAAGAAAAAAACATCACAACTGGTCTAATTAAAAACAAACAAACAAACAAAAAAACCCAACCCCACAAACAACAACAACAACAACAACAACAACAAAAAAAAAAACACCAAAAAACCCCAACAACAACAACAACAAAAACCCCAAACACTTCCTTTTCCTCCTACAGTTCATGCCTCAGGATGGAAGTGGGCCATATAAATTCAAGCAACAGTGGTTGCTTGCAACTGGTTTGGTTTTTAATGCTGCAGCCAGTTTGAGCTACTCTTGTCCCCATTTAGGCTTTTTTTCCCTCCTCTTTCCCCTTCATTTATACAGGCCAATTACCAGTGCAGTCAGTTCTGTAAATTGGTTGCTGTTCCTATTGATCAGAGAATTGATCAGCCTATAACCCAATTCCTCCATGCTTTTCCTGCCCCTGAGGTCCCTTTTGGTTTTCCTGTGCACTGAATGGTTCAGTGGGTGCAGATGACAGTGGCATGGACAGCTGGGATGAGCCTGCTCCTTTCTACAGGAAATCAGAGTGGACTTGGATCTGCTCTGTTTGTGAGATTCAGCCTGGGGAGGATGGTGATGGGTCATGAAACATGTGAGAGATTGATTTTCATCATCACTGAAAGCATGTGGATAACTACATCCAGTGTGGGTCAGATCACATGGGTTCATATCCTTAATGAACAATTTTTTTTGTGTTGACCTCTACTGCTAATTAACATGGAAAAGTAAACTGAGATGGCCCAACTTTTTTAGTATTTTACTGGTAATTGATGATGCTGGTCAAAGCAAAAAGTAAATAAGCCCTTTATCCATTTTATTTTATGTTTACCTTGTGCACATAAGTGTTTGCTGAACTGCCCAGGGCTTGTGAGAACAGGAATGGGATGCAGCACACATTCCCTTCATAGCATAACTGCTTCAAATGGTTGTGGTAGAAGAGCTGGACAGCCCTTTGCAAAGGGCCTGGCTTTCATCAGAAGGGTTTTTTTCACCTTTTCTTCGCACTGTGTTCCTTGATCTAATATTCCTCACTGCTTCATTTCAGCTGCTTTTGTTTCTTTCAGAGAGAAGCAGAGAATCTCACCAGCTCTTCCACTTTTGTTTTGAAGTTGTGCCCCCTTCCCCCACTCACCTTCCAGCTTATGGTTTGTAAAGGTGTTTATGTATGGGAACACTTTCTTGATGAGAGGTTCTTGTTTTACATATTCAAGAAGTAATTGCTTAAATATACCTTGGTGACATGGTCTGCAGATTGTGTTTTACACCAAGAGACTTCGATCTCTCAAATACCTCAGCTCTTAGATAAGAACCAAATGTCTATGTTCTTTTTCAGGGCTGGTTTTTTTTTGTCTTTTCTAGGCTCCACATTAGTAAAGAAAGTTGAGGAGTTGAGATAGAATGCTATTTGATACCTGGAGTTTTGTCTTCCTTTAGGAATATGCAGCTTTGCATGTTCAGAACCCAATTGCAATGCTGAAAAGGTTGTCCTATGGCAGCTTCAGCAAGCATCTCTAAAAATTGCAAGTTTACATTTGCTTAGGCTGCTTCTTAATTTCCTTAGCACAGGGTGGTGATTTTATTCTTCAAAGACCTAAGCACTTTGCAGAGTTCGTATAAATCCCAGTTATAAAGAATATTGTTATTTTTGAATACACTGGACAGGGAAACAGTTTAAAAGATTGTACTGTTTTTGCAGACCAGCAGCCAGAACACCTTCTTAGTTTGTACACAAGGGAGGCTGGATGTAAAAGATGTCAAGGAAGTGATGTGGATGTATTCCCATACCACCTCTCCCCAAAATGTTTTTGTGTTGTAAGCAAAGAGTTGTTTCAAATAAGATGGTGGCAGGAATGTCACCAATGAATGTTTACAGTCATTCCTTCATCTGCCTCTTGAGTATTTTCCTTTCCTTCTGCCTGTGTTTCTGCAAGTACCACTGTCCTTTCCCTTTTAACAACTCTTCCACAGCCTCTCCTAGAAAAGCTCTGATTTAGGTGAAAAGAGAAATCACAAGCTGTTGGTTGATAGCATACGGGGAAATTTAAATGGTGCACTGTTCTCCTTCCTTTGTCCTTGATGCTAGAGAGGTTTGCATGTGGAGAGCTGTTAAAATAATCTGCTCTGCCTTTACACAGTTTGTTTGCATTTGTTGCCACTATTAGCCAGGAAAACCTTGGGTTTGGCATAGTGCTCATTTTTTTCTTCAGCTCAAAGGTGTTTTCAGTTTCCTGGTTTCATTTTTTACTTCTTTTTGTCTAAATCTGCAGGGAATCAAATCAATGCACTTGAATTTTGGGTTTTGTACATTTTATCTTTGAACAGACACCTGCTTTTCCTGTCTGGATAGATCTGAATGACTCAGAGTTTGCTTGATGGGCCATGTAAATTTCTTTCCACACTGAGAGAGGAGACTTTATGAAATATGATGATTTTATTCTCTGTTAATAAATTTGCAGTATTATCATTATGACCGTAAAAATGTTGATATTTGGTCAACTTCTAGCTCACATATTTGCAGCACTTCTGTTCCAAGCTAGATATCTTTCACGTCAGCCTTGTAGCTTTCATTTTGCAACTTTTCGAGGAAGGTGGACTATATGTCTTGTGGATGTTAATATGTGTATACTTTTTATGTGTATAACAGTAATCACTACATCTGGAAACTTTCTCTGTTGTAGAAGGGTTGTAGCCTTTGGGGATTTTTTGACACTGACAAGCTAATTACCAGCTTCCTGTGGCTTCCTTCACAGGCTTCTGGGCTGGCTAAATAAGAGATACCAGCTTTCACCAGGGGTCTTCCTCTTTGCCAATGATATGGTTCTCCTAAACCCAGGGGGGACACTGAGATTTTTGCATCCTACGCTGTTGGTGTTTTCAGGCAGCTGATTTTCTGTTAAAGCGGTGAGGCAGTGGAGTTCTCTGTGATAAGCATCTCTCTGATGTTTATCCAGTAGCTGATCTTGCCAGAGTGAATAGAGCAAGAAATGGAGCCTAGTCCAGACCTGACTCACTTGAGATGTCTCTGGTGGTGCAAGCGCAGTTGTGTTGAGAAATGAAGGTGATCTTGATCTGATAATTTCCTGTTACCATTTAAAGCCATGGTGTGACACTGACATGTATGTGTTTGTGTGGATCCAGATACATATCAGAAGAAACAGCCAGAAGTTTTTTGATCCTTCTTGTTCTCTGGTTTCTGGAGTCTTGGAAAATCCCCAGTTCTCTCCTTAGTGCCTGAAAAATAAGGACAGATCCCTTTTTCCATCCCCCAGCCTTTATGGATGGATGATCGTAATTACACGTTGACTTACTGATAGCAAAGTTTGACACAGATGAGTACAGTTGAAGGGAAGTCACTCAGCCTTTCTCTCTGAGGAGGCATAAGCAGCACTTTGAAGTTGGAGTTTGGAATGGGAATGAGTATTTATTAACAGGAGTGCAGGCTGTGCTCCCCACCCCATGAAGCCGGGGACTGTAAGATGCCAGATGAGCTGTGGCAGAGCACTGCTAATCACACACTGCCCAGGGTAAGCGTGTATAGATTGCCCTTGTAAATCGCTCTCAGAAATCCTTTTAACTGGATGATGGACCTTAATTTTGTTTTATGACATTTGTTCTGGCAGGTCAGTAACTGTTTATGGATTTGATGACATTTCTGCTGTCACAGGTGTCCTAACAGAAATATGTCCATTTGCTTGGTTGTCCTGAGAAGCCACAGGCATTTGGCAGAAGGCACAACCTGCTGGGATTTTTTTTTAACTAAATCACTTCCATTTGTGGCAGTTGCTCTTTCTCAAATGTGAAGGCAAGTAGCATCCCAATGGAGAGTAATAAGCCTGCATGTAAAGTCAGGGGCAAATGAATATTATAAATATTGAGACGGAATCAGTATGTTTCATTGTCTTTACATTAAAATAAAGATGTCAAGATTTTTGAAATAGTGATCATATCAGAACATTTCAGATTAGTCGTTATTTCTTGAGGGTTTTTTGTTTTGTTTTGTTGTGGTAGTTTATCTTTGTTTGTTTTGTTTGTTTGGAGTTGTTGTTTGGGGTTGGTTTTGGGGTGTTTTTGGGGTTTTTCTTTTGGTTTCTCTTTTTGTATCATTTATGCTTTCTGTAAATGGTCAAACCTTAAAGTCAAACCTTATAGTTCTTATGGAGCACTTACTGTAGACAGTATCACGCCATAATCACCACTTACATTGCAGAATGTGGAAGTATATGTCTAGAGTAACTTGCTTGACACATATCTTATGTTCCCTTAAGAGCTTTAGATTTGTGAGGAAGAATTTGGATTATGTTTTTGTCCTGTCAGGAAGTTTTTCCACTTTAACATGCAAGTCATGGACTCCTATTAATTAACTCTTAACAACTCTTTTACATATGCAGTAGTGTAGAACTTGTATTAAAATCTTCTGAGTGTACATTTCTCCCATCAGTTCCATTTCTACCATGTGCAGAAACAGTGCTGCAAGTCTTCTGGAGTACTAAAATTATCTGCTACTCTGGGAGGAAAAATTTGCAGGAGCTCATTTAGAGAAAGCTGCATTTCCAATGTTATGGGGTGCTTCAACCACCAGTGTTCTGAGATTTGAAGAGCCTAACAAAGAGAATCGTTGTATACAACTGCTACTACTGATATAAACAGCTTAGCTGCTTTGTTTTGTTTTCCCTTCATCCTCAAACCATGTATTTGATTGAAACAATCATGTAGTGGCCTTTTATACATGTTACATGGCATGCCAGACTAAAGCAATGATCCCAAGTGTCTTTTTGGCAGGAGATCATCGAGCCAGCAGCTCACTTTGCCCTCTTCTCACAGCTGCTCAGAGCTGTGAAGGGATGGAACTGTGGCAGTGCAGACTCCTGCAGTTTTCTCCCTGGGCCTTTTCCACCACTTTGGGATGGGACTGAATCTGCCAAGGTGCTCAGCAGGGATGCTTGCATGAGTGTGAGGTATGGTGGGGATGTCCACATGCAGGTCAAGCAACAGGCAACTCTCCAGCCATGCCATAAAACTGGGGGGAAGCTGGCTCAATGCAAGGAAAGCCCTTTGACAGAGCTGTTGTGCCTGCTGTTTTCCTGATTGAGAGAGAACTGATTTTCACAGAAGAACATTTGATACTTTTAACGTTCGTTTCTGAGATGAGTGCAGAGCTTAAGAACCGTGTTTAAAGTTCTGAATGGATCAATGTCAATCTTGGGGAATCTGTTAAACCTTTTTTTAGGTTAGCCCTTCTTGGGGCAACCTGTGGAGTATTTTAGAACCTATGGAGGCTGAATAAGCCAACCCTCTCTAATTGGCCTACTATTTTTTAACAGACCTGACAATAGACAGCAGGTTTGGTTGTTGTTGTTGTTTTTGGGGTTTTTTGGCAGGTAGACAGCTCTCATGGCAGAGCTGAGCCTTCCTCTTATTTAGCAAGACAGTGAGTACCTGTTGCAAGGTATCCTTTTGCTGGCACGTTAAGGACATCGGAGGAACAAGGGCTGCTTTGAATGCGGCTTTATCTCTCAATGTGGTTCTGCCTCTTTTCCAGCCTAAGTACTGCAGAAATTGAGCAGGACTGGGGGAGGCAAATGTTGCTAAAAGCATCTAATCACAGCCTCGGTCACTGGAGTACCTACTTGCTGCCCACTGTCCTGCTTCACACACTGAATTTTCAAGAGGTTGAGCTAGATTTCGTAGACCTGAGTGTCAGACAGAAAAACTTTTGCTGTAAAAGGCAAGGGCACCCTCTTCCTGCTTGGAACAGCCTGAGCTGGTTATGAGCACAGAGCCGCTATTGTTCTGCCCTGGGAGATTGTGGTAAAAGCTTTGAAGCAGCGTTTGCATGTAGGTGTCAGTTTTCTAAGCTTTTCTCTTTTTTTTCTTTTTTTTTCTTTTTTCTTTTTTTTTTCCTCTCTTTCTTTGTTAAGGAAAAAAGAGGAAAGAAAATGAAAGAGAGAATCCTGCACCCTCACCTCCCCAGCCTTTTTTGGCATGGCTCTTTGACTTGGTAATTGTTGATTTTACAAGGTGTTGTTTAGGCTTCCCAGTTTTTCTTTGGCCTGGCTATTAAACTTCTGTTCCTTGTTGGATCAAAATCAGAGTATACTCAGTGAGCTAGTGCAGGAACTTTGCCATCACAGATAACAGAGGTGCATAACATTATATTATGCAGTACATTTTGTGAAGCATTACAGGTGATAACTGATAAACTATTGTATATGTCTAGCACTTACATTTTAAGATTCCTTTGTGAAATCAACAGGCTGTAATAGAAGCTGGGCAGGAGTTTAAGGACTGTAACGCACAGCACTGCTGTTGTGTCTCAGCTGCATTGCACAGCTCTTGGGCTGTTTGAGCCTGGCTTCTGTGAGCAGGGTTCATTAAAGTTTCAGTCCAGTAAGCTGTCACTCTGGGAGGTGTCATCCTGCTCTGTATGAATATCATTCAGGTACTAGAGGACACGTCAAAACTGTTTTTAATCTAGAATTTCAGGGTTCCTGTAGGTAATGTAGGATAAGCAATAATCCTCCTTCCTATGTGATTTTCCCCAGTCTGCTGACCTGCACATGACTTGCATTTATAGGGAACAGCAGTCATGGATATCTCTAAAACATTAAAGTTCAGCCAGTATTTGAGAAAGGCTAGGGAAGAAATTCTCTTCTGCTTCATCATGTGATAGTTTCCTGTTCTCTCTTAGCAAAATGCAAGCGCCTACCCAAAGTGGGAGAGAGAGGCATCTGTTTACAACAAAGAACATGAAAGTCAGTGGGAGGGGGAAGGGTGGTATAGGAGAGAGCCTGGTGTGTCATGCTTTATTACTCTTATCCCTTTCAGAAGGCAAATCTAGAGTGAATTAGAGCAAATGTGAAAAGCATGACCTTTCTTTCTTCAAAGAGCCTGTGGGGAACATGGAATGATTGAGCACTGGTGGAGAGAAAGTTCTGAGCTGGTACATGCAAGTTATTGGCCATGCAGGACAGAGTACTGCATGGTCTGTGCAAGGACATGATACTGCCATACCCAAAAATCAGAAAATAAATTCTGCAAGTGTAAAACGTGGGAAAAGAAAACCCACTTCTGTGGGTTTTTTATATTTTAAAATTGTGTTTGGATTGGTCTTTAGTCTTTCACATGAAACTGTGAAAGCCAATTCTTTTTCTGAATGCATTGTCAATGTATTGGACAACGTGACTGCCCAGGATGTGGTGGAGTCAACATCCCTGGAGGTATTGGAGAGACATGTAAATGTGACACTGAGGGACACAGTCTAATGGTGGACTTGGCACCACTGTCTTGGCCTTTGTGATCTTGGAGGACTTTTCCAAACTGAATGATTCATGCTTATCAATGTTGCCCTTTGCTACCTTCCCCCTTGCTCTTCCAGAAGCCCACATCATCTGTGGGAACGTGCATGGAGCAGCATTTGAGAGAGGTTAAAGTCCTGCTCCACGGGAATAGGCACTGCAGGGTTGCCTGTGTTTTGGTTCTTGGCCAGTGTGAGTGGATCAGGCTTGTGCCTGCTGGATTGCAGGCAAGGGAGGAGAGCTGAGAGTCTTGCCAGGGGGATCTGCCTGGCCAACCCTCTTATACAGGACATGTAGAAAGGAGCAGAAGCCATGGTGGAGGTAGGGATGCACAGCCTGTGGAAAAACAGGCTGCAGCAAAATACAAAGCCATTTGGAAGTGCAGTAAAGAAGCTGGAAAGACAAAAAAATTAGTAATAAATAGAAAAAACTGTGTAGTAAAACCAGGGAGAAGAAAAGATGCAACAAAATTAAGATACACTTTAAAAAATTAAATTGTAAGGAGTTTAATGGATTGCAAGAGATTTTTGGATGGGAAAAGAAATGCTGAATAGTTCTGCATACCTTTAATTAGTAGGCATAATACTCAACTGGGAAAGTAAAATCTGTGAAACCTCCTTTTGTGGCTAATAAATACTTTTCTCTGGGATGCTTATTAGGGATGTTGAATTAACAGCATTGAAAATGAGGCCATTTGCCACCTTCAAATGTAATTTTTTTTTTCTTTTTGTTCTCAAATAAATAATTCAGTAACTTCTTACGAGCTTTAGAGAGCAAGCACTAGTATGGCAAAGTTATATTCTTTATCATCTCTTTTGATCTCTGCTAAGTTGCTGTTGTGACAAGTGTAAATTGTCCTTGAGCTGAAGCTGCTGCATGCAGCAGGTAAGTACAGAGTGCTAATTTAACTGGGACTGCCCTGCCTTTGCGCCAGCCAGCTGAGGGGGAAAGGGCAGTTCTTAGGGTGCACTTCACCAAAGCAGGAGTCAAAGGTTTCAGCGGGGGCAAAAGATCTGGTGCTCTTTCAGAAGACCTGAAGTTGTAGTTATCTGTCAATGTCACTGCCTGCCCTCTGCTGAAGAGGTGCAAGTGGGTTTGGCAGTTGCCCCCCAATGGGCTAATTAAGGGCAAAAAAGTGATATTGCTAAGTGGAAAGGGAGGCCAATAGACTGATTAAAGCACAGAGAAGGAAAGTATTCTCACCAAATGTAAGACATTCACTTTCCTTCTAGTCCACTGAGCTTATTTGAGAAAGCCTTGTCAGCTTTGTGTTGTGGAAAATATCCATCTGCGTGTTTTGAAAATACTGTCTTTAAATGACACCTTCATTCTTCAGTCTGATTTTTATAGTGTAGGTTTCAAAGCAACCCCTTAAACAATCTTAACTGTGTTTAAGCCACAATGAAGGAAGATCTCCTTGTGTTTGTGTCTGTCTTTCCAGCCTGCATCATGGAAGATGAAGGAAGGTTCTCTAATGAGCTATGGTGAGACCAGGAGACGAGATAGAAAGGGGAGAGTCAGAGTGTCAGCAGCAGGGAGAATGTTTGGTAATACAGCCCTAAAATGAAGAAATAGTGCATTTGGATGTGTTTTTTTCAAGCAGCTTGGGTGATGTAACAGAATTATTTCATTTATAAAGGGTAGATTACAAGGAAATAAACTGAGGTGACCTTCTAGAATGCAATACTTCTGGTTTCGATAGGAAAAAGAGCAGTGACATTTCAGTGTTCCTGATGTGCCATTAACAAAATTTATGTTTATTATGCATTTTTCAGTTCACTGTTGAGAGTACTGCATACTTTAGGAAGAAGAGAAGTCTAACATAATCCAGGCTCAGAAATGTCCCCAATCTTCATCATTTCTCTTTGTGCAATGTGGGACTTTAGCTTCTTTGCACCCTACCTGAGTGATCTTCACACATTTTAGTGAGGTATTTGACAGTAACCATAATTCTTTTCCTCTTGACAGCTGAGTGAGGAACAAGATGTTTATCTCATTTGTTATGCTTAATTTATCATTAGAAAGATTCATGTGATGTTGAAAAAGATGGATATGAGGTGTTTCCTCTTGTGCCTGATTCTGCCTTTGGTGTGGTGGGACACTGTGAATCCTTGAAAGGGGAAGGAAAGGGAACCTGTAGCTGCTTCTTACTTCTGAGTACTGCTAAGTTGCTAGTGCACAGTCCACTTGAGGGTTCAGTGTCCAAAGACTCATAAAACATGTGCTCTGCCATTTTCCCTCCTTTGTAATTGTAGAAGAGAGATGACGAAGCTTTTCCAACACAGAATTTTGTTTCTCATCTGTGGTAGCTTTCTTGATGAATTAATAGAAGTGTAAACAGACACAAAATAGCTTGTGATTGCTGTACAATAGGGAAAGAAGATGCAATTCTCAGATTAATTAGCAGTTTACAGCCCCCATAAGCAGAATATTGATAGAGATTTTACAGAATTTTTATTTTCCTTTTTGTTTGTAATGGTAGAAAAGGGAGGGAAAAGGTCTTGTCCAACCAGTGGGAGAGGAGGGTCTTCTCAGGAAAGTATGTACTTTTCAGAGGGAGCATGTAATATTGCAGGAATGTTCCAGATTTTCCATGTTGAATATGGAGTTGGTTTTGCATGATAAAAATCATCATTCTGTATGTCGAAAACAATGTTTCAAGTACAGCCGAAGTATAACTGAATGCCTGCAATTATTTTTTCTGGACTCTACAGTCGTGTCTCTTCAGAATGATGAACTTGCCTAAAATTCAGCTTGAGAGAAACCAGGTCAGAGAGACATATAATGAGGCAGGGAGGTTGTTTGGCACTCTGGGATTGCAGAAGAGAAGCTGGCTGTGGCAGTAGAGTGTGCTGCTCAGAAAGCAGTTCTTCCAGTGAAGGCCTTGCCAAGGAGCCACAGCCCAAATGACAGCCATGTGGAGCAGAAGGGAAATGATAAATTTGCCGGTGTGTAAAAAAGCATAGCTTGGAGAACTGCTGGAGGCCAACTGTGGGAGTCATGATGTGAGTGTGAGACATTACAGGCCTGTACCCTGATTATGCTTAAAAGGTTTGATGTGAGAGAAATAGGAATCTCCATTTCTGACAAATGGAAGATAATAGAGATTCCTGGAGAATGTTCTTTGCTCTAGGAGATGGGTGGAGTTTCATACACAGAGGTTGTATAACTGTGCGTGTCACCGCTAGTTATCTTCAAGTACCAGCTGGAGAAGGCAAAGAAGAAAACTCTTGTTGTCTTCAGGTGAGTGTGACTGGACGGGAATTCACCTACCAGCTAGGGTCATCCCACCACAAGGCAGAAGGTTAAGCAGAAAGAAATAAGCATAACATGTTTAAAAGGGTCAACTCATTTTAGGAAAGCTTGCTACAAGTGGCACCCACATCCAGCAAACCCACTTGGGTACACCAGGGATGAGCACTGTGCACGGAGACAGCTGGAATAGGAGCTTGGGTAGGATAGTGGCCACAAATCCACAGTTCCTCAGGGGTCCTGCCAGCAGCAAGGGTCTAAGAACATAGCAAACCTCAAGGCATATTTTAGAAACTCTTCCTTTTTTTGTCTGGCTTTGGTTCTGCCAAGTTGTACATACCCCAGCCAGTGCTGGGGGTTGTGGTTCCTGATACTTGTTTTCCTGGTTTTTGACTCTTGTTTTCCCAGTTCCTGACTCTTGTTTTCATTTTTTTGCCAAGTTATGATACCACATGCTCTAAAAGAAGAGCTAGCAATGAACTGCACACATTAATGCCATTTATTTGCTTTGATGGAGTACACTTGTCAAGTGACAGTGTTTGAGATATATTTCAGCACAGGAAAAGATTTCACCTTCAGATGTGAATGTCATCCTGCCAAAGGGAAAGGAGTATTTTCCTCTGACAGATTGTTTCTTCTTGGTTAATCAGCAGACAGACACTACCTTATTCAGTTTACCTCTGAAGAGGTGACTAGACAGTTTAATCCTAACCAAAGAGCATTAACATTTCTACAAGTTTGTTGAGGGCAGGGAAATAACATTTTAATTAATATGCTTTTCTGTCCTTCTGAGGAGCAGAAGATTTGTGAAGATTTGCCTAGATTTGTGTGAAAGTCTCCCAGGGAAGCTGTTTTTATGGGATGTGTGGCCTCTGGAGTAGGCAAACCTCCAGGACTTTGGACAAACCTAGGAGCTGGCAGGGCTTATGCCTTCAGAGCTAGAAAATACAGACAAAGGGAGACCCTCCTGGATCTAATCTGCAGTACAGTAAACTTAATTTTGGTCTTCTGTTCACATGTTGCTAAAAAATTGTTGTTACACTCCTTCTGTGTTCAGATTGTGTAAAGGAGTTTTCAACTCTTGTCCTTTTCTGGTGTTAGGTGCTATTCCAGAACGGCTGTCAAACACAAAAGTCTTCAGTTGTTGTCAGTGTGAGGATATTCAGGTGTTGGGCTTCCCAGCACAGCTCTCTTGGGCATCCCAGAGATGATACAACAAGAGGCTGCAGTCCCTGTTGGGAATTACTAATGCAAGCTTCTCTGTGATAGAGATGACTTTTAATGGAACACAGCAGTGTAGTCACAGGGAGAGAGAGAGGTTGAAATATGTGAATCTCTGTGGGGATTTTGAACAATATCTCAGTTTGGTTTTGCATGCCTGTCTGGGTATATGCAAATGACAGCTTCAAAATAATTTCATTGCGTGCTCCTCTCTACTGCCAAAACATCTGATGCATCAGTAGATTCCGTGGTCATAAAGCTAAATCCTACATTAGTTTCAGAGTATAAGAAGCTGAAATCATTAAGTCCTTCCAGAAGAGAATGTTAGACGCAAAGAGAAAAGGATCATATGATAATAATTTTCACTCTGTTCACTGTGTTCAGCACTCAGTCAATCTTCTGGATGTTTACTGTTGGGAGGAGGTGGATGTGTGCTTGTGTCAGTCCTTTTATTGCAAAGAATTTGATTCATTGGGATGGAGCAGAAGTGATTTTTAAAAATAAATAACTCTGAAATTGTTGAATAAAAATGCCAAAAAGAATGTTCCCATTGTGAACTTGAGCCTTTAAACATAAGCACATTGTAGAATTAAGGCTGCAGCCTTGTTCCACATTCTGATACAGGTATTATGGGCCATAAATTAGACCTTCTTAAAACATGATAATTTTTCATGCAATGGTTCTGACAGTGGGCTATTCCTTGTTCAGATTTTAAGCCCTTTCTCAGCAGCCTGATACTGCCTGAAACTTTTCAAAGAAAGATTTGCAATACAGTGAATGTTTCCCTCTTCTAATTTTTAGTAGTGTGCATAAACTGCTGTGGTTGAAAGCTCCCTAAGAAAATCTGCTTAGGGTGGAACATAAACTAGGCAAATTTTAAAAGGAGCCGAAAACAGTGTTTAATAATGGAAAGTGCCTGACAACCCAACTGGAGATGGCACTATCCACTTCTATGGCATGTGACATGTTTTTATGCACCGTCTACTTAAAATAAGTTACCTAAACAATAGCAGGAGCCTTTTGAAGCTTTATAGCTCCCACACCTACCAGTTGTGTCTGCGCTTGCAAGCATCATTGCATCCAAACGGAATCCAAACTGAAATGCTAGCACTCCACCCTTTTCCTCTGCCTCCAGTCTCCTTCATTGTTGGTGGCTTCCTAGAGTTGCCATCTTCAAATTTTTGTTGACAGAGTACTGTAAAGACTAACAAAAATCTTCCTGCTGTTGGGTGTATTCAGTTGATTTTTCCAGTACTGATGGTTCAGCAACAAATGCTACAGCTGTGTTGATACCTGTTCTTCTGCTGGAATACAGTTCTTTCCTTTTGTGTTTCTTGTCCCAGTGAGGAAGTGGTATTTTACTGGATTATGAGTATTCCTTCTAGCAGAACTGAAGTGTATTCCCACTCTTAACTGATGGCAGCAGAGTCCTGTGCTCAGTAAAGGACATTCTTTAACGACTTTGAGTCGTGCAAGCACTGGGAGTAATCCTGAGGGCCTTCATTAGAATCAGACAGATTCAAACAGAGTCAAAAAGATTGTTTTATTGAAGAATTTTGGGTTGCAGTGATTTTACATTACAACATAATTCCAAGTGCATGGAATTTAGAAGATGAAGTGGAGAAAGAGAGGTGGTTTCATTACCAGAGCGGCAGTTTTGTAGGAACTGGTTGCAGACAAGGTGGCCAATGGTTAGTTGAGTGTTTTGTGAAATGTTCTTAACTGTTTGATTTTTAAACGTGGCTACAACTTTTTTAAATGAGTGGGCATGACTCAGAAAGTCATTGTATGGATATAAAAAATTATAGCACATCAGTGTGTTGCTGGATATTAGGTTTGATGAGAAAAATTAATTCACAGCAATGCCTGTGGTGGGTTGAGGAACACTGGCATGTGAATAATTGCAATCGTTTTTTAGGAAGGAAAGAGAAAATCAGCTCAAGTTGCACCAGGGGAGGTTTAGATTGGATATTAAGAAGATAATTCCTCATGGAAAGCACTAACAAGCATTGGAACAGATTGCCCAGGGAAGTGGTGGAGTCACTGTCACTGGAGGTATTTAAAAGGCATGTAGATGTGACACTGAGGGATATGGTGTAATGGTGGACTTGGCAGTGCTGGATTAGTGGTGATCCTAGAGAACTTTTACAAACTATATGATTCTGTGATTATGAAGGTAAAATTTTAAGTAACCTTTTGAGGTTAGAGATTTTAACAGGTGATGTTTAACAATTCTTAATTTCAAAGAAAAAAATCATTTCTACCATGTGAAAGCCAATGCTATTTATATTGTTATCTGTTGAAAATAATGCTCTTTAATTTTTAAACTCTCTCCATACCCAGCGTAATTCAGAACTACTGTACCTTTAAAATATGAATGTGAGATGGGTGAATTACAGACTTTAGATGCTGTTGACATTCATTATAGATTAAGGACTTCTTGAAGATTTTAGCAGATTTTTCTTCTGCTTCTCTTCTGTACTGTAGTTTGTTGTTCAGATTGGGAGGTGGACAGACTGGATTATGCTTGTGTAATTTTTCTCCAATTGTGCATTCAGAAACAATGTTAAAAAAATATGGAAAGGAATTTGAATTCTCATTTTCTGGACTGCAGACACAACAGGCTAATGCAGCTGCAGAGATGTACTCAAGTAAGAGGGTTTATGTTATGAAAAAGTTATTTCTGAGTAATTATAAACAAAACCATGGCCCTTGGGATAATATAAAACTATTACTCATAGAACAGTTGTTTTGTTACCACTAAAATATTTAACTTTTTCTTGCTAATTCAAGGTCAGCAGCTGCTTCCAAGGTCTGAAGCAGCAATTTCTGCTATAGCAGAATATTGCACAGTACGTGAGGGAAGTGGATGGCTCAGACTGTGTCCTAGTGACCACCTTTCCCTAATGTACAAGCAGCAAATACCAACTAACATGAATTTTAAAAATAGTCTTGGTTTTTGTTTTTATGATTACCCTCTAAAATACAGAGGGAGCCTGGCAGGTGAAAATTAATGTGTAAGTCTTTCTATTCACAGATGTGATAGTGTTCACTACTGATTCTTCATGGTAACTTTGTGTTACAGCATCTTTGGGAAGCTTTGGCCTCACTCTGCTGGGCATTAGGCACATGGAGAGGGACAAACAGCCATGGGGAATGTTGACAAGCAGGAGCAGAATGCTCTTAGTTAAGTGTCATTCCTTGCATTAAGTGAGGATCCTGAACCCAGCCAGCTGAGAGTAAGAAAGACTAGATGCTCATCTGTGTTTTTGTGGCTTCTAGGAGAGCAGGCTGAGGGGGCTTGGCTTTGGACTGTGCCTATGGAAATGTTTCTGTTTGCAGTCATGAGTGCACCTCCCTGCTCCAGAGGTCGTGGGTGTATTTGCTCACTAAACTTGATTTTGATATGAAGTGTACTTGATGTTGGGATGCAGAAGACCAAAGCCTAGGTCTGTGCCTTGCTGGAATGTATTTGTGAAGGGTTTAGAGGCTGATATTCATTAACTCCTGACTCATATTGCCCATTAATGTAGGTTAGGATGAAGCTGGAAAAAGCTGAAGAGTTTGGGTATGACTTGTCAGACGTGAAAAACAAAACAAGTGTTAAACACTGACCTAGTCTTTGCCTGCTGACACACTGAAGTGCTCTTTTATGTAGCCTATTTTAAAAAGAATTTTCTAATGCCCCCAGTTTATCAAAGCTCTTGAGATATCTTTCCCAAATTTTCTTCTTTGAGTATATAAGATTGTGTTCCTGTACTTGTCATCACCTGATGCTCTCTTTTTGCTTAGAAAAATATTTTCTTTGGACAGTAATGGGGTGTTTGCTTACCCACTAACGTGAGTCCAAAGTGCCTTCAAACTCATCAAGTATAATTTGAGTGTAAAGAATGGCACCTGCCTTGCATGAAATTCAAAGTAAATTGAGTTGTTTGTCACAAGAGAGAGTTAACATGTTGGAGGTTGGATCTTCCTATCAAGGATCTAATCAAATTCTGAAGCATTTGTGCTCTGCAAGCAGTGCAGGGCTTGCTGCTGTTAGTATAGCAGAGTGGATGGCTAGTTTTTATTAGGGTTTTTTTTTTCCCCTTGTAGCTGCACTTTGTTTAAGCTGTCAAGGTGGTGGTAAGGTCTTACTGTGTCTTGATGGAGTAACCCTAGGAAGAAATTCCTGCTTCTCTGTGTCATGTCAAAGGTAGCAGATGGAATAAAGAGACAGAGCAGTCAAAGCTGGAAAAATATCAGGGAAGTATGAAGGGATGAGACCACAGAGGAAGAGCAGCTGTGGAGGTATTTTGAACAGGATAGCATCCCACCACTTGTGCTTGAAACTCGTATCTGCCCACATCTTCAACAACATGAGAACTCTCAGTCATCCTCATTATCTCTAGCAAATACATGGGTTGGATCCTGCCTTGAGAAATTGCTCTCAGTAGTCTGCTGGGAACAATAGAAATTAATTTTATAATTGTAGCAAACAATTAATTGTAATATTACTGCAGTACATGGGTCTCCTTTGGGTGCAGATATGCAGAGCCAATGTAAGTAAGCATTTGAGAGGTGAGTTGTCTTTTAAAAAGACATGAAGAAGCAAGTCTAAACCTGAGAAGTGCAGGAGCTTTTACAGTTAGCTGGAGTTTTAGGAGTCTGTTAGTAAGAGGATAGAGTCCATGATTTGCCTCACTTATCAGCATAACTTTAAAGGGATTTTTTTAAATTGGTCTACTGATGTTTGCTGAGAGCAGGACGAACTATGACTGGCAATGAATCAGGACAAAACCAAGGAAGGAGATCTCAAAACAGCTGAAAAACAAAAAGCATTGTGGCCAGGACTGGCTGAGTGAGAGCTTTTGAGCAACCAGAGGGCTGTGGTCAAAGCTCATAGCTGCTTTCTGCTCTAAAGCAGCAACTTTCAAGAACTCTCATTGGAAAGTTGAATGTTTAAATTAGCCATCTACATTCTTCCATTTTTAGGCATGGTGGTGCTTTTGTGTACTGAGTTTTGAATCCTTCACACTTTGCTTCTTTGAATTGTCAACCTAAGCATGCAGGAGTCATGAATCAGCCTCCCTCTGCCTCCAGTGGCTTAGAAACCATGAGATTTTAAGAAGTAACAGATGTTTTGTTCTTTTTATTTGCCTTCTGGTTTTTGAGCTTGAAGAGTTCATATTTTAAAAGTGTTTCACCTCAAATCCCAGGCTAGCACTTTATTCATTCTTCAAATGTAAAACAGATTCTCCCATCAGCCTGAGTAGTGGGGGCTTAGAGAAGAAAAGTTCTGTGTTCATGAGAAAACTGTGAGTTGGCATTGCTTGGTTCCTTTAGGTCGTCTTTAGGAATATAGAATGGGACTTGATTTTCTGGGTTACTGGGAATGGTCCTATTTTACTGCAAGCAGCCATATTATATAATCCCATCTGAAGTTTGTTTTGACTACATTTATTTAAAGTGCATTTAATTTAAGTATATTTAGTACTTATGTTTATGACTCTGTTTGTTCCCTGTGGAAAACTCTTCAGAACCTCACTAATCAAACAGTTAAAAATGCCTTCTAGTTTCTAGTCTAGACTTACTCATGGCCAGGCTAATACCCACCTGCTCTTGTGTTAACATCTTGCTGCAGCTGATGTGAGTGTGTAAGTGAGTTTTATTTCTGCTTTTGCTTGCTTTCCTGACACCTGGCTTTTCTTTAGGTGTGGTCAACATCACCTTCATCATTGCAAACTGTGAGAAAGTCAGTATAACCTCCAGTTGTCTTGAGCTTATAAACCATCCCCGGTACACAGTGGCCTGCCATAGTGTTCTTATGTTGACTCAGTTACATTAGAAGTAGCACAGTCTAGGACAAGATAAGGTTATGCTGCCCCTGAAAATCAGTATAATTAAAGGTATGCATATGCTTTTGATTAAGATTTCATTCTAAAGATTAAGTAGAATTTCATATGTGAAAAGTGATTTAATGGCAGTATGAGAAAGGAGTGGGAAGGTATGCTGCTTACCTCCCAGGTGCTGTAGTCTAACCCAGTATCCTGTCACTGCTGTAACTGGTGCTGTATGGAAAGTTGGCATGGAAATGGTATAAAAACTCAGTCAGAATGGGTGATCTCTGGAGGTTGTCCCAGGTAGATTATATTAGCTCACATTTCAGTGAGCTCTGACTTTGAGAACACACCTTTCAGACTTGAATGCTAAGAATAATAAATTAGGCTGACATTTTGGGACTTTCAATGACGATTTAAGGGCTGATTGAGCTGAAGACCTTCACCTCAGTCTCCTGAAAGATTTAGTTGGAAATTTGTCCGTGTCCTGGGCTTGTTTGATGTACTTAAAGTGATGTCTGTGAACATATGGGACATTGTGTCAGGCCTTTGGTAATTAGGGTTCTGATGGATTAGCTCTGTGGAAGCTTCTGTCTTTATCTCAGACTTTCACCTGTGTGTCTCAAATTCTGGGTCAAGGAAGGTGAAAAGTGAGATGCCTGAAAGTGAGAAAAAAACCTTTCCCATGGTTATTTGTTCTCTGTTAATAAACAATCTTTTGATAATCTGGTTCCTAAAGAATCATGCTTCCTGGTGGCTGGCAAGTAAGATGTCCACAGTGAAAGACACAAGTTTGAAATGACAAAATGAAGAAAGATCGTGGAATATAATCACAGGATCATTTAGACTGGAAAAGACCCTCAAGATCATTGAGTCTCGATAGCCAGTTGCTGCTTGTGTTACCACTTTCCTGATTTAACTGAACAGTCTCAGGGAGATAATTCATCGTTTAAATATGTTAGCTAATGTTTTTTCATGCCCACCAATCCAGTGTATTTTGACTATACCCAGGTTAATTGCATGGCAGTTCACAGTACCAGATTTCCTGGAACTGATTTGCTGAGTTTTTACCAAACAGACTTGAATCATAATAATAGTGGGGGTTTGTTTTGTTTTGCTTTTCTGGATGGTTATCACTATATGTAGAAACAGCAGTATGTGACCATACATACTGGATTTCAGCTGCATTTGTGGAAGGGTATTGATGCCTTTGTCAAAAACATATTTATTCAGGATATCTTGGTATTACTGGATCTATTTTTAATTATTTCTCTTAGAATTTTTTCTGCTTTTGTAGCCATTGCTTTTTTTTTTTTTTTTTAATTGCACATAGAGGATGGTAATAGCCTAGAAATTTTGTTCAAAAAAGCATAAGGTTTTTACTTTTTTGGGTATTCAGTCTCTTTGAGGAAAGACCTAGCACTCTGAAGATCAAGTGGCAAACTAAAGAACATTGAAATATACTGTGTGCACTCTTGTTTTTATTTTATTTTGCTTGCCTCCCACCCAAAGTACAGTTTGTTTGATATTCATCTCTCTGCTCTTGTTCAGTATGGGATTTCTTTAAAATCCACTTACATTTCCTCCTCTCCTCTGCACCTTCAGTGAGGGAATACCATTACTTTCACACTTCTGTGATGGGTGTGAGTCACTAGAGCTTGTAGGCAAAAGAGTTTTGGGTCCTTCTGCTGCTGAGGCTTGCCAGCCCTAGTGCAGGAAGGTGACTATGTGACATCCACTTACAACCCAGCAGCACTTGAAAAACATTGTCACCTATGTAAGTCCCTGCACCCGGGATTAGTTAGGAAGTTTATTGCCACTCTTGTGACAGGGTCTGTTTTTGGGATCTGCCTATTTGTGAGAGAGAAAAAATCAAGGTAACTCAGAAACTGACCATTCAGTTAAGCTCAAGTTCTTCCTCAGATCTCTTGCTTAGACTTCTGTTCACCTCTTGGGGTATCTACAGTAAGTCTCTTTTGTTTTGTTACTGCAGACATTCAGACTTTTGAGTTGAAAGCATCAGTAAACTCAGATTCAGCTCGGACCAGCTGTTGCTTTAGTTGTTTCTCTTTGTTATGGTACTTGGCTAAAAGGTTGGGTTTGTTATTTGTTTGTTTTAACCATATAAACAAATGTCAAGAAAAAAAAGAATATACGCTTCCAAGGCTGAGGAAATGTAATAGTTATCATTTCAGTCTTGATACAATCAAAGGTTAATTTTCATTCTGCTGGATGTGAACTTTTATCCGCAAGTAAGTGGGAAAGGCTTGCTATTCTCTTTATTTTTGTATGACTTTGAGATATGCCTGTCTGTGATAGTGTGTGCCTTTCTGTAGCACAGACTACAAGTAAAACATATATGTGCACACATCAGAAATGAAGTGGAACAACGAAATTAGCTTGGCCCTTCTTCTTGTGAGTGTGTAGGGGAAATTTTCAGAGAGGGCTGCCACCAAGTTCTGGTGGATTTTTGGAACCTCTTCCTTATATCTCCCCTGTGCTCATTCTTGCCTTAAGAACACAAACTTGTTTTTCAGTAGCAGTAACTTCTGGGCAGAGTTTTAATGTAAAGGCTGGTGTCCCCAACATGGTTGATGCCTTTGTGACCATAACCCACGTGTTTAAAGAAACAGCCATATAGTAGCCAGCACAGTCACTGAAAAGTTTATTTCTTAAAAAAAATACATATATAAAAAAGAGAAGAGTGTGTTGCTCTCTTGCTGAGTGTGGAAAAATCCCCTGTTTGGTGAAAACAGTATTCACTAATTAATCCAGACATAGTGATGCTCTTGGGTGAGAGACATTCCAAAGACATTAAGAATTTCTGGTTCAAGGTGTGTTGTTGTAAGGGACCTAAGTCTATAGTTCTGGGGTTTTCTAGTATGAAAAGTGAAACTTCTCAGAAAAGTAAAGCAGAATAGTAAGTACTGAAAGGTGAGTCTGAGCACAGAATTTTGGGTGATATTTTCCATCAGTCTTTTTATAGGTGTTTGATGATTTGAAAATATAATGCTTGGTATTGCAGCAGTGGCTTGGGATTCTCTATGAAGAGTAACTATTCTCTTCACATAAGAACTATCAGAAATAGTACTACATCCTGTATGCCAAGTATTCTATTGATTGCTTCAACTGCAGCATTGAGTCTTGACTTCATGACACCTGTTGAAAACGTAGCAAATTATACTTTTCTTTCCAAAGCGTGGTTCCTGGCATCCTAGCATATAATTGTGTTGTCATATATTAGAGTGTTACTTATATGATGATTTAGAAGTTAGAGGTATGGTTTTGTTAAAGACCTAGTGCAGTAGGCATCTGAATCTTAAGCCTGTTTTTGTTGTCAGCTTTGAGGAGCTTCAGATATTCTCAAGAAAGCAAAGCCTTGTTCTGTTTGCTTGTTTTTATTTATGTATCATTTTATGGTGTATGGACTTCTGTAATGCTTCTTGTGATTTACATGCAGTATTTCAAGCCTATTGTGAATCTTTACAAGTCCTTCTAGCCCCTCTGTAGGATTCTTGCCTCATACTGACTGCACAAAACATCTAAATGTAATCACAAAACCAGATTTCACAAACCTTTTAGCAGCAACATAAAAGGTTAAAGTATGTTTTACGCTGAATTTGGGTCTTTTTGCAAAAAAACCTGTCCATTTAATACACTATACTATTGCTGAAAATAACAGTAACAGCAAGCAGATTTTTGCCTGTGGCAAATGCAGTCATTAAAACAGGACTATAAATCTCCCCTTGTATGACTGCATGTGTGGTGTGTGTGCTGTGGGTATTTTTCAGCCTGTCACACTAAATGGTGAAGGGGAAAAAGCATGGCTACATGTATTTTCAGTGTAACTATATGGCTATATAATGGTTTTTAGGAGTTGTATCTTTCCAAATCACTTACTGGTCTATCAGTGTGACCATGCTGTGCTGGAATCAGAGACTTGAGTGTATTGGTTGTTTAACTGTTACTTTTAATTCTTAATGCCAGTTCTTCACAAGTAGAAAAGTATGGCTCTTGGACAGACATGTTGTTCCCATTATTTGGCATTTATTTTAAGACCTAAAGCAGAAGCTTGCACATAAAGAGCTTGGTTCACATTTTTCCTATTCGAGTTTCTTCGTTATTTTTGAAGACCACTGCGGATTAATTTTCTGTTAGCAAAATTTTGCCTGTAGGGCCGCATGTGCACTGGAGAATACTGTTGGAGGTTCCAGCTGTCTGGCCTTGCAAACTGCTCAATTCCTGAAGAGCATCTCCATATGTCTGCAGCACTGGGGAGTCACTCAGCACAGGTTCTCAGCACCTTACAGGATGGTTCTGCTAAGCTGAAATTCCATCCTTATTCAGTAGGCTGTTCTTGGACTCTGAATCTCCTTAAAGCCATTGTTTTAAGTCTAAAATAACATGGAAGTCCTTATTTTCATAGAATTATAAAATAATTTAGGTTGGAAAAGTCCTCTTAAGATCATCAAGTCCAACTGTTAGCCTGGCATTACCACTTCCACCATTAAACTATGTCCTTAAGCACCACATCTACATGTGGTGGTCTTTGTAAACCTCCAGGGATGGTGACTCAAGCAATTCCCTGGGCAGCCAGTTTAACAACCCTTTCAATGAAGAAACTTTTCCTCATAGCCAGCAATTTGGGCTGTTGTTACCTAAGTGCAGGACTTGGTGCTTGGTCTTGTTCAGACTTTCACCATTGATCCCAGCTCATCTATACAGCCTGTCCAAATCCCTCTGCAGAGCCTTCCTGCCCTCCAGTGGATCAACATTCCTGCCCAACTTGGTGTCACCTGCAAACTGACTGAGGGTGCCTTTGATCCCCTTGTCCGGGTTATCGGTAATGTTGGTGGCTGTCCCCAGTTCTGAGGCCTGGGTAACCCCACTGGTGACCAGCACCAACTGGATACAACTCCATGCCCCACCACTCTAGGCCCAGTAATCCTGAGAGATTTTTACCCAGCAAAGAGTGCACCCATCCAAGCCACAAGCAGCCAATTTCTCCAGAAAACCTCAGCATGCTGTTGAATGGAATTGGTTATTTTTGCTTTGAGAAAACTTGGGACTTACAAACCAGAATTATAAGCAAAATGTAAGTGTTGGTCAACACGTATAGAAAAAGGAGAATTTTGCTGTTGCTCATAGCCTGTGCAGTAGCTCAGCTTTGAGAACCTGCCCTTGTAATACATTCTCAATCTAACTGTTTTTATTTCTGCTTTGTCTGGTGTTGTCTTCTTCAGACCTCTCAAGACCATTATCTTGCTTAAATTCTCAGCTTTATAAAACATATCTTTCTTCTGTTTCCCAGGAAAGCAAATTCCACATGTACGGCATCTCAGGCATGTGGAAAAGTTGCAAGCAAAAAGTGTGTGACCATAAAATCCTACCTGTGCATAAGTTTTATATAAGGATATCTCATCTCATCACATCTCATCTCATTTTAGTTGTTTGAACATCAGGTTCACAAGGAGTAAGAAAGGCGCTCCCAGTTATTGGTGGGGTGAGAGTTGTGCCAGTGGGCAATACACCCCAAGTGTGTGATCCATCTCTCTAGATGGGATGAATTTCCTATCATGATACCTCTCTCATGTCCAGCTGTGGAGAGACAAGCCAGATGATAAGTTTAGACATAACACATAACTTTTAGGCAGCTAAAGTTGGGTGAGTTGAATTCCACCATGGCCACTGGCGCAGCTGTGGGAGTGCTCTGACAGAAATCCATTGCTTTTAATGGACTCATTGCCTTATTTAAAAGCATATTTAGGCACATTTGGGTACACAAGTGTATTTAGGGACATTTGGGGACACGGTTGCCAGCTGTTATGAGAAGTGAAGTGGATTTTAATAGTGTCATCTCTTGATCATAATTATCAGGAGTGGAGGAGCATTGGTTGTGCGTCTGCTGAAGTGCAGGTGGTGGGGGAAGTTCAAGTCTCCACTGCTTTCAGGATGAATGGCTTTTTGTACAATGGCAAGTATGCGGTCTGTATAATTTTTATATTTGGTATTGAATCCACGTGTGATGTCAAACAGATCTTGTGATTTCTCAAGCTTTTAAAATTACTCAGTATAATCCTAACCCTAATTATAAATCTCCAGCAAGGGCACATATCCAGATACATTCAGCATCACTCAAAAAGAAATATAAGCCCTTCCTTAAATACTTGATTTAATATCAGGATATCCTGAAATAGCTGGTGGTGAGAGCTAGCCATTCATAATGGATGTGAACTACATTTTCTTTTTTTTTAATTGAGAAATATTTGTCTTTGGTAGTTCAGTCATTTGAATTCAATTTCAGAAGGCTATTTAAAATATGCTGATTAAGTCCTCTAATATCTTTTATGTAAGCACGTAGCTGTTTCCTAACAGCAAGTAAACAAATTACCTCATGAATGTTAATGATAACAAGAAATAAGCACACCACCATGTTAAAGATCATGTAATCCAAGGGGAGAAGCAAGGTAGCAATGAGATGAGGGCCAGCTTCATCTGTCCAGTTTTGCCTGGTCTAAGTGTTTCTCCAGAAGTACTCTTTCCTTTCACTTGACATTAAGGAATTGCAGGGCAACTGGATGCTTAATTGCTGTTACAATGGATGAATCTCAACTGAAAGCTCTAAGGGTCATAGGGGTAAATATCTACCCTAGTAAATAAGGTGACAATTGTGTGTCCTGGTTAGCATGTAACTGAGAGTAAAGAGCGCTCTGTTTCTGCTGGGAAATCATGTTTCTTTATGAGCAAGAAGGAAGTGTGTGGGCTTGAAATGAATTGTTACTGACAGTGATGAGCATAACTCACCTTTTCCTGGCCTAATTGTTCACAGTCTGCTTATAGTTGTGGTATGTTCATGAAAGGAATTATCTGGGAGGGGATTGAATTCTTCTTTTGGATCACTTTCTTGTTTTCAGCCCTTTGCCCTCTCCCTCTAGGCTATGGAGAGAAAGTAGGGGTAGCTTGTGGCTGTAGGCACATGCCAGCATATGGGAGCAGTGGGAGGTATTGTCTGTTGGCATTTGTGCTTTCTTGAACTGCAAGGACTAGTTGTTTCCAAAGCCAAGACAGTGCCCGAGTGTGATGGTCCCACAGGGTGAGAGCCACACACTAAACCTATCACTGCTCTGATCTCTATTATCATACTGTCACTTGAGTAAACTGCACTTTGCTCTTGGAGCAAATTGTTCTGTAGCTACCTGTAGCAGATACCAACTACTTCGTAAGATTTTTAGTACCGGTAGAGAGGATGAGATGTAAGTTCCGGTTCTGACAGATCTCTCCATATACTAATATTTGCTCTTCCTCAGCATGCTTTTATACTTGCTATTTTAGTACAAACATGAAGGCTTTTTATCTTTCTTTGTGTTCTCTGGGTAGCTAGAAGCAGAACTGCAGTGCTTTCTTTGATCAATAAATCTTTAGCTTACCTGGGACATGATGGCCAACCTCTTCAGCTCCCCCTCCACTATGTGGTCTGAAGGAGTCTCCCACTGGGACTCACTCAGAAATTGCTGTGTTTGGTTAGCTTGAATGGACCTGTTGGGGAGTATTGATGATCTGGGAAGAGTTAAAAAGCCAGAAGGATGCCAGTGACATGTGCCTTCACTCACCCGTCTCACCCTGCAAAGCCTATGCTTGATGTTTTAGTGTAGACAGGATGCCTCAAGCTGTTTGGTAGCAACAATTTAAGGAATACTTAGAGTCTGAAAAAGCAAAAGGTGATGAGGTTGGCTCCTTAATGCCACATCAGGGTTACATCTCTCCCTGATTTAGTCACATGGTATTTTTGTAAAGTGTTATTACACATTGTGATTAAAAATCAAGGTCAGTGCAAGAAGTATATTAGCAGTAATCATTGGTCATTGCCATTTTGGTCTTCTGTAGACAAAAGTTCTTTCCCTAAGGAGATTTATTCTGAGTCTGACAGAGTTGTCTGACTTCTCTAAGTAAATTATGATGAAGAAGGATCATTCCTGAAGCTGGTAGCAAGACAGTGTTTTGGTGGAAATCACTAAAGTGTTTATATATGCTGGCACACAACTTCACTTGAGGGCTGGTGAGAACCTAAACATTGGATAACCTAAATATTTTATAAATAGGCAAAGATGAAGTATATTTACTAGTAAGTTTCATACCAGGCATCTTGGTAATAACCACTTGTTGCACAATCAAGGGAGAGGATTGGCCTGCTCCACTCTGCAGTGTTGTGGCCTCACCTTGACTCCTGTGTGCAGTGTTGGGCAGTGCAAAATAAGAAAGATACAAAGCTATTAGAGAACATCCAGAGGATGGTGAAGGGCCTGGAGAGGAAGCTGTATAAGGAGCAGCTGAGGTCACTTGGTCTGGAAGAGAGTGAGGGGAGATCCCATTCCTTTCTACGGCTTCCTCATGAGGGGAAGGGGAGGGGCAGGCACTGACCCCTTCTCTGTGGTGATCAGTGACAGCACCTGAGGGAATGGCCTGAAGCCGTGTCAGGGGATGTTTAGGTTGGATATTAGAAAAAGGCTCTTCACCCAGAGGGTGGCACTGGCACAGGCTCTCCAGGACAGTGGTCACAGCACCAGCCTGAGAGAGTCCAGGAAGCTTTTGGAAAATGTTCTCAGGCACATGGTGTGTCTCTTGGGGATGCCCTGTGCAGGGCCAGGAGATGGACTCCAGTAATCCTTGTGAGACCCTTCCAACTCAGCATATTCTATGACTCTATGTTCCAATTATGTTGTTATGTTGTAAATTAAATGTATTGCTCTTTCATAGCCCGGGAATCTCTAAGTTACCTGGATATTAAATATTAAACTAAGCATATTTACAAATGTAAATTTAAAATTACTTGTATGCTGTCTCTAAAGGCATAAGGAATGGAGTTTCAGCATTAAAGAAAACCCAAAAATGAGATAAAATGAAATGCTTTTCCAGTTACACACATTATCCTCAAGGTTAAATGGATTAAAAATCTTTCTGGAGGAATTCCATGTAAGACTGAAAATGTGGTCAAAAAAGTCTCATTGTGGCTGCGTGATGTTTGACTTCTGATAGCACATCCCCAAAGACTTCTCTTTGACGTACCTTGAACAGAGAATGCCTGTTTCCCATGAAGTCTGTTGCTGCTGATAAAGCTCATTTATATCTAAGTGGTATCTAATACAGCAGTGTTCTATTCTGGCCTTAAGAAAAAACCAAAAAAAATAAAAAATCCCAGCTGAATGGCTCATTTGCCTTTTTAAACCTGCTGTGCCTAAAGATGTATTTTAGCAATTCTGTCCATAGCCCAAATCATAGTAACTAATTCTGTACAACATACGTTTTTGAACAGAGCATGAAAGAAAACATTGTTGCACATTAAAACAAAATAGAACCCATAAAGGTTGTGTT
Organism: Pycnonotus jocosus; assembly: GCA_013400435.1. Classification (NCBI taxonomy): domain Eukaryota; kingdom Metazoa; phylum Chordata; class Aves; order Passeriformes; family Pycnonotidae; genus Pycnonotus; species Pycnonotus jocosus. The sequence goes on from VWYP01003540.1 coordinate 915,779, forward strand.
TCAGAGGCTGTGTTTATGCACTTGTGATAGTAAGTAGTGATGCTTTCCTTTGATATTCGAGGCCTCTATCTGAGTGACACAGAGCAGATCTCCTAGGAATCTCCTTAGCTTGAGCAGTTGGTATGGCTGAATGAGCAGTGAAGCAGAAGGGTGTCTCTGAAGTATTTCACATTAACTGCAGGCACAGACAATTCTGTAAGGTACACACACATATATATGCACACGCACACACATGGAGAAGTGGTGGGAAATCAGATGAAAGTTGAATGTTCCACCTTCAACATAGGCAAAAGTAAAATCTTGCTCACAGTTAGGAGGAAAATCTCTGGAGATTAATGAGAGGCTTTTGCCTGGCTCAGACCGTGTGCTGTTAACAGACACCATGTACAGCCTAGAAATCCTGCTGGCTTTTCTTCCCTCTTCACCTCCTGCTGCCCCAGAGATATGAGCACAAAGCCCTTCTTTCCCTGGTTTGCCACAGATGTATAAGGAGATCTCTGCTCTGCCTGTGCTGCCTTGCTGTTTGAAGCTGGGTTGAACATGCAGGTCAGTCCCGGCAGGTTTAGAGTTTGAAGAGGCTGGAGGTGGAGTCACTGTTTCTGCAGTGCACACCGGCACCACTCCACTTGTGCTGCCCCCAGTGATGGTTACAGCTATGTGTTGTTTGCCAGCATAACCATTCATCATCAGACTCCTACTGTCCAGAGGCAGTTCCACCTTTCAGAGACTGAGATGACCCACGGATGGTCTTTTTTAGAGCATCTGCTGTGTAAGGAGACACTGCAAGTTGCAGGGAGGCTGCAAAGGAAGAGGATAAAAGCTCCTGTGGATCTTTCTGAAAGCTGTGTAGTTGTATTAAAAAGGGAGGTAGTTACTTTTTATCTTTCCTTGCAATTGTGACTTGACTACATCATTATGAGGTGCCTCTGAAATCTGCTGGTAGAAGCAGCCATTATTGTAACTGTTACCATACCAATTCCCCTAACTCATCTGTCCACTCTAGTTTGTGTCCCAAACTAAAGGTATCACTTTTCAGTGATGCTCAAAACAGAGCTTGTATCTTCCCCTTGCAAATACCCTAAGAGTATAGACAGTTCTCACCTCTCCTGTGTCTTTGCATGTTTAAAAGACAGATCAGACTCCAAGTATATTCAGTTTTAAGGTCTTTCGAGGCTGCTTAGAAAAATGTTGAACACATTTCCTATACATCCATCAGATTGGTGACAGGTCTTGAATAACCAAACCAGAAACTCTTGTGTATTAGGGACTTGACTGACAAAAAAACTACTCAAAAGTTCTGCCTTTCAGATACTTAAATAAGGGATTGCTTTTGAGTCTTATGTTTTGCCCTTGCAAGTTTTGATTCCATGAAAATGTGTTGTTGGTATGCATTTTGCTCATTAGGAATGAACTCAGATCATCTCTGTTAGTTTCACACATAAATACAAGATTACTCCATGTCCAATCTGGAGCAGTTGCAGAATGCTGCAGCCCAGCTTTTCTTTAGACAGTCCACATCAATTTTGGAAGACAGGCTTGTACCAAATGGATCCTACAGAAACTTTATTTAAATTGCATCCAAGGTTGTCTTCCTTGCCCTGCCTTGCACTTTGGCTGTCAGAGCACTGCATCCAGCTGGAGCAGTGGCCTAGCTGAAGACAAAGAAGATTAGGGTGTAAAGATTTAGGGTATAAAATTATTACATTATAGGTTAGCAGCAGTCACAGCCTGAAGGCTTCATCTAGGAGTGTCCTTTTTGGAAACTTCTGTATCCAGTTGTTAAAATATGCTTTCCAGCCTCTGATAAAGTTTTTTTTTTTTAAAAAATGTGTACAGTCTTGGATGGTGTGAGCTCTTTCTGAGATTAATAGTATCACTGAGACTGATGAAAAGGTTTTTCCTGTTGCATTTGGTTTTGCTTTAGATTTAGGATTTAATATTTTACCTCTTACTTTTTGTTGGGGTTTCTTGTGGAGTTTTTTCCAGGTCTTTGACTTCTTGCATTTAAATGAAATTATTTTCTTCAAAAGATTTTAATACAATCAGGGCTGAACTAAAATGTATCCAAATAGAAATAGTAAATAGCTGCTTTGCATCTCAATCTGTTTATAGTAATAACTCCCATATTCTCATAACACTTTGTATCCTCATGTTTCCAGTCTGTATGTAAGGGTTCTATTTTCACATTTGATGACTTTAAGAATTGCCTACTCCTTCATTCTAGCAAAGTGTTTGCTTATGTGTAACGAAAATTAGGAAAAATGAGCAGGCAAAGAAAACAAAACAGAGAAGCAAGCACTTCTTAACGTTAAAAAAAGAAAACTTGAGACGATGGTTAAATGATTTTTGCCTTGAAACAGAGAGAGGAGTGGTAAAAGTGAGAGGCAAGGGGTGAGGGGTGTCACGGAGTTTGGGGTTTCCATCCCCAATTATGCGCTGGCTGCTACGCTGCTGAATTACACTCAAAGCACTGAATGGTGCCATTATATTCCCTTTCAAAAGTTGTGGGCTATGAAATTCAATCTGAGGTATTTTTAATGAGTGTTCTGAGCCTCAGTTGCAGCTCTTCCCAAGAAACAACGAGCACAGTGTGCCACTAAATAGCGCCAGGGCTGGGGGTTAAACTCATTCAGTTTTTTGCTTGCAGAGAGAAAAAGTAATATCAACATTTATTTGACAGGTATGTGCTTGGTTCCAGAGTTGAGCTTTAGTAAAACAGCTTTCCATGAAGAAAACATTCTGAAAAATTAGGTTCTATCAGCTTCCCATTAAACTCCCATCTAGTTTCTGAAAACAAATCTTGTGGTGCGCTTTCCAAAGCCAGTGCCCACAGTGCACATGCTGGGCTTGTTCTGTGGGCATCCTCGTGCTGCAGAATGCTGGCAGGCACATCCCTACGGGCAGAGCCTCGTGGTGGAGGTGGAGCTCATGCCAGATGGAGACATCTGCCCAGTTACACCCTTGGCTGTCAATTAAACATAGATAATTCAGAGGTAATCTTTGTCAGAGAGATGCCTGCTGGCATCCCTGTGTCTCCAGCAAGGGTTTTGGTGACATAGCTGGAATGTCTTTGGTGTGACTCCCTCCCTTCTTGCCCCCCTGAACTAGACACAGCTTTTCAGAGAAGAATTTTTAGCGTGCACTTGGTTTTAAAAAAGCCGTGTAGCACAAAAATACTGTTGCCTTCCACCTTTCTTACGTGCTGATTTGCAAAGTAGTTTGTTTCAGATCATGGGGAAAGCACTGTTTAATGCATCTGCCCTGCAACTCACACCAAGATCTTAAATTCCTCGTGGGCTGGCTCTGGTTTTTGCAAGTCATCACCATGCAGTGTCAAGGCTCTGAGGCTGGAATACATCATGTGGATGATCCTCCTCAGAAAGGAAAATAGTCACTTCCAGCAGTGGATGGTTGCCTTGCTAAGGGGATAAAGAACAGCCACACACCACTTTTTAGTTTTGCTAGTAAAATCAGGCAGAGATGACTCAGCATTTACAGGAGCTAATTTAAGGAATAAGATGACATATTTTTAGTAAGTTTTCTCATTGTTCTTTTAATGCCTCGTTTTTCTTGTCCACGCTGTGCATTTTAATGATGTTCAAGGAGACTTATTTTGGTTTAGTAACAGTGGTGCTGCCAAGAGTTTCCCACTGGAAGTCTAAGAATTTAATTGTTGGTGTGTGAAATTTTACAGCCTTAAACAGTTATTTAAAAGACTTGCTCTGCCACTGCTGATTTCCCACAAATATTTTACACCTATCTCAAGGAAGTTATGGTTGTACTACAAGAAACCAGGTTTGGTTTTTTCCAGGAGGACTAATTAGCGTCTGCAGAGACCTGTTTTTGCAGTACAATATTTTTTGGGTTTAGAGGTTTTTTGGCATTACTGAGATCAGCACTCACATTTCATGTCCCCATTGGGACAATTTCTTAGAGGATTTTTAGGCAGATAACGATGAAGTTTTCCAGATGAATTCATAACCAGATGGGATCAGAGCACCACTTTTAAGTTGATAAAGTGAATTTTAGGTGCATACATGTGGAATGTAGGCTTTTGTAAAATCAGTACAGAAAAGTTAATACAAGATCAGTTGTACTTTCTAACTGTGAGTTAGATGCCAGCTAGTTAAAATGTTGTAAACAGAGCCAAAGGAACCAGTGAACCAGGAAACTAATCATGAAGTATTTTGTTAATGCTTTTCACCATGAGTAACGTTTTGCAATAAACAGATGTGTACTTAGACTACTGTGGCCAAAAGCTGAATATTTTTTGGTTTATATGCTTCATGGTGTTTAGCCAATGAGTTACAGTTTTTCTTTGGCATTGATGAAAGAGGGATGAATGCGTGAAACAAATTCTGTGGAACTTTGTCCCTGCAACTACCTGAGGAGGAAATTCTCCAGGCTCCAAGAATCTGCTTCTTTCTTCCTCTTTCTTCTTTACAAAGTACTCCACTAACTTTGTGGTGGTTGCTGCTGATTCTGCAATAACAAACATCTTGTCCACTAGAAATTGGAATAATTGAAAGATGGCAAATAAAATCAGTATTAATACCAGTTTGCATTTGTAAGAACTGCGAAGAAATCAAATTATTGGAGGGTTACACCTGAAAATGACTCGTTGCTTTGTGATGTGAAAAGCTCAGTCCTGAAGGTGCCCAGCCCATCTTTCCTCCATTTTTGTGTCCTCTCATGCACATTGAAATGGCATATATAATAAATACAGTGTGGGTGGTCTTTGCCCATTAAGGTGCAAAGCTGTAATTTTATGAGCCAAGTGAAAACAGAGCAATCAGAGGCTCCAATTCCATAGCTTTACTGTACTGCAATTACAGAGATGTACAGTTACCTGAGAATTTACTGTAGCTGAGTTTTGTGTTAGTCTGACTCTGCTATAAGAAAAAGCTTAACCAAGCACTGAAAATAGCCCTGTCATAAAACTTTTCATTAGTTTTGCTAGATAATATTTTTCTTTTTCCTTCAGCAGCATTTAACTATTAAAGAGGATTATTTAGCATTTGCTGTTCACCTGAATTTTACTATTTCTACTGAATTTGATTTTGGAGCATTGGAAGAGAGTTTAAGGTGTAGCAAGACCAGTCCTTCTGCTTCTGCCTATTTTAGAAAATATTTTGACACAAACCAGTTTGTCATGATCAGAAATCCAAGACCATAGTTACATTAACAAATCCGTATTTCAAATGTAGAAAACTGCAGTTTTCTTTTGGAGACCGTGCCAGAAGTGCAAGCAAATGGGAGGGGTTTTAAACCCCTTCTCTTTGTATTCTCTGCCTCACTAATCGTGTCAATTTTTNCAGCTGCATTTTTTTAAGGGCAGTAAGCCATACCTGAAGTAAAAACCACCATATCTTGAAGTTGTGCTGGTTAAAAAAAGGTGCCACTGCCATCAAAACTGACCGAAAGGTAAAAGTGCGAATCAGAGACTGTGGAAGGCAGCCACTGGTGTTAAGGGAATACAGCTTATGTGGTGAGTGTAAAAGCAGTCCACTAAAATCTTGAAAGGAAAGAACACTAAATAGTCTCATTGTACACATGAAGCAGATGATCAATCGCCTGTTTTTAAGGCAGCATAAGAGACTTATTCTGTTACTGCTTTTGGCCTCAATCCGCCCTTTGATGGTATGTGCACAGCCTGTGCAAAAGCATGTGGGATATGTGCCAGGAGTGGAGCCCTCAACTGCATTCAGATGGAAAATATCTTAAAAGGAACGAGGTGCCTTTAGGTTATCATAAAAATCTGCCTCTTCTACACCCTCTGTTCAGATGGGATGCCTGCCTGGTGGCTGCAGGTCCACTGCTTAAAAGTAGTGGTGGGAGTGTGTGGCTGCTCTGTTCAAAGGTGTTGCTTTGCTGCTGTTCTTTGGCTTGGTGTGTAGGAGTGATGAATCACACTTCTTCCAACACCTCTCAACTACCCAGTCTAAGCTGAATAGCCAGGTAAAAACTAGTAAGCACAGGTGTAAGAGCTATCTTTGTGGTGCAATGCTATTTTTATAGTCATCTAATCCTTCCTATAGGATTAACACCTATGCTTTGAAAGGGAGGAGAGGAGAAGGAGGGCAGAGGGCCTCCAAGTGTCTTGGCAGTATTAGGTACAGAGCAACAACACTCAGACCAGTGCTTCTTGCCTTTAATCCCACCTTTCAGAAAATAGATTTCTGCTAAATATGCATTATGCATTTCATTTTACGCCAGAAAGGAGAACTGTTTAAATCACGAAATTTGTCTTCAAATGCTGACAGCATTGTTCTCCTCTGAGTACTTCTTGAGCCTTCTTTGAAGTATAAATTTCTGACAGGGTTATTGTTTAAGAACCTTGTGCTCAATCTCGATCAGTGAGGCTATTTTTATACTATTTGCTTATCATGAACAGTTCTTGGTTGGTTTTCTTTCATTTCAAAACTGTAGATTCATACATAATTTTTAACAGTTTCAAATAACTGAGAAAGTTATGCTGTTAAGAACATGGGGATGTTATTTTTAGTAGTGATTATAACTGCGTGTGACTTCAGAAATAGTAATGAAGTTACTGAATGAAGTTGTCACAATCATTTCAATACAGTTTTTAAATTGGAGTGTAAAAATAATTTGGCAATCTGATTTGGCTGATCTGATAAAAGGCTGATCAGTACAAGGGATTTTTTTTTTTTGGTGATTAATGCTGAAAGAACAAATACATTTTAAACCTTGGGTTTAACCTTTGTGCCATATAGTATTTAAGTATTTGTAAAATATTTAGCATGACCAAATTGTCACATTTTATTTTAGACCATTTGAGCACCCAGAATGTGATAGGAAGAGGGCATCAGTGGAAGAAATGCCTGCCTTTATGTGGTGACATGTGTGAATAATGAATGTACCTTTTTCTTTAAGATGAACATAAAGGAATTATTTTCTCTCTTATGAGCTGCTACCACTGTACATGCAAGCGTAATTAAAACCCAAAGCAACCCAAACTTCTTTCTGACCCATTTGCAGCACTTGTGAAGAAGAGAAAGAGAACACAGTAGTCTGTGTTTACAAGTGAAACTATTTGTTACTTCAACCAAAAATGGGACTTGCATTTTTCAATGTTTAGAAGAAAGTGTTTATTTTATTTGGTTCTTTTAAGCTGGTAATACTGCTCAGTAATGTAAAAAGAAACAAATAAAGAAAAACCTTTGAATCAAAGGTCATGTTCAAGCTGCGATATGAGATTATTTAGCTGAACAGATTAAAAATGGTAAAACCTCTATTTGTCCATAAATATATATATACTTATTTTTTGGTACATAATTAGTGAAATAATTTCTGAATTATCTGTGGGAGGTGGTATAATGTGTCCAAACTTGCATCTTCTAAAGTTCTGGATATCATCCAGATATAGCCATGTACTTTCTTTTTCCCAAAATGTATTGCAGTCTGTGTCAAAGAATGGTCTAAACATGTATGTAGAGGGATATTTAAAAAAAAAAATATTGGCGTTTGCTAGAACATGAAACAATTGTTGAACCTATTAAAATATTCACCACTGGAAGGTCATGAGCAACATAGTGTTTTGGATTTTGGTGAGAGTAGAGTGAGGCTGAATTGAGTAGGACTGAGATAATGAGCAGATAGCAAACTGTTGAATAGATAATCCATAAAGCAGGCTAGTTTGACTTCATAGCTTGCAGCTAAATGTGGTGATGTACATTATTCATAATTTAGAACTTGACGTTCCCTGCAAATGTAAGGCAACTTTTAAAATGTGGTTTCACAGAGCTAAGTGAAAGACTGGTTCAATATGCATTAAGCAATAAGGATGTGTAGCTGGAAGTCAGTGAACTTCTTTTCATTGTAATAAATTTATAATATTATTTTGGTGTAAGTAAATACCACATCAAGAGAAAAATAGTAATCCTCTCATATATCAGTGTGACTGAGGCTCACCTCATCTCAAATCATTAAAACAGATGTCAGGGCTCCTTGTTGTCAGGGTGAAAGATACACCTGTATTGCTCAGGAAAAGTTCCCTGCCAGTGTGCTCAGATGACTGATTTGGGGTGGGAAGAGTTGCTCTCTGGAGCTGCAGTATTTTTTTCATTGATTGTATGGGAATCTGGCTATTTCTGCAGGAGCAGGGCACTGCCACTGCTGCAGGTACTTCCCAGCTCCTGGGATGGTGTGACTCTCCCCCAGCTGTATTCCATCAGTATACCATGCCCTCCTGTTTCCTTTCCCTTGCTGCCTCACAGGGTGATGGTGTCTGTGGCAGCAAGTGGTCTGGAGTTATAGTCTTGCCACCAGCCTTCATTGCTTCCATGTCAGTGTCCCTGGTGGAGCAGACTGGTGCTGGCATGGAGCAGGGAAAGCAGCCAGGCTCTGGCTTACACAGGTGCTGCCACGGGGCTGTGGAACAGGAGCCAGTGGAGATGGCAGTGGGGCCATGCTTCATGGTTGGAAAATGCCTTCCAAGTCCTGTGGAAAACTTGTGTTTTCTTATAGGCCTTGTAACCACGCTTAAGTCAGGCACAACTTTTGCCTTCAGATGATGTCATCAGTGTGGCGCACTCGTTCCTGAATGCTCCCTCTGTCAGCTCGTGTTTACTGTGCCCTGAATGACTCCTGCTTTGCTTCCATACCCAGTAGACTGAGCTTTTAATTTACTGTGTTTAAATATTTTAGTAGGGATGTCATGGAACTGCACTGAATCAAGATCTCTCTGAAACCTTGCGCGTTCCTGCTTTTGTGGATGTTGTACTTCTCCTTCTGGTCCTGCAAGACCAGAGTTTCATCAGGCTCTAAATCTCAACAGATTTTATATGCACAGCATTTCCTTTGAGAGAACTGTCAGATTCTATTTTGAGATAGACTGATCAAAGATAAAATGAGTTTAGAATAATAATATTTACAAATACTAGAGTAAGAAGCATTTCATTTTATTGAGGCATACTCCAGAGAAAATGCCAAGTGACATAAATACTACAAGACTGCTGTTCCATCGTTTAAATAAGAAAAAAAGACCTTTATAAAAACACTCAGCAGGTTTTAATCAGAGGTTTTTACTCATGGTCTGAGATCAGACAGCCATGTTCTTCTCAGCTGACCTTGAGCGGTGTGGTAATGCAGGTGGACTCTCTGCCTTTTTTCCTGTTGGTCAAAAATTTCCACTCAGAGACACTTTTTTCCTGGGAGGAAAGATGAAGTCTGGTCTTTGTCAGACAGAAGTCCATCAAATACTTTAGGGAGACATACATGCATACTCACTGGCATGTTAGCATTCCTCTGGTTGTGCACAAGTAGGAAAGCTTCTTGCTGTGAGGATAGCTGATAAATCCATTCTTCCTATCTTTAGGAGCCCCAGCCAAACTGTGAAGACCTGAGACTAGTCTGGAAGAAGGAGTATTTACTTCTAAAATATCTGTAGGTGTGTTTTCAGAGCAGTAAAGTAATATCAGTCTAATGTGTTTAATATTCTTCTGTTGCCTCCAGTGAAATGCACTTAGCAGGAAGCTCATTCATTGAGATGGTGCCATTGTTTGTGCCTATGTACAGGGATAGATGGAGTGAAAAGTGTGGGAAGCTTTCTGCTAGAACTGACATACAAGGCACAATAGTCAGTGCAGGCTGGGTGGAAAGCACTGGGAATGCTTTTGGTTTAATGAAGCTGAGAACATGAAGTGAGTGTATTCAAGTATACCTGCACTTGAGTCTTATTTTGGATGCCATTGTGTCAGATCAAATGTGCTCTATCTAGAAAAAGAGGTCGTTTTCCCCCTTCCTTCTTTGTATCGTCTTGGTATCTTACTATGAATTAGTTCAGTTACTGCAAGGTTATGGTAAATGCTTAAAAAAATTGTACTTTTATCAGCAGTTGTTCTTTATGTGTTTTTTGACAGTATTCATGAGGCTAATGTTTGCTACAACAAATCTTAACAAACAGTTAATATCTTGGGTGAATATTGCTTCCTGGTGGCTTAGATCTCTCAGAAGCACTGAAACTATCTTGGGTAAAAACCTGTTCAGCAAGTTCTTGGAGAAGTGAGCTTGGCTCTTCCCTTCAGACTTTCAAAACCAGCCAGCATTAAAGGGTTATTGTGTCCTGCATGACCAGGGTGACAGTGCTGCCGTGGTGGCACATACATCCCATGCTTTCCCTAGAAAAACATCACTTTAATGTCTCTGGTGTTAGCCTGATTACTGGGTATTTTCTTTTCACAGTTCATATTAGAGAATGTTAGATAAATTACCTTTGGAAAGGTGCTTTTTCTACCTAGGGTATTAACCTAGGTGGAAAAAGCCTGTCTTTATTTTTTGGTATCCCAGTGAAACAGAGACCAGACTGCATTATGATACTTTTGGGCGTGAGTGGGATTGAGCAGCTGCCCACTCTCAAGAAGGCTGTTGGTATGGACACTGCCTGGAGATGCCATGGCCTGGGCTCAGGCTCTGAGCTGGTCTGCCCACCTGTAATGGTTGTCCTTTCTTCACTTGGTTACTATTGTTTCATTTTACTCTATTATTTACTGGGCTAAAAGGGAGGGGGCCAGTCTGTAGGTTGAGTGCAAGACCAGTGTGTGATTGTTCTCTTGTGACAGCGAGGTTTGTGCAATTTAATGGCTTATTATTTGTTCTGAAGTGAGTGTAGACCTGTGTTTCAGGGCCTCTTGAGTTAAAATAGGTGCATTTGTCCAAGGAACAAAAATATTTGATTTCAGTGATTGGCCTTTTTATACAGAGATGGGTTTTTTGCAGAAGACTTGCTGGTGAACTGTAATTTGCAGTATTTTCTGCAGGTGTGGATTTAATGGATGGGCTGATGAAAAGAATCCTTACAATCAGCAGAGCAATGGCTCTGGGAGCTAATATTGGGCTAGAACATCTGGTCTTTATAAAGGGAAGGCTTTCAGTGTGTTTCACTCCTCTGAATTACTTGCCAGCTCTGCCAGAGTAGCACAGACAGGCCTGGAGCAGCCTCAGTGCCTCCCTGCAGGAAGCTTGGGATAAGCCCACATGAAGTCAAACCCAGGGCTTGAGCCTGTTGCATGTCAAGCAGCGTCCAGCAAACCCTCAGTCCTTGGTGTTTTGTGTAACAGGTCTGTCCTGGTTTCACTGTGTTGTACACAGATGTATATGCACCACCTGACATCACTTGAAGGGCCATGGGATAAAATAAAAATTCACAGCAGAAATCAGCCTCGGTAGACAAAAGAAAACTGTAACCCAAGTCTCTTTCTTCTATTTCACAGTACTTTTCCCTCAAAAACTAAAAGTGCACTAAACATGGATTCAGAGCTGCCATCCATGGATGGATGGATATAGTCTTCAGCTTTAGAACTAGTGTAATTATTGTCAGCTGCCTTGTGGCTATGGCTGTAATATCCACTGATTTTGTAAACAGTTTTGGCAGTGTTGTTTGCTGAATGATTTCTTAGCATAATAATTTTTCTGCCACTAATTAAAAGCATCTTTGTAACCCTAGGCTTTGTTTTCTTCTTACAGCAAAGAGCTCCAGGGAAAGTTTTGCATGATGCTGTTTGCAACCACCTGAACCTTGTTGAAGGTGACTATTTTGGCCTTGAATTTCCAGATCATAAAAAGATGATGGTACGTAAAAGGATTCATTTTCAGCTGGTTTTCATCTGCATGCACACTGTATTCTCTCCTTCTGCTCCTTACTTGTAAGATATATTTAATCCTCAGTCTTCAAAAGGGAAAGGATTTTTTTTTTTAAAAATTGTTCTTGCCTAGTGGAGTTGAAGAAATGTTTTTAAAACCTGATTGTTCCTGTCAGATTTCATCTGCATTGAAAGTAAAGGCTAATTCAGACACAAGTTGGGAAAGTGTTTCGTTTTTCTAAGCTGCTGTACAGAAGCCAAAGACTAGACTATTACAGAGCCTCAACTCTTGATTTTATAGTCCTGCTGGATTTGAAGTGTAGAAGTAAACTTTCTCTGCTGATAGAAAAGTTGTGATGGTTGTGACAGAGTTCATGAAAAACATTATGGGGCAAGAAGAGGGATAGATAAAATTTTACAAGGTTAATAAAAAGGGAAGCAAATCCATGAATGTGCAAAAATCGATGGGAGTTCTTTCTGGGGAGCTGTGTGGCACAGGCAGGTGCCCTGGTCCTGACACTCAGGAGAGTGAGATCAGCTGCTGGCAACATTCAGGCATTGCACTACCCATATCATGTACCAGAGAAAGCCACAGGCTTCTTAGTCTTTAATGCCTTTCTTTTTGAAGTTTGTTTTATTTTAGACTTAGTGTGTAACCTACTAGTATGTGTGCTAGTTATCTGGATTGCTTTGCCAGTACATTCTGATGTACACTGGATTTCATGCCTGTTAGGTGAATTTTGCACCCGTAGTCCGTCTGGATGACCTAAAAGAGATGACAATTGTTAAAAAAAAACAAAAAACAAAAAAACCCAAACGAACAACAACAACAACAATCCGTGTTCTTTCTGTCTGGCTAAAATATGCATAAAGAACAATATTTCTTAATGCAATGAATAGTAGGAATCTCTTGTCTGTCATGCCTTAGTACAGGCACAGACATTAGACAATAGACATTAAAACAGAATGCTAGTGGTCATAGTGTTCTAGGCTAACTGTAATTAAACAGGATTTTTTTTTAAATGGATGCTAATCTTTGGAAGGGATCTGCTACGCAATGTGCTGCTGGAATTACATAAAACACAGTTCACTAGAAGGGTTAGCATTCTGCCAGATACCCTTGGCTAATGCTTGAGGTAACTTGAGAGCTTAATTTAACTTTTCTAAGCAGTGCAACTGTACGGTACCATTGCAGCAGAGGGTCCATGTAGCTATGTTAATAATGACATTCTGCCATTATTGATGTATGAATGTAAAACTGAAACAAATCCTAACATCTTTTGTATATACAGTTGCTTTTTAGTTTTCTAGAAAATAGAGAAGGTCATTTGATCAACCTTCTCTACTTCACAGGTCATTAAGTTTTAAATAGATGACTGTCTGCGTTTTGCTCAGAGACCTGAAGTAAACTAACAGTTTTCAGTCTTGTGAAAACAAAGTGGTTTATTTGCTTGAGGCAGAACACAGGAGAGATTGAGGTGCTGCCACTGCCTGAGGCCCTCACGGGGGCAGGAATTGACTGACTGGAAATAGGTCCAGACAATCACAGTGGGGGATGCAGGGCTCTGATGAAGAGGAAGGTGGAGAAAACCCTTAAGCACAGTGCCAGTTTGACGTGAAGGAAAATGCTTCCATGCACTGAGCATGGTAACCCAGCTGGAGTTACTGCCCTACTCTTGCAAAAGGAAGTACTAGCCAAATATCTGAGAGCACCAGTCCATGTTCTTGCTGGTTGGTCCAGTCTTTGCTTCTGAAAAATGGGCAGCTCCACAAACCTTGCCCATATCTAGTCAGCTGTGCCCCAACAATGGTGAAAGCCAGTGGAATTAATGCCTTCAACCACCCGAAAGCAACTCACAGAAACTCTGAAGCAGAAGATTTGATTATGAGTTGTTGTTGGAGCAGCACTCCAAGAGTATTATTTACACTTAAATTACTGTAACCAGTTTATATGATGCAATTGAGGTGAATGTTCCCATGGGATTTAAAATTTTCTGAGCTTCATAAAGGCCATAATGTAGAATTCAAGCACTGTGCAAGTAAAAAATCCTGCAGTTAATGGTATGTCTGAGAAATAAAACACACATGTATATTTTTTATTCATATCATCTGAAGAGAATGAGTTGCTTTTCCAGTGTAGAGTGCAATGTAGAAGGAAAAATAAATATTTAGAGCATATTTGTTTGGATGTAATCATATGTATGTGAAGTCATATATTCATAATTTGGCTGTGTTTATTTCAACATGCAAGGCTCCAGACCTCATATCTGACATATTGACAATGGTATGTCAAATTGCCTGGCAGCTGTATATATTCAAGCATGCCATGCTTGGAGCAGACAAGATCTGCATGGGAGATGATTGTGGAGGGTCTGACTGCTCCACTTCCTGCTGGGACAAGGAGAAAAATGAGGCACTGTCGCCAAGCCTGGGGTTTCACAGAGTTTCATCACACTTGATGTCTGCCCCAATTCTCCAGCTGCTGAAATCTGGTCACCATCGTGGAATGCCAGCCTTTGTTTAACAAATAAATAATCTAGCCTTGTAGTTCTGGAGAAAATGAAAAACATTAACCTTAATTAAATCCTCACATTAGTTTTCCTTTCCAGTTTATAAACCAATCTCAGACTGATGGTGTTTAGGTAAGGTGTGGGAGCTGCATGATGCAGAAGTTTTGACTGCTTGGATTGTTTTGCCCCACCTTTCTCACTGCCTGCATTCAGTACATGGATTTGCAGTATCTAGCAGTCTGTTCAAGGATGTTAGAACTTGCTACTACGAAAGCTGGGAAAGTAGAGAAAGGAATGGTGCACTTATGTGCTCATGCTGTACAATAAACCACCTCTGGGGAGAAGAGAGAGGTTGGGTTTTTTTGGCATCAAGTAAAATACATTATTCTCATAATATTGTAAATTGGCTATTCCATATTCAAGATGTCTTTTCCCCCTCTCATTAAACTTGGCAAAGTCCCCAACCTTTGTTGAAGATTATGTACATGCAAACTTTCTGAAACAAAACAGTTTTAAGTTGTTCATGTGTCAAAGTGTGTCAGGACCAGTTTAACATGTGATAAAAACTGTATTGATGTTCTTGGATAAGCAAGTTACTTTAACCTCTGAAACAAAAAAAAACCCCAAAACAAAAACAACAACAAAAAAACTTTCCTAGACTAAGAAACATAAGAAGAATTCTATTGAGTAACATTAGTGCATGGAAAGAGCAGGGCTGTGAGGTCTCTGCTAATTGGAATCACTCATATTAGTAATGATAAAAATGGCACATGGCATTGGAGCAGTTACAGCAGTGATACAGGCCTGCTCCTGTCTGACTTCTTGGGTGATTTTGAGAAATGGATATTTTGAGTATGTTTCAGTCTCTGCATAATCTAAAATTACTAAAGGTCAAAGAAGTAATAATTTTAATACATACTCTTTTTCTAGAAGAAGACTCAGTTAATTTGTTTTTTAATGGCTTCAACCTTTGCGATGGTTGTAGGGTGTTCTTCCACAAATTCCAGGTGTCTTCAAGGGAGGCCCTGTGCAATTTGGTGAGATAACAAAATGTAAATCATGAGCATGGTTAGTTACCAGCTGAGGGCTGTGAGCTGTCTCCAGGGCCCGTGAATCATATGGGTTTTACCTGCTGCGTGATTGTCCCTTTGGCTTTCTGTGACACTTTGCCCCAGCCTTTCTGACTTGACACTGCAGGATGGGGAGATAGGCTCTCAAAACTGTGTTTCCACCCACTGCTTTGCTTTTGAAAGCTGAAGGAAAGACCCACACGCTCTCCTGGAAAATGGGTTGTCAAGTGAACTACATGCAGAGGTTACTCTGTCCCCAGTCAAGAATGCCTGGGCCTGAATTTCCCATGTTTATAGAAAAGAGAAAATGTTCCATAGCTCAAAAGTAAGCTTTCTCCCACCCATGCCTTGCCCTGTTGTCTGCTTCACACTTGTGATCTGAGATGACATTCCTCCTGCAGGTGGTGTGAGGGAGGCTTCTTCATCTCCATGGAGCACAGCTACAGAGCTCCACAATTATGCCCAGACCACACACTGGGATTCCTGTTGGGTCCTCCATACTAGTAGGCTGCTGCCATCTCATTTCTCCATTTGTCCAGCATTCCCAGCCTCAAAGGAGGCTCCATTCACTTCCTTTTCTCAAGATTATTCAGAGTTTGGAACTCAATGACAATTGAGTTTTCCTAACTGTTTTCCTAAACTCTTCATTTCAGTTATTCTTTCACAAAATTAATGGTTCCTGACCACAAGTGCTGTGATTGTTGGTGTCTAGTACAAATGAGGGGGTGATTTCCTCACTGTTTCCCAGCTCTCTGAATCTCTACTGTTTTGAAAGCTGTGCCCATTCACAGTGCTCTTTCCTGAGCATCTCCCAGAATTTTGGGGAGAAAACCCACTATGTATAATTAAGGAAAGCATAATGACCACACTGGAAAAAATAAATAGGTAACTGATAATCTAGGTATTGGAGTTAAAAATGCTTCTCTGGTAGTTTGTTTAGAGATGATAACACCACCCTCTTTTGTTTTCAGGTGTGGCTCGATCTTTTGAAGCCTGTTATGAAACAGATTAGAAGTGAGTACTTCCTTGTTGACATTTCTTTCCTCAGTCTGAGAGCACTTGAGTAAATTAGAACTCTGATGGTTGCAATCCTTATGTTCTCAACCATCTCCACTAAATTTTTTTGGAATTGTTTTTTGATTCTGGCCTGTCCTTAGAAGATGTACCTGTGAAGTTATTTCACATGAGCTTATGAACGGGCTGACCCCAACCCATGGGAGGCTGAGGTTTAGTCAGTCACTGGAAGAGGCACTGGAGGTGGCAGTGGAGGAAACAATTTTGTAGAGAAAAATAGAGCAGTGAAAGAAGCACTAAAGAAATGTACATTGCTGACTGGTAGTAGCAGGAATCAGAAGGAAAAGAACAAAAAGAACAAAAAGACTTTATTACTGGGAAGGAGCTGGCAGATGTATTACAACATATGTGAGGACATAGCTGCAGAACCCGTGACTTTTGGAGACCAAGAGGAGGAAGCAGTTTGGATGGAGGAAGCTACAGTGGGTGGTAGTAAAGAACAGGAAATTGTAAGTAGCCACTGGCTCTGGAAAGAGTAGAAGTGAACAGGAAAGGTTCTGATTATTTTGTTTCTCTGTCAAATATCAGCCAAGTTCCTAATTTATTGAGCTTTGCCATTGAGACTCAGTCTTTCTAAGTGCTTTCCTGGTCATATTAGTCTGAGTGTATGCTCTGGCAGCTCTCCCTCTCGCAAGACAGGGATGCATTGGTCCTTTTGTCACTGGTCATACTTGTAAGAATTGAAACAAGTGTGCTGTTCTTAAAATGGAGATAGTAATTTGCTAGTGGACTTAAGAAGTAGTGTGTGTTTTAGCTCCCTCCTGTTCTGAAGCAAGGAAAGTAGATATGCATATATTTTATTGGATCAACTGATGTAATTGCTAAAAATATACTTGGTTTTGGCAGAGTAGCCTTTGACCAAGTTACTGTTCTCTTTTATTGTGTGTAAATTTTATTGGGCAATCTCCAAATATCCTGCATACTAACAGAGGATAAGAGGTTAGCATGTCTGTATGCACTGCAGATTACTTGAATCATCCCTTGTACGTCATTGTGCATATTTGGCCCGCTTGTTTTTGATGTTTGTTAACTTCCTTTGACGTTTTCCCTAGGACCAAAGCACGTTGTTGTAAAGTTTGTGGTAAAATTCTTCCCACCTGACCACGCTCAGCTGCAGGAGGAGCTCACAAGGTTAGTAGCTGTGTGACTGTTTCTTCTTGTTAAGTCTCTAATGGACAGAGGGGAGAACATGAAATTTGAGATGACTGGGTGAGGATCAATGACCACCTCTTAGCTTGGCATTATTTGTGTCAGCCTTGAATGCATCTGAATAAATAGGCACTAAAATTCAGCTGCAGTCTGTGTTGAGATGTTCTGCAAAGTGCAGGAGTCCTTTGCATCCTTGGATATGGAATCTTGGGAGAGCTTTACTAACCCCAAGAGAAGTCAGTCTGGCAGCAGAGTTCTCTGTTTGGCACAATGAAGTCATGTATCATCACCCTGGTGTACCCTTTGCCAAGGGACATGTGTGCCTCTGCACCCTCATTTGGGAAAGAGCTCTTTTGTGTGAATTGCTGATTTGCAGCAGCACTGGGCCCTGTCTGTATAGCCAACACAAATGCCAAAGGTTTGCACAGGTGGAAGTGTGACTTTGGAGATGGAGAAATGCAAAGGAGAAGGAATAAAATAAAAATAAGAATGTAGAGAAAGATACACACATATGCAGACAGAGTACCTTATACTAATGTTTAAATGCTTTTCAATGCATTTCAAAAACTTCACAAAGCTTTGAATTTCACACTGTATTGGCATAAAAACTCCTAATTCTCTGGGAGTAAATATGTGTATGAGGGACCTGTTAAAGTTTTCTCACTAGCATGTCCTTCATTTATGGTCAGAAACATTGTTTTATTGAAGTATTTTTTCCCTTTAACTTTTCACTCTTTTTCTAGTCTACAATATCTAGTCTACAGCTTTTAATTACGTATTTCCATTCTGATTCAGAATTTTCACTGTTAGTTTTTATTTTCAATATTCTCAAAAAACAAAGTCCTATTTACAAAGAGCTCTGGTGTCCTTATAACTTGCATTATAAAGAACGAGTCCACTTTTGTGATGTTCACTATTTATCTTTGTCATGTTTTATTTTGGCAATAGGATTGGAATTGGAAAAAAAATTTTTTTTGATATTGCTTGGCCTGGAAAGAAAAAAGTAGAAATATGGGGTAGGAAGAAGGAGTATTTACTTGGTAAAGACTAAAGAATAAAAGAAAGAGTAAAAAGAATAAAGGGATGA
Source organism: Pycnonotus jocosus (assembly GCA_013400435.1). Lineage (NCBI taxonomy): Eukaryota > Metazoa > Chordata > Aves > Passeriformes > Pycnonotidae > Pycnonotus > Pycnonotus jocosus. Next base: position 934,269 of record VWYP01003540.1, read on the forward strand.
ATGAAAACTTGCATCATGATGTTATTAATGAAACATTTCTGTTTCTGAATAGATATTCTGCATATCTGTTTCTTAGTATGTGAACTGAAATTTAATTTTTGGTGATCTCTCTCTGTACCTGGAGATGTGGTTCTTAATCCTAATGATTTTTTTGTTGGATTTTAACTATGTATGCTAAGGGACTTGAATATATATCACAGCAGTGTGTAGGATGTGAAAGAATATCCACAGGGAACTGCTTCATCACCTTGAGAAGAAGAGACTATAACATTTTTGTGCAATGTTCCTCTACCAGGCTGAATTTTGTATGAGTAGACAGATGTCTGCAGCTTTCAAAAGGATGTTATGTAGATCTGCTGTATTATTTCAGTATGTACACACACAGTACTTTTCCATACTCCTCAAATCAGATTGCCCTTTTCATTTAGTGTACCTACATCTTCTCATTCAGAGACTCACTTTTCAAATGAGAGCTTTTCTCTAAACCTATTAAAATCAAGTTTATTAAAATTATTGAGATCCTATTGTGAGTTCTCCAGAGGAGCTGCAGTCTTGGGAAGGCTTGTTAAAATGTGTCTCACCACTTCAGGTTTCATATCAGCTGTCAGAAAGTGTCCATTGCTAGCTTTTTGTTGTTGTTTTTTTGGAGGGAAGAATTGGATACTGAGTGGAACTAAGCCAATTTCTGTTGAAGCTAAAAGAAATTTAAATGATGAAATAATGTCTTGGATTTCCCTTGTCTTTGCATTTAAACTGTGTGTGGAATTGCCCCACAATTCCAATGAAATGGTTTTGGCGATGTTAGAAAGGGCTGGTACATGCACAGTGCAGATATTAAGGCCACAAAGGTATCAGAGCTAGCTAGAATTGTTTGATCAAGATTTTGTGCCTCACTCCCAAATGGGTGCCAAGGTGGAAGTTTAGAGTTCACTTTGTATTCTACAAGAACCAACTGATAACTCTACATCACCAGTTTATCTGTCATTACTTCACAGTTAGAAGCAGCTGCATTATCTCTTGCTGAGTACTCAATAGCTGTCACGTTTGCTAGCACTGTCATATCTTGTTGCTCTGTTCCAAATAGAGGGAGGAAGAGAGAAAAAGAGAGATGCCTTGTTCTTCAAAGCAACCACCATGTACAGCTCTAGTGGCAGTAACACAGTATCTGCTGTGTTTCATTTACCCTCTAAACTTAGATCACTTCTGTAGATTCCAAAACGTGAAGGGAACATGCCATGAAAGACGGAGTTGGGATACTTTCCCCTCTTTCCCTCCTGCTTTGTGTAAGTCTTTGTTCACTTTTGTTTTGCAGGTACCTATTTGCATTGCAAGTGAAGCAGGACCTGGCACAGGGAAGGTTAACATGCAATGATACCAGCACTGCCCTCCTAATCTCACATATAGTACAGTGTAAGTTCCCTTTTTCCTTTCCAGACAGATAAACAGGATGATTGGTTGGACACGCTTTGCAGGGTTACCTGTTAGTAGCTGCTGTAGGGACAGGTTTAAGCCATATGGACAATTTATTGTAGTTCTGTGTAATGGCATTCATTATATTTCAAATAAAGAAGAGTTTCTGGTCACTGGATTTGAATTTTCAAGGCATTTGATAGGCTGCCAAAGACCATTTAAAAAGTAGACTTTGTGGGCAGTGGCAAACATGTTGAATTTTGCTGAAATCCTGTTTTATTATACTTGACATCATGTCAGCAGGGTGTTCAAATTCCTGGAGATCTGTATGCTGTCTAGAGAATGTAGTAAATAAACATGCTTAGAATGCCAGACTAAATCACAGTCCTAAGAGGAAACTGATAGGGAAGAAAAAGAAAACAATAGATTTTAAGGCCCCCTCCCTGCCTTTTTTTTTTTTATTGCAAAGTATGCACAATAACACTGTCCAGTAGAATCATACATTAATTTTGTTCATGACATCAAAGCTTCTTTTAGCTTCCACATCACTTGAAAGACAGTACATGTTTTTCCTTTCAAGACTTCATGGATACTCATCTTGAGAACAACATTAGGAAAAAACCACTTAGCAGCATGTATAATGGTTGTAATAGACATTGTTTTGCATGGTCCTTGTACAATTCTATATTGAGAACTTCCACTGTAATGCTGTTGTATGGAAATGCCAGTCAACAAAGACATTTGGAAGTTCTTTGGAGGTGAGCAGATAAATCTCATGATTCTTTGTCACAGTCTGTTAGAGAGTTAGGGTGGTTTCTTATCAGTTGCTGTTGGAAAGGCAGATATTTTATGGTTCTGTTTGCTATGGTCATAGCAGAACACCCATTGACCAGTGTGACTGTGTTGCACTAAGGTGCTGTGAAATTCTGTAGTCCTCATACCATTTCAAAATTGAGTATTTTGGCAGCACAGACTCAAAAAACATAATCCTTGATTTGTGAGGTTTTTGTCTCTTGTTTTTTTCCTGTTACAGTGTCCAGCGATCCAGCTGTATTTCTTTTCTCAGTTAAGCTACTTCTAACTTTCTTTAATCTCAGGCAATGAAAAAAAAATTGATTATTTGGGGAAACTGAGTCTGATTTTCTAAACCACGTTCTAGCAGGCTGTTTTCCTACCAAATGTCTGTGCACCAAGGAAAGATGTTGAGGAGTGGACACCCTCCTGCATGTGTCTCTCTTCATTTGAGCTATTGCTTTATGATCAAGTTTGCTAGAAACCTCTGCTAGAAGTTTGCAGTTGTCCTTTTTATTTGTCCATTTTGTGTCTCATGAACATTTTTCTGTGAAAATTTTCTCCAGTGAGAGTCTATAGCTGTATCTTACCTGTATGGCTGTCTGTATTTATTTTGTATCTAGCTTATTTTTCAGTAGCAAAAGAAATATTATGTATTTGTCTGCAATAAAAATCAGAGTAAACAGATGATAAGAGTAATGGTATCAAAAAGGAAAGATTAAGAATGCAGGTTAGTTTTTGTGTGTCTTACTAATGCTGTGCCAATGAGTGGTTTCCATGGGGAATATCTGATTCCAGGAGGCCCATATATTATGTATGCAAGATAATGTCAGTGTTATAGACTGTTACTTATCATAAAATCACAATATGACAGCAAATAGGTTTCTGCTAAATTAGTATGTATATTACAGAATGAAATTTTTATTTGAAACATTCAATTTAAAACTACTTTAAAAGCACTGTAAAAAGTGTTAGAAGTGAGAGGATACTGCAAACACTGCACTGCGGTGAGTGTGTGGAGTATGAAGATGGGGTGACCATGAGCCAGAGCATGCCCAGGTTGCCAAGAGGGCAATGTCATCCTGGCCTGTTTCAAGAATAGTGTGGCCAGCAGGACCAGGGCTGTGATTTTCTGTCCCCCTGTACTCAGCATTGGTGAGGCCCCACCTCAAATCCTGTGTCCGGCTTTGTGTCCCTCAGAAAGACACTCAGATGCTAGACTGATATTAGATGCTAGACAGATGCTAGATGTCCAGAGAAGAGCAAGGACGATGGGGAACATTGTGGAGCAAAGGTCTTATTAGGAGCAGCGGAGGGACCTGAGGTTGTTTAGCCTGGAGAAGAGGACAGTCGGGGGGCCTTATCATTCTCTACAACTGCCTGACAGGAGCTTGTAGCCAGGTGGGACGTCAGCCTCTTCTCCCAGATAACAAGTGACAGGACAAGAGGAAATGGCCTCAAGTTATACCAAGGAAGATTTAGATTGGATAGTAGGAAAAATTTCTTCATGGAAATAAGAAATTCAAGCATTGGAATTGTCACCATCCCTGGAGACATTTCAGAGGTGTGTAGATGTGGCACTCGGGGACATGGTTGCTGGTGGACTGGGCAGTGCTGGGTTAGCAGTTGGTCTTGATGATCTTAGAGGTCTTTTCCAAATGAAACAATTCTATAATTCTGTCACAAGAAGGAAGGAGCTGAAACACAAAGCATTAGACGTATCAGAAGTGCTAATGCAGACAGAATACAGCGTGGTGCAATGCACTTGCAAGGTAAGAGAAAAACCATCAGCAGTGTAAATAAGTCTTTGGCTAAATCGCAGGATAAGATTTTAAAGAATAGTTACATGTGAGGCTGACAATATTTACAATATAACTCCCTCTCATTCACACTGGAGTGCTGCTAGAAAGTAATTTAAGGTGGAAAAGGAGGGTAAAGTGGTAAGTAAAAGCTTGTGGAGTACGAGGTCAGAGAGAACAAATTCAGAAGTAACTTGAAAGCCAGGAAGACAATTTTGATAATGGATTAGCAGTTGAAAAATGCTGAGAACATTGTAGAAATCATGTAGATGTGAAGAAAGTGTCTTTTGTACTGTTGACTCTGAAGAAAGCCCTACAGGAGGTGTGTTAAGCTCATCTGTGTACACAGACACAGGGGTTTTGAACTGCATTTTGAAGAATCAGGCCCACATTATTTGACGTGTTGCAAACTTTGGTGGGTTTATGGCTTCATTAAAGAACAGAAACTTGTCATTTATTTGAGGTAGGATTAAAAACAGACCTTGAAAATTTTTGAGTGTGGGATGAGTAAAACTGGAAGCAGAGGGCTCTTTCTGAGATGAGGACAAATGGGACAATTTTAAAAGGGGAAATTCTCAAAGGTTATGTAGTATTTCTACCACTTTAAGAAATGATTGAGAGCAGATGGGGTGAATGAGGGGGTGTAAATCAGTCTCAGTTTTCAACTCTTTTCCACCTCTGACCTTCAAAGTAAAAAATGTCATCATGTGTCTGCAGGCAGTTTGGGTCGAAAAAGCTACTGCTCTGTCATTCACAGATGCTTTGGTTCCTCATTTTCAGTGCCAACACCAGGCTGCTGTTTCCTCTGTGCTTTTAAGGTACATCTGATCCCAGTTTGTCAGAAGTGCAGTGTTTTAAATGTGATTGGAAACCTTTTCTTTTTCTGAACAGACTTCGTTTGAGCAGACCTGGATCAGGGGTTCGTGTACATGGGTGGCACAGAGGCGAGGATGAAGCAGGTGTATCTGAGCGTGGGTCTGTCATATCCTGGGTCAGCTGTGCAACAACGTGTCTGACTGCAACCTGCACTTAATTTGAGGGCACTGTATTTTAATTTCCCTGACGTTACCAAGGTAGCAGCCTTTGTTGCAGCGATGTTGCTGTTACTCCATCAGGTTTGCAGGCAGAAGCTGCTATGCCTGTTCAGTGAAAAAACTAGCAGCAAGATTTTCAGAGACATTCCAAGAATAGCAGGCAACAAGATAGTAATTTGGCACCCACAGATAGATTGCCTGCCCCTCACCCCCACACCTGCCAAAAAAAGGAAATTTCACTGAATGGGCTGCAAAATGGAAGGTGGGTGTGCCATACTGTTGCACACAGAGTGTTGAATAACTGCAGCAGATGGGAGCAGCTTTGAGGAGGAGGGAGACAGAATGTGTCTCAAACTGCTGCAGAATTAGAGGAAGACAAAGGTTTCATAATCTCATGAGGTGGATTACAAGATGATGTTAAAACAAGCAAACAGAACCATCTTTCTGACTTTCTCTCAAAGGTTACCGTGTGGGACATGGGACTGTAGAGGAAGCTAGTGCTTGGCTGCTCCATGGAGAGGCACCTGAGCACCATGAGGGAGATGGATTAGTGCTGCCCTCCCTGTTACCCCTGCCCTTATACCCCACACAAGTCAAGGTAGTACTGATGGCTTCATCTCTTCAGTTGACATCCAACAACTTACTTAATTGTGGTAGATGGGAGAAATCCTGGAGCTTCTTGTCACATATCAAATACTAACACAGAGAAGAAGAGAGTATAATCTGTGGATGATAATGTAGTGGGAATCTGAATCATAAAACCATGACACAGGTTGCAGGGAGCTATGTTTGCTTCTCTGCCCTCTTCCCAGCTGCCTGGGTCTTTTGGAGTGACCAGATTATTCAGATGTAATATAGTGTTTTAACAGACTCCTCTTTAAATTCTCCACAGCTGAGATTGGGGATTTTGATGAAACCATAGATCGTGAACACTTAGCGAAGAACAAATATATACCTCATCAAGAAGCACTAGAAGACAAAATCATGGAATTTCACCGTAACCACATGTAAGACCTCTTTGTTTTTGTTATTGGCCTTCTTTTCCTTTAGAGTAGTTCTAATGGTAAATGTAGCCTAGATCTGAAGTACAAAAGAGCTTTGGACCTCCGAGTTTCTCAAAGGTTGCTTCTCAAAAACTGTTAAAGCCTATGAACTTTCTGAAGGTTACTCCTGCCTTTTTCCTATCATCATAACAAGATGTTTAAAGCGCAATTGATTCGATATTCATTCAAGCATGCTGTTATTTTACAGTCTATTTCATACAAAATGCTTTACTCCTGATTTTGTGCATGCAGGTATGATTGCAAATCACGACTGATCAGTCAGGCACTTCTGACAGTAGTCCTTTGGTTTCAAGGACACTGAATGTTGCCTTTCAACCTTTCCATGCTGTATTGTGAGATAGGTTGAAGAAGGGGTTTAGTGATTGTTTTAGGAAAAGCACAGAGTGCTTGCAGAATTATGGATTTGGAGGAACAGAATTCAAGATGATAATACAGATTGGTATCCAAATGTCTGGAGAAAAGACCTGTATTAGGAAGATGGTGAACAGAAGTACCAGTAAGACATAGAAAAATATTTTTCAGCTGTCGAGAGCTCTTCAAGATATGAACAGTTTTGTTTTTGAGCTAGGTTGAATAATAGGCATGTGGTAGTGATTTCTATGGCAGTAATAATTGAAGTTTTGTATAATTCCATCACAATTAATGATGGTGGTGCTTATGGCTTCACAACATTTATGGTAAGGTTTTTGTGACTTCTGTTTTACTTCATTTTGGTATTGCATTCACTTTCACAATGAATAGCATCATTACACGCTTCCACCCATATTTTTTTTTTAGGAATATGGCATGTTTTCCACTGGAAAAAACAAAGGGAAGTAGTAAATTCTGCTAGAGCTGATGGTTTAAAATCTAGCTGTATCAGATGTCTCAGAATTGGAGCAATCAAAATTTATAATAGACTGTAAAATCTGTGTATTTGATATTTGTTTAGACTAAGTTGTTCTTCTAGTTGATATAAGTCTGAGGATGTAGAAAAACTGTACAGATATTATACCTCTGACAGTTTTCAGTCTCTTTGATCAAATGTCTCTTTGTTCTCTGGAGGACCTCTTGAACTCTATTAAAAGGTGTGACAAGCTTGTGAGTGTTTTCTGTTCTGTTTCTCCAGGGGACAGACACCAGCAGAGTCTGATTTCCAGCTTCTGGAGATTGCCCGTCGGCTGGAGATGTACGGGATACGCTTGCATCCAGCCAAGGACAGGGAGGGGACAAAAATCAACCTGGCTGTTGCCAACACAGGCATTCTGGTGTTTCAGGTTAGAGCTGCTCGGGACATGATTTTGTACTTCATAAAGCAGAGAGATTTCTGACAGCAGGAAGAATTCAGGAACTCAGCCATGCCTACAAGTATTTAGTTGGGAAAATTCAGGAACTTCCAAAATTTTTCTGAGAATTATCTTAAACTGCATTAGGTCCTTCACTTCCAGGGACTCCTACCTTAGGTGAATGCACAGTGTAGAATTCCATCTGCATCCACAATGTGCTGTTCAAGATGCAAACTGAGCCGTGGCTCACGATTTGCAGGTTAGTCATGCTGACTTCTCCTACACGTAGGAGCAGGTAGGTCTTGCAGGTATGGTGCGTGTTAAATGGGTGGGAAGCAGAGACAAGTTTAAAAACAGACAGCTGGAGTCCATGCAGAAGGATGGAGGCAGAAAATGCAAGCTTGCTGTAGTGTTACTTTGTCAAAGTTTTTACAATTTTCTTCACCAGCCTTGGCCATTGTATCTTTGCTGAATCCATGGATCTTACTTCTTTCCCTTAAAGATGCAGACTGCTTTCCTTTTATTTCTTTCCTCTCCTTTCCTACCCCAGTCGGTCCAGTAACTTTATGAAGCATCATTAGAAAATTTGTCAAATTCTTATTCTGCAGTTCCCCTTATGTAAATAATATATTTGCCTTTTACAGTTGTGAAGCTACAGATAGTCAGCTGGTGTCAGCTGCTTTCACTTTAGATGCTTACCTGACTCTGTGCTAAAAGCAGTAAGCTGTTCTTTTAAAATGTCCCTTTTTCTAATTGTCAAAAAAGACTATTCATTTTAACTGTTTGTCTGTAATTAAAATACTAGTGTTTCCAGCCTTACAAAGTATTTTGAGTCTTTTCATAAAGAAAAGTAACAGCAACAAATAAGCCCAGAAGTGTCTGACCCAAATGCTCTGATAAAAGATTTAAAAATCCCAACCAAACACCCCAAAAGAGGCAGCAAATTAAAAAGATCCCTGATCAACTTAATGAGTTGGTAGTAGAATCCCAAAACTGAAGCATAGGTTGAACCGTGAGAACACTAGGACAATGTTAAAAATGCATGTAACTCAAGCAATTTTATGTTCAGGCCCTTCCCCTGCTCCCCCACAGAATTTTCATCAGCTGAATAAATGAATTGCCAAGCCTTGTAAATTAAGACTGTCTTCAAGGTGAAAGTGTGTGTCCACAGAAAGCAGCACAGACCTCAGAGTCCCAGCAGGCAGCTGAGATGCGTCTGTAAAGTGTAGCTGCAGGTTGATGGCCCAAGGCTTGATTTGTCAAGGTCTGAAGTCATGTCTTCTTGACCTAATGTGTTTGGGAGTTCCAAAACACTTTTGTTTTTTCAAAGTTTCTGAAAAGCTTGGAAATTTTACTGGGTCAAGCTCCAAAACTGGATGCTGAAAAGGAAGTCAGGCTCTGACCTGCTGGAGTCTGCCCAGCAACTGGGGTCTGTCAATAGGCTTAGGGCTTCCTTCAACCACTTCATAAGTCAAGAGCTAAGTTCTTATTTTTATTTTAGTTATAACTGATAGAAACTGAAATATGAGGATCTCATTAGAATGACTCCAATGAAAATAAAGGTTCACTCTCAAATGGCATAAGCTGTAGTCAGACTTATTTTAAAGTCTGCCATTTATTTATAAATCAGTGTCAGTGCTGCTGATTATTTTAAGTAGATTAATTATGTGATTCTTAGACAGCTGGTTGACTTAGCAGAGATCATTACACTGTCATTACTCCTACAGCTGTCTAGTGATGGTACCCAAATCAACGTGGATTTCTGCATTTAGCAATCCTGTAGCAGTTCTGTGAAGCTTCTGTGCTGTGCTCTAGGAATGTTTGCATTGAAGTCCTAATTGAACAAACTGCTATAGTGAATATTTTAACATCACACCTCCAATACCTGCTGATATGGATTAAGAATGAAACTTCTGGAGGGTGGGAGCTAATGCTGTAGTGGCTGAGAGTTGGTATTATGAAGATGATTTCCTTTTTGCTGTTTGCTTATGGTATTGGTTGCTTTTTCCCAGAAAATCATTTTTTGGCTCTTCAGAGACAAATAATTTGTTTAGATGGCTTTTGTTTCTGGTGCTCCCTATGAAAGGTCAAAATATGCACAGTATTTTGTACTTCCAATACAAAACCTGCAGTTGCTTGTTTTTCCACAGCAATATTTAAAGGGATATTTATTTTGCCCTGCAGGCATAAAAAGAGGGAGGAAATCTACCTCATCAAAGTGAGGTGACATGTGTCTGGATTCCCTGCATTCTCTATCACTGGTGGAAATAGAGTAAGGCACCTTTGGAAGGTGATTTAGTCCACAGAAAATCTTGAGTCTGAATAGTGGCACAAGATAGCAAAATCTGTTTTACACTGTCTTGTGCAATGATACTGGGTTGGATATTTTCACAGTAACTAGTCCTGTATTGCAAAAGTTTAACCATAAGTGCCTGCCTTCAGTCATTGCACCAGATGTTTATGGTTTGCATTATCAGAGGATGAGTTATAAGAAATATCATCATTTCAAGTTAAGTGAGCAGATGATTAATTTATGACAAGTTTCTTCAGTGGTTTAGATTTTTCCATTTGGATCTGGAATGATTAAACCCAGCTGGCTTTGTTCTCTGTAGGGTCACACCAAGATCAATGCCTTCAACTGGGCTAAGGTTCGAAAGCTGAGCTTCAAGAGGAAACGTTTTCTCATCAAACTACGTCCTGATGTGAATGTAAGTCCTTGTTAGGAGTTGATGAAGTTGACAAAAGGTTATTTAATAAATTGCTACTCACAGATCACACATGGTTTTTGTCACCTCATGAATATTTTAATTGCTTGTGTTCACTGTTGGTACTGTGCACATCAATCTGGCATCTCAGGTGAGCAGTCCTGACAAAGGACATGTAAACTGAATCAATCGTAATAGAATGACCCAGAGTCATCTTCAGGTTGCAACTCTGGTACTGTATCATCAATTCTTAAGGTATAGCATATAATCAACTTCTTCTCATTAACATTCAAACCACTGCTTTATCTCTGTCATATTTGTCAATGAAAGGAAGTTTGAGCAAAGCTTTGATATTGGCAGGCATACCAGTGGTGTCTCAATGTTAGAAGAATAGGGCCTGTTAAACCTGAAAGCCAGTAAGTTGGGAAGAAGATTTGGGGTTTTTTTTCTTTTTCTTTTTTTTTTTTTTTTAGTGTAGCACTTGATTTGTCAATACATTTCTCTAATCTATGTTGCTTACCAGCTTACATTGCAAATGCTATCCCAATTTTCAGAGCTCATTCCAGGACACCCTGGAATTCCTTATGGCCAGTCGAGATTTTTGCAAGTCTTTCTGGAAGATCTGTGTGGAGCATCATGCCTTTTTCAGGCTTTTTGAGGAACCTAAACCAAAGCCTAAACCTGTTCTTTTTTCTAGAGGTTCTTCATTTAGGTTCAGGTAAGATATGCATTCTTTCCACTTTTGTTGCCTCTCCATTTCAAAATCACATCTGTAATGGTCTAAGATTAAACCTGTTATTTTCAGCTCACCTTTTTTACATTGTAGTTTGCTCCTTTATATTTTCCATTGCATCTTCTCAGCCAGAATAGTGTGAAGAACACTGTAGGGGAAAACCCTGAATTAATTTTGTAGTAGCTGTTGCAAAGTAGCTTTCTGGAGGTAATATATAAAGTATATAGGGTCCAGCTGGTTTTGCTCAAAAAAATTCACCTGTGTCCTAAGCAATACTAGCTAGCAATTTTGGGGGATTCTTTGAATCCTCTGCTCCTAGGATGGGGTCTTTCCTATGTACCAGAGTAGAGATTTGTGTTTTTGTTGCATGCCCCTGTGATAAACCCATATTTGTGCAGTTAAAAACAATGGCTTTATGCAGGAACCTTTATGCTTGCAAAGGATTTATGTGAGATGACTACCTCTGCTAAGACCAGTTATACCTGTGATATTGTTAGACCTGTAGGTTTAGTAGCTGGGTTATTGTTTTGAGTTTGTTTTTTTAAAAAAACACTGGCAGAAGCATCATTGTGTATGCCAGGGGGAAATCCTTTTTTTCATAGAGTTTATTTTGTTTGTGAAGCTGATACAAGCTGTACAGCCAGAAACTCTCTTTGCTGAGATGAATGATGCACTCTAGATGCCTTGCACAAGAACACAGTGTATATATAGCCACTCTGACTCTCTTCCCACTTTGTGTGCTGTCTGCAAAGTAAATTAATTAAGATGGAAGGACCTATGTTGGGTAAACAAGCTACAACTTGTTAAGTTTCTGCTTGAAGTAGATAGAAAACTATAGGTGCATTCAGGCTTTGGAAAGCAAGTTTTGGCTTCATCCTTCACTCACTGTGATCTATGTTACTACATTCAGTAACCTTTTCCAGACCCTGAAAGCCTCTAATGAATTGGAAGAATTTGGCTCTCAATGGAGCATTCTTGAGGTGTGGGTTTCCTGTGCTGCTTTCAGTTTGCTTTGGAGTTTATAGCTTTGCACAATAGACGGCGCTGGGCTTTCTCACTGCTTCACACCCTGCAGCAGAAGGGGAGAAAGGGATTTCCAGCCTAAATCTCTGCAGAACAGGTGTGTTTTATAGTAACAGCCAAAGAATGAAGTGCGTGTCAGGGGGTTTCATCTTGGTTCCAGGGTTTACCAATATCCAACAAGGCTGGTATTTGACTAAAAAGGATTCAAGAATATATTAATTCATGAGAGGAAAGCTTAACCCCTGCTTCACTTTCCATTGTAGTGACTTCCCAGTAGTGTAGTATCCTATAGGGCACACACAATTTTAAGCAGTTCTGAAATGGCATCAAAAAGTAGCTCAATAGCAAAAAAAGAGTCAAGTAACATGGAAAATGCTAATATTGGTGTATGTCTGACCAGGTCCCCTTCTGTATGATCTTAACATGAGTTTCTGCTGGTAGTAGCAAATACTTCCCTGATTGCTGTGACTTTATATGCAGGCCAAATGCAAGTTTATGATGACAAGGTGGTATATTGTCTAAAATACTTTAACTCTGGTTTTCTTCCAGTGGTCGAACTCAGAAGCAGGTTCTTGACTATGTTAAGGAAGGAGGGCACAAAAAAGTGCAGTTTGAAAGGTGAGAGGAAATAAATTTATTATCCTAATATGTTATAATCTAAGAAAAGTCATGACTTCCAGTTAGTTATAGTCTGAGATCTTGGTACCAGTCCAAGGCAAAAATTTCTTCTCTGCTGGTTTGACAGTTTATCACATGTGTAATATCCTGTGGTCCTGAATGTTGTGGCAGAAGTTTCATAACTTATAGTTCACTTAAAATCAGTAGTCTTCAATCTGTTTTTCAGCAATGAACGTCCTACTGTCACAGGTAACTTTCTCCTAATTTGATTTGCACCCTCTTTGCTGGGATGTGGTTAATGTATGTGAACGGAAGTATTCAGCTCGGAATAAAACTGAAATTAAGAAAAAGTACAGCCAAGCTCAAGGGAGAGGTCTCCAAGGAAACTGAAAGTCTTCTAGCTTGCTAGAGCCAGTTCTGTCTGAACTCATCAGGCTCATGGTGAGCTGAAAGTAATGGCCAAAATGCCACAAAGACCATGACAATAGTTCATTGCTTATGATTCATACTTACCTGATAGACCATTTTTGCTTCAGTGCTTCTCCCGTTTCTTACAGGGTATGTTTGTAACCCCTGGCACATTGAAATTTTACAGAAAGGAGGAATGTTAATCTGTTTTGGAGCAAAATTTTATGAAAGCTGTTATTCAAAGGTTTTGTTTTAAAAGAGGCATGTCTCTTGATTCCTGTTTGTAGAAAAAAACCCTGAAATAGCTATTTATGTGATTTTCCTTTTATCTCCAGGAAACACAGCAAGATTCATTCCATCAGGAGTCTGACTGCACAGCCTTCAGAACAGCATACAGAGGTGCCAAAACAAGTCAGTGATGTTGATGAAACCCTGGAAATGAAATCCTTTTAAACATTTCTTGTTAGATTACCCTCCACTGATTGCTGTTTTGAAACCCTAGGAGCATAGTTTTCTGCTCACTTAGCATTTAACTGGGAGCTAAGGAGCCCTGGGTGTCATAAGCTTTAGGTTCTGCTGAGTGAAACAGCATTGCTTACAGACAACCAGGCAAATATAAATAGTGAGCTTGTCTGGGCTGTACTAATGACCACCTGAAAAATTGCAACCCTCAGTGTTGCTGCCAGGGTCCTTGGTTGTAGCTGGCTATTGCATCTGGGGAAAGTGTAATTACTTTTCTTTGCTGAGAGGTGTTGGTTGCCCATTTCAAGGTTAATACTAGGTTAGTATTAACCAGGTATTAACCAGGGAGGAGAACAATTATTTCTTCAGAAAAATTGCACCTCTGGCCTTCTAAGCCATTATCACTGGTAGATACCATACGTATTTATCTTATGCTGACAGCTGGTATGTGCTAGGAGTTCACAAGTCCAAAAGCCCAATAGTGGCAAGGCTGAGCATGCATTCACTGCAGGCTCCTGTGTGAATGCACACATACAGTACATGAACACATAGCCACACATGTAAACACAGAAAACAGCACTCCCATGGGCACAAGCAGTGCCAGTGGCCTCACCCTCTTCCCTCTTTGGCTCTGGTTTCTCCAGTTGCTGGCATCCCAAACACACCGAACATACAGGCTGATTCCTCTCCTGGGACAGCCTTCAGAGCGGACAAGTCGGGAAGCTTCATTTTTCTGACTTGGTTGTTGTGGTTTCTCCACTTGCCAATGTTTTCTGTGTCTGTGGAGGTGAACCTTTGTTCACATAACCTTATGTTAGGTAGAGCTTAAAATGTCAGGAGCAATATACTAGGTTGATGCATTTAAGAATGCTGCCTGAACCTTCACCTTCCATGCATCACTTCATTTTGATATTCACAGGCTCTCTCCTTTCTGCAAATTCAGGAACTTCAGAGAATTTTGTTATAGATGGAGCCCGTTTCAAATAGCTTGTAAGCATTTTAATGTTGCTGAGACAAGCTCAGGTAGATGGAGCATGGCTGCTGGGCAGATGTGTGCAGAAAAAGCCAGCCTATGAACCAGTGGCAGGTATGCTCCAGGGAGTAAATGTAGGGTGCTGGAAAGCCCATACGTGACTTTTTTAGTGTATCCAAGCAGGCTGTGCAGAATTTATCTCATATTTTTATCTTTTCCTCCAACTGCTCAGAGTAGTGCAAGCAGGTTGATGTTTTTAGTGTTAGTAGCTACCTTAGAGCATGGAATCACCTCAAATACCCCTTTTTACATTGTCACTGCATTGTCTGCCTTCTCTCCTCTTGTTTAGCCTATTTTTTTTCTGTCCTTCAAGATCAGAAACCTCTTTTTTTAAAGTTCTAGTTAGTTTTGAGGCTTGGGTTACCTCTTTTCTTTCCAAGAGACTCCTATGTTGCTGCCGATGCAAAATTCTGGTGCATAATTACATGCAGACTTTTCCCTCTGGCTCCCATCCCTCCGAAACCTCTCCCCTCCCGCCCTCCCTCCCCTTTTGTCTTTCCCTTTGTCTCCCCCATGCTTTCCCTCTGTTATCTTTCCAGAGTGCTAGAGCCTATGGAGACAGCAATGATGCTGCAGCAGTGCAGAGCTGCCGGCAAGGGAAGGAGTTGAAATCTTCAGCAGAAGACACTGGACAGCACAAGAGCCCTTCCTTGAAGAAGAGTCCAAAGGAAGGCAGAAAGGTGGATGGAGCAGTGGTCTCAACAGTGGAGGAAGAAGAGGAGCCTGCTAAGGATAGGATGCAGCAGAACAGACCTCAGTCACAGCAGCCAAGCACAGGTCCAGCTTCCAGGGCTGCTCATGGCAGCAGCACCTCCATTCCTTTCATTGACTGCAGTGATGTAGATAGCGAGTATGATCTCCTCAGAGGACAAATAACCCGGTCATATTCCCAAACAAATGACAATTATGAGGGTGATTTGACCAGTGGTGCCTATATTCACTACAGAGATGAAAATCGCAATAGAACTAGATATAGGGATTCCTCAGCTTCTCTAAAGTCTTCCCAGTATCTCTCTGAGGAGTACCTTGATGATAACACAGCTAATCTCTCCTTCTACCCTGGGGGAAGCCCCAGGATGCCAAGGCATAGCTCTCTGGTTGACGAAATGTTTAGAGGGCCGGGAAGCCGTAGTCCTCTGGCCACTCCATTGCCTCCCAGTAGCAAAGAGTCAAGCCCCAACATGAGCCTGAGTAGAGCTGGCTCTCAGGGCTACGTCTCGGAAAATGGGCACGACTGCAGGGCGAGGCCTGGGGAGGAGGACAGCCATGCCACTAGCTGCCATGGGTATTGCAGATATTCTCCAGGTTCTCCACGGCCTCGTGCACAGAAAACCCACAATCCCTGCAATAAGTCAGTCACAGATCCATTTATCCTAAGCCAGATATCCTCAACCCCTGGGCAGGAGTATAGATCAGAGAGGTACTGCAAAGGGGGTGGGGTGGCTAAGATGTCTTCTCCAGAAGGCAAAATGATGGCCAACGGTATGGCAGCTGGGGCACAGTCCAAGCAGAGCCCAGTGATGCAGTCTCTGCGTGCCAGTGGCATGATGGATCACATGGCTGCCATCCAGATGATGGAGGGCTCCACCAGCAGTGGCACGGAATCCAGTGATTCCGACTCGGAGGTCATTAATCCATTCACTCACCCCCTGGTGTTTGGAAACCCCGTCGTGCTGAGCTCCTCTCCCATGCCTAGAAATAAGTATTCTTTTGGAAGCCTTCAGCTTGATGAGGAGGTAGAGGAGGATGTGTCTGTTGGCCTGAGTGATGAAGATGGTGTGCAGGTCTTCAGTTGCTAGGCACCAGTGTGTGTGAGACCAGGGGATACTGTGATTGCTCACTGGAGTGGTTGCATCTCCTGGGGCTTGTGATGAGTGGCTGGTAATAATTTCAGTGCATGGGCTACTTCAGACACTATTATTGTACGGACCAGCTAGAGGGAAAGAATGCTGGAACACAATAACAAGTCTCTGTGATGCTTAGCAGTTTGCATCTCCTCTGAAAGGCAGGAGGAGAGGAAAATTATTACTGATTTAGGTACCTGTGTAAGACTTTATACTCTCATCTCTTCTTTGTGTGAAGTCTTGTTTTAGGTATATGTTGTAGCTGCTTTGATATTTGACTAGTTATTTTGACAAAACAAACAATCAAATCAAGTAGGTACGTTGTGCTCTTTTGTATGTCTGTTACAATCTTTTTCTCTCCCATATAAGGAGAGCAACTTACCAGTGCCTCAACAGAGTTAGGAGAATTTAAAAAAATAAACTTGCAGCCAAATGCAGGCAGCTTGATATTCAAGACCAGGACTTGCTGAAATCTTGAAATATGCTGGAAAAATTTTTAATAGCAAGAATATGTCTGGTCTACTCTTCTTCATAACTTATTTTATAATCTGATGAACTGAGGGTACAGAGCAGACATGTATAAAATGACAGTATTTGTCAAGAAAAATGACAGTATTGTCTTTTTCTTCAGTGGGTTCAACAGGCTGATTTGGTGATGGAGATTTTGAAACTCCAAACTCTTCCTTGGGCAAGAAGAAGAACAGGATAAAAGATACAATCCAAGTGAAAAAAAACTTTGATCAAAACAGCTCTAATGAAGAGCGGTATGAGTATTACTTGCAAGGCAATCCTTTCTATACTTTATCAGTTTAATATAGAGATATATTGCAAGAATTTTTTAATCACTTATACTTTCATTGAAATTATTATAGAGACTTCAAAGTTCTGTGGTGGGTGTTTTGGAGACAGTGGCTTTTATTTTTTGCTTTGATCACAAAAAATCTTTATCTGTGCAGGATCAAATTCCTCTGTCATAGGTTACTTTTTTAGTAGTACCATCTCAGAAATTTTTCATCCCCTGACAAGAGGATTATAGAAATAACTGTGTTCCAGGGCGATTGTCTTCTGTTCTATCCATAGAGTGGATATGGGTAGAGGGACAAAGAGATTAATTCTGTGTATACTTCCTTTTCACAGGCTAAAAGTGTTGAGAATTAAGGTATCCTGATAAAATCTGATGATAGTTTCTCCAAGTTAAGAAAATCTGTATGAAAAGTCCTCTGTATGGAAAGTGTTCTACAGTTACTAGAGCTGGGAGACAAGATGTGCTCTTTATAATTGGCCTTATTTTTAACTTTTATATATTTTTCTTGTGGAAGAATGGAAATAAATCTCAGAATTTTAACTGATGAACAACACCATTGACTGAACTGAAGGTCACCCCTAGTGATTTGCATCATGAAGTTCAGCAGCAATGATAAATCCATTCACATAAGTACAGATGAAAAAGTGACAGGACTTTGTAAATTTAGACAATATAAAATTTTCAAGATTGTTTTTACAAAAATGATAAAATAAGAAGTCTTTTTAATTTTTCTAATGCCTTGGTCTATGCACACTTTAACAGAGTTTAATCTTGAGTGAAGGATATTTAAAAGTATACCTACGGTAGTTAGGCATGTGTTGTTATATACTGTTTTGAAAGTAAAATATATCTTTGTGTATATATAAGTATTAACTCTCTCATCTCCTTTAGTGTGTTGGTTTTCTTAGGGATTAGATACCTCATTCTTGAACAGGAATGATTTAAAGCATCTCTTTAGATACTGATATTTTGGGGACAGGGAATACTCTCCTTTATTCCTGTAGTTAAAAGCATGAGTCTACAAACAGTGAGACTGATAATTAGGGAAAAAATTACTTGTATATGATTCTAAAAGAGAATGGCTTGTGTTTTGGGTTTAGAATAGCTGTAAAATAATTGCCTTGAAGTTCACAATATATAAGATGAAATATAAGTAGTTGAAGCTCGCATTAGCAGATAGTGTGAGCATGGAGAAGTGGGTGCATGACACTCCTTTTGATTTATTTTTTATTGCCTGTGCAGCAAAAGTACCAGTAGGTATAAAGTAAAGTAATAGCAATTTGGACAGAAGAATTAATTGCTTCATTAGCCAGTAAAATTAGAGTTCAAGTAATGGATTTCCAACAAAAGCATTTGCAGTAATTTCTGCTACTTAAGAAAAATAAATAGATTTCACATTCTTTTGATTTAAGTGGATATAAAATTTTATAAGTAGTGTTTGCTATTTTGCATCCTTTCAGACACTGTTTCCAGGCCTGATTCTTCCCTCGTATGTCAACAAAGATATTGAATTCATAACTTTTTAAGAACAGACCCGCTGGGTAGCTGGAGTTAGCCTAGTTGCTAATAAAGTATCTCAACCGCTTTTCTTTTCCCATTTCAATATTATCCTCAAAAATGCAATATGAGGAGTTTTTTGTCTTCTGGCATTTTTTCAGCTTTGAATGTTTAAGTAGTTGTTGTTTTAACACATGGAGTTCTTCCACTTTAAAGAAGTAAAGTTTATAAATTACATAGGAAATAATTCCATTTAGGATTAATTACTTCTGCAGCATTCTAACACCAGAGAAGCTCCATTTAATATCAACAGACAAGGTTGTAATTAAAACAGTCTGTGGGCCAAATTCTTCCACCAGACATGTGGTTCATGTCTGAGCCCTTGCCAAGAATGATGAAGTGAAAAAGGAGTTTTAAACTGACATTTCCAGCAGGATCAGGCCCCTTAAAATTCATGTGAGAATTTGTTTCTGTGGGGCAATCAAAAGGACCTTGCAGAAGAGAACAGAAACCTTTAGGGCAAGACTGCAAATGAGATGAGAGGGAGGAATTCTTGTCCTGGCTCACAAAGTGCTCATGGTAGGAGAAGCTTGGCAGTCCTAGTTCGTTGTTGCAAACATTTATTAATGTGAATACACTGGACAACAGCAGTGATCTAAGCATACCTTTGTCTCGAGTGTAGCACGTAGTTACTGACAGGGTAACTAACAGATTCTCCCACCAATTCCAGTAGATTTTGGAATGTGGCTGATGGTACTTTTGATTCACCCTTCTAAAATTTTTATTATCAATAAAGAACTTTCAGTCCCATACCCATCAATTGCCCAGATACCCTTAGGCAGTTGGTACAAAGGAGGCAGCTGAATCTCAGCGAGACTGAGCAGCTGTGTCCAGTCTGAACTGTATAGTCTTGAACCACTCATCTCCTGTCTTTCCAGAGGATGTAAAGAAGTATCTTGTTGGGTTGATGAATCAACTCTGTCCATGTGGTTGGGTAAGTGTGGAGATGAGTTGCAAAAGCATTTAGGGGTTTGTCCGTAATAATGTGCAGATCTAATTAATTCTGATAAAAGGGCCTCTGATTCATTCTTTGCTATTCCGACTACTTGACCACATTCAGCTATCCTCTACAGTGGCAGTAGAAAGATCATGTCAGATAATTTTAAGTTTTCTCCTACTCAGCAGCAGCTCAAACTTGTAATGTCCTCTTGAGATCTTCTGGATTTTTTTTTTTTTTCATGGCAGCCTTTCCTAGAATCTCTTTTCCTCAGTGATCCAGGATATTAAATTTGTCAATAAATAGATGAAGGAAAGATGGAGAGTGGCAAGTTGTTGTAGGAGCTGAGAATTACATGGGATATTCCAGATACGGAGCTTTGAATAATTGATATCTCGATGGCCTAGACTGCACTGTTTTCAGTTTAAGTCCATATCCTCTAGCAAACATACTCCTTGTGCATGACAGAGAGGAGTGTTCTCTGAAGATGATTTACACCTAGTGCTGCCATTTCACCCATGGCTCATAGCCTGCCTAACAGGCACCATCCCACTAACCATTGCAGTGCACGCTAAATACAAATTATATCAAAGAAAAACTGGAAGAGAAGTTCTCGTAGGTGAAAAATGTGAACATGTGACTGAAAGCTTTTATGTTTGCTGTATTTGCATTTACTTTATGTGAGCTCTACAGAGCTGAGTAATAGGCAGATGAGCATAGTGAAAGAATTGCATGTCAATAGTTTGAAAAATCATATCAGTCTTAGCTTTCTTCAAGATGCAATACTAGAAAGAATGAAGAACACTGGAAAGAATTTTCTCCACAGAGCAGCATCTGTAATGTTGAATGTAATCAGTACAACACAGTAAAGAGTGAAAAAACAGTGGTCTGTGAATTTGTTCACTAAATGGGGCTAGTATTACTAGACCAGACTGCTTCAGGACCTGTGTTTTCTTCCCTGAATATTTGTAGGATGGCTTTTTGTTTGCAGTGAGGCTTTTATTAGTTGAAGCAGCTCTGTTCATTCTGAAGCAAGAACATTCGGGCCAGAAGTTCCTGTTCTGAAATCTCTATCTGTACATGCAAGTACTTGAGAATAGAGAAAGTCAAATAGAAAATGGATGAGACACATCTAAAAGATGCATATAGGCCCTCTTTTTCTTCACTAGGAGGCAGAGATGTTTTAAATTCTGTCTTCTTCAGTCCCACGATAAGCACACAAACAGAGTCTCTGTAATCACTAGAAGTTGCTTCTGGGGAGCTCCAGGAAGACAAGGAAAAGAGAAGAATAGAAAATATCTTAAGGACACAAAAAATATCTAGCCCTATTTATTTGCATTTCCCTTTGGCATAATGTGCTTTCCACTCTTTTTCTGGGAGTTTAAAGTCCCAGTAGTTTATAGGGTATACCCAGAGAGCCAGAGAGCCAGAATTATGTTGATCAGTTGAACTGATGAAACAGACCCAATTTTGAAGTTTGGTAAAACCAATGATTCAGATCTCATCAGTATGATCTACATGCAATTAGCATGAGCTGTGGCTATTTCTGGAGCAGTTTTTAACAGAAAAAAAAGGATGCCTGACCTATAAATTCTGTCAGATTCTGTGTGTGTTTAACTAATCTCATTTATCTTAATGAGCCGTTAGACTGCTGTCAGAGGTGACTTTGGAATGAGATTTTAATTGCTGCAATTTAACTTCTAATGATGAAAAACAAATTACCAATCCAAGTTTTTCCTGACTTCCACACATGTTTGAGGAAGTTGGGTGTCACAGCCTTGTGCACAGAAATGTGGATCATTGGAGAATCCCTCTCATTCAGCAGTATGGTTGTCACCAGCTGGAAAGAGCAGTGAATGGGAAGGAAAGAGATTCTCTATTCAAGCATGTAATAAGGTGAAGTTAGCCAACATCACTTTTAGTCTTCCAGAAATGCTTCTCTCTCTCTCTGAATAATGTAGTTTCTTAAGGCAGCTTCTGTATACTTTAGCTCATCTCTTTACTCTTCATTTAGGGGATCAATGCTCTTCTCCATAAAAAAATAAGAGAAACCCTAAACATATGAGGGAAATTGAATCTTCAGGAACAATTTTGAATATGTAGGCCCTTCTTCTGTTAGCTGCTGTCAGACACTAATGGTAGGAGAAGAGTCCTTCTCTCAGAAATCCAGCTGCTTGTTGGTGTCTCCCACTTGGTGGTGATGGTTGTGGGTCTTCTGATGTAAGTGACAGATGCACGGTGTTAACATCATGAGGACCCGAGGCTCAGACTGATCTGTAACTTTTCTCAAGTGTGAGTAGCAGCAGACTCTGGTTTCAGTCAAGCTATGTTAGGAAAAATTTTTGCCCATACTGTCAGGTTCTAGAAAGGAAGGAAATTCAAATTCTAGGAAACTGACATTAGCGAAATCTTTCCTCTTCTGCTTCAGTGGTTTCTATAGTTACTGAAGTATGCCTAGACAAAGGCACATATCTTAGTTACTTATTTGTAAGGGAAATATTTGGTGTGCAACATGTGCATCCTGAGCGAAGGTATCTTCTGTGTTCCTCACTGTGCTTAGGTTGTGTGGTGCCATTGATATTTTTAAATACGGAATTTCTACTTAAAAATCAAAGGCATCATATGAACAGAAATCCTCGTTTTGGTGACATGTAGCAGTTTTACAGAGTGTTTTGTCTTTTGTTCTAATTCTGTGTTCTATAAGGAGCCTGTACATAAGCTTGGTTTATGTTGTTTGTTATTAAAAGCAGTGAGCACTTTCTTTTAAATGTTATAAATCTGGAAAGCCTGTGTGCCTGGCTGAGCTATGTATTCACAGGCATGTTTTTCACAAGTATGTGTGTAAATAATGGTGGTGTTATTACAGTAAAGGGAGTAAAGACCTTAGGATCATAAATTTGCATGACATAATGGTAGTTTGCTCAAGAATGGTTAGAGTTTTAAGATGTAATTTTCGTTGATGATTTTTTTAAAAAGTTTTGGCCCATAAAAATCTACAGTTCACACTGATAAAAATCAAATCTAAAGGCAGTAATGATACAGCTGTCACTGACTGAACATGGAAGGTTGGAGAAAAATGAATGCTTTCTGATTCGGGAGCTTTCAAGCTTGTTAAAATTAGATTAGATGCTTTCTTTAAAATGCTGCAAATCTTGTTTTGAGAAGAGAACAGGCTTTTGCCTTTGATGGTTTTCAGCAAGGTCAGAGGTAGTTCTTTCTGTTTAGTTCAGAGAATG
Source organism: Pycnonotus jocosus (assembly GCA_013400435.1). Lineage (NCBI taxonomy): Eukaryota > Metazoa > Chordata > Aves > Passeriformes > Pycnonotidae > Pycnonotus > Pycnonotus jocosus. The sequence goes on from VWYP01003540.1 coordinate 956,994, forward strand.
TTAGAGCTCATGCCTGTTGCTTTTCCATGAGGCACTTAAAAATATTTGATTAGCTGAATCCTTAAGTTTCCCTTTTCCTGCTAAAAAAATCACCTGGGCCCACTAACAAAAGTTCATAAGCTTGGCAGTGTTTCACTTACCCAGCACTTTCCTGATTTCTGTGTGTGCACATGCATAGATTTTTTTAAAAAATAAATCTCAATAGTAAAATTAATTTTTAAAATTGGCAGTGCTGGGGACTTCATTCTCATTTTTGTCATTTGTTTAATACCTTTTAAAGAGAAACATTTTTTGTTTCATTGTATGCACTGTTTTGTCAGCATGTACCTCTCTGGGAGAAAAAGCCTTTTCAATGTTCTGTCTATCCTCAAAGCATGGTATATCTTCTGTTCCTTGCATTGTTTGGAGCACTGTCTCAATGTCCTTTTACTGCAGAAATGCCTATTTTGTATTGGGAGTACCTAATTCCTCCTATTACAGTGATCCTGCCTCACGGAGCACTCCTCGCCTCAGAATTAATGAAAACCCTCACCAGTTGTGACTCTCAGGTTGAGAAACCACACTGTGCTGAGGAGCAAAAGAGAAGAGGGGAGCGAGGGGAGAAGATCTCTTTTCCAGGGCGTTTGGGCTCCATTGAGCACAGTCATGCTGCCCTTCATTTCCTAATGAGGGCTGCACCCAGCAATCAGGGCTCGTAAGCAGGATCACTGCAGTCCTGGGGAGGTGTCTTGTTGGAATGGACAGTATCTGTGGCATAAGCTTACATGGGGGCTGAAGGTTTCCAATTCTGTTGTAGCACTGTGTCATGTTGGTTTAAAGGCAAACAAAGGCAAACTAACCCTAACCCTGGGTACGACAGGAAAACCTTCTATAGGTTGCTCTATTTCTGTCTGGAGAGATCAAGGCTAGACAAAGGACTGATGCCCAGTGACCTTGTATTCTCCCCAGACCGTGATGCTCACTCTTTGTTCTTAAGATGTGAGTAGACCCTGATGTAGGCCAGCAGCAACAGTTACTGTCTGATTTCACCCTCACCGCTGTCTAATACTGCAGTACACCAATAAAGCATGGACCTTTACCAGCTGGAGAGGTTGCTGGCTACTAAACCAACACCAAGCTTGATGAGACTATAAGCATGTCAAGCCATTTAACTGTGTATGCATGGAATTAATTTTTTTATTATTATTTTTAGTTTCACCTGTACCTGAAGGCTTTTACTCTTTCTAACTGGTATTTTGCTGTAAAACTGTCACTGGTTTAATTGTTCTGTCCAATTGCTGGCTGATGCTTTGTCCTAAATATGAGGAAATTGGTTCACTGAGAAGGTGCACCATTTTCCCAGATTGTGCTCACTGCCATGGGCCTGCATTTTGAAGTTGTGAAGTCAAAGTGAACCTTCCTTCCTGTCAAGTTCCTCTTCAAGCCAGGCAGAGTTAGTGGTTATGTGTGACATTGTATTTTTTCACGAGTTTGTTTTTAATTCCTGTTCCTCCTCAAAATCTTTGGTACTGCATTCAGGGATGTTTGTACATGAATTTATGGCTGTTGCACAACTGCTTTTCAAACTAACAAACACTATCCACTGCTCCAGCTTGGTTCATATAGTGGGGAAGAGAAGTGCAGCTTGGTGAACTGGTACCCCTCAAGCTTTCATAGAAGTTGATGGGATTTTTTTCTTACATTGAGGGAGAACAGAGCAGAATCTCCATCCCATAACTCTTCAGCAGCGTGACTGTCCCTGGTTCACAACTAGGGAGAGAAGGGATGGACACCATTATTAAACTCTTCTTCAATCTAAGGTACTTTAGTGATTGGAAAGGAAAACTCCTGCTGCTTTGTCTGGTGCTCTCTCCCCCATGCCATTTTGTACTATGCATCTTCTCTGACCAAAACATTTAGATACATTATAGAGCTATGCAACCACAGTGAAAATAGAAAATTAAGCTAGACTGTGTGGCCACAGTAATGGTAGCTCTGTCAGATACTTTCTTTTTAAAGAGCCTTCATAAGTGATATGCTCAGTAATGCCAAGGAGAAGGGGGAAACAACTTGGGTTTCTTCTGCAAGGCTGAAGTTTAGAAAACAGTAGTCTGACATTAAAGTTGAGTAACTGGGATATAGATGTCACAAACCTCCCCTGACTGCAGAGCAGGCCATGGAGCAGGAGTAAGAGAGAATAAGCCCTGCAACATTCCAGGTATTGAGATAAGTGCTTTTCTGGCTCTTAACATGTTTTTAATTTCTAATGATAATAATAACAACCTTGAGAACAATAAAACTCTTAAGAGATGACTTGATGAGATCTTAAGCAGTACATGAAATTTTCCAGCAGAATTTCAGCCACCTTTAATAATGGTTGATGTTTTCTCTCAGTTTCCATAATTGAGTAATTTTCACATCTTGGTACTCCACAGGAAAGGAACATTCCCATGGGCATCTTAACACTACTATACTCCTCCTCTCTGTTAAAAAACAGCATGTATGAATGGGAACTGTCCCTTTTGAAGCAGATGCAGAACACTAAATGACCTGAGTTTGTTATTCTGCAGTTTCAGGAGAAAAAGAATGGAAGAGGAGTATCTTCAAGATACGCTGGGTCCCATTTGCCTTCCTTACAAAGAGGGGAGCTCCCATGTGTTAGTTTAGTTTCTAACCAGGGATTTCAAGTCATCTTACGCTGCCTATGTAGTCAACAAAGAGGCAGCAGGCAGTTCAGGTCACCTATGATGTGAATTGACCTCTGGGAGAAACGTCCTTCATCATCTGGAAAGTACTGATTTTAGCTGTTTCCTTTGGTATGAGCCACGTTTAAAGCAGTATCACTCAGCCCAACACTCCCTAGGCACCACCCTCAGCCCCTGTGGGTTCACAGCTTTATGTGACAGGAGCCAAGAGTAATACAGGTACAATGAGTGGGATGGATCACATCTGGCGGCTGAGGGCAGAGCCCAGCCTATCCCTCTCTGGCAGGGCACCCACAGCTTGCCAGCACTCTGTGCCTTCCTACCACCAAATTGCAGCAAGCAACTGATGTGTATTTTGACAAAGGTATAGCTATTAAGTATTTGGTTCTAGCTGCTGGCTTCTTTTGTATGGCACATGGAATATGTATGTTGATGGGGAGCAATCTGAGACACATGTAAAGCTAGGAAGATAACCAATACTTTCATGTCCTCTGGCCATGTAAAATGCCTTTGTCATTTCATAGATATTTTTTTCCAAGTTAGATTTCAGTCAAGTTTTGCTTCTTTTGTCACCTTCCCTACTGCAGCACTTTTCTCTGGTGTCAGAAGAGTAGACTGGCTCAGTGGAACTAAGGTATTTTGACATTGATGGACCAGTCTGGCATGCATGGTAAAGTGCATTCTCATTATTTGCCTCTGTCATCAACCAGTGTTGGATTCTCTTCTCAAATCCATGCTTAGAAAATAATTGAAGCACATGCATAATAATTCCTACCCACTCCTCCAAGGATGTAATTTTAGTATATACTTAAATAATCCTCAGGTAAACGTTATTTATACTTTCTCTTGGCTTGTGTGTATACAGATGACTCCATTAAGTTTGAAAGATGGCCCAATTCTGAATCTAAATAAAAATCACTTGAAATACGAGCAAACACAATTCCATGTTACCAGCTACAAACCATTTAGACCTTCAGTGTGCAGTAGCATTTGCTATCTGGCAAATGACTTGCTAATAATTGCCCATCAATCCATGAATCCTTTAGGGTAAATTGTAAGGGATTGCAGTACCTTGTAAATAGGATTGGTCTTCTCCCTTCTGCTTCTGCTTATATTATGCAGTATGTAGTTGATGAGTAGAGCCTGTATGAATATACTCTTCTGTGGCAGGAGATCTGATGAAATGCTTTGTTAATTCAGGTTATATATTCCTCACCTCTGTGGAAAAGAGAAAGTTGCTTTGCAGCACTGCCATGACCCATCAGCATGACACATGTCCTGATTGATCGGTGATGTGGGAGGGAAGAACCTCCATTTTCATTTCTTCATGGCTTACTGATGTTTTCACACCAAAATGAACTTGTTTCCCACATTTCCCAGAGCAACGTCCAGTCTGTTGATAGCTATGGCTGTGTTGGTTGTAATTAGGCCCCAGAATGTACTAATGTAAGAACATTTTGATGCCCTTTCATAATGCAGCCACTTTCTTATAACGAGTTCCAATTTTCACTTGTTCAGTGTATTGGCAGGTGGGATCTGACTGAGCTCTTGCTTGTAGGTGGTGGTGGTGGTGGTTGGGTTTGGTCACTGCTCATGCCCACACTGGGACCAAAAGGGAGGATGCAGCATTTCAGCTTGCTGCAGAATAACTTTGAGAATGTCAGTGATGCTTTGACATGCAAAGTCTTTTATCAGTCAGGTGTACACACAGTGCTCTGAGCCACCAGGCATGTTTTTTGTGATACTTTCCATAATACTTTTCCAGGTTAATGTCTTCCAACTGTAAGATAGGGCGTCTTTCTAATTCATTGTCCTTTCAATATTTTGTAGTTTGAAATACTTGAGTTGTACTGATAAAAATTACAGTACATTAGAACTTAGATGTAGGATTATAGATAGGTAGGTAGATATGTCAATATATCTATCACAGATAGGTGCTATTTAACTTCTAGACTACAATGCTGTGAACTTCTCACAGAGGTGCAAATCATTTATTCGCTGTCGTATGACAGGCATAGTGCCAGAATTCTTTGTTTCCACATTTGAGGTGATACCACTTTTCTTATGTCTTTTGTAATGTAGTTAAGTACTTTTAACCTTACAACCTTGCTATTAATCTGTTTCACTATTTCTCAATGATGAATTCCATTTCTTTGGAAAATACTGTATACAGTTGTGTGCTAGTGTCAATAAAATTGACATTTGTGTAACAAGCTGTGGCATTTTCTCAAATTTCACTGAACATTGATTTAGTGTGAAACTGTTGGTAAATCCTTTCTTGCTAGCTATAATAATACAGACCTTTATTTCAGACAAATACTGCTTTGACTTTGATTTATAATAGGCTACATAACTGTCATGATTACATAAACTGATAACTGTGCTGCTTTTTTCCTTCTCTTTTCAAAGGAATGATTTATAAACGTGAACTGGTTTGGAACTGGAAAACATTCATGTTCTAGCAATAAATCTTGAGTTCTTCCAGAAAATAAATAGGTTTTACTACTGGCCTAATTATATCTATTTCCTAATATATTTACTGGAGTATCTCAGCTGTGGTTTTTAGCAACAGGAACATTTACCTATCATAATTTAGGGAGGACATAATCACATGATAGTAAATTGTATTTGACCCTAATTATTTACAGCAATGTATGTGTTTTACATTTAATCTTAGATAGCCTGTTAGCTGTGGTAGTCGCTTTTTTTTTGGTTGGATTTTAATGTATGATGCCAAAATGGCACAGACTGTAAATGTTCTTCCACATGACAGATTCTTCTTCTAAAACAGGTTTAGATTTTCAGATGTATGGAGGAGGGGATAACTGGGAGAACACTGGCCATTTTTGGCAAACTTTCTGTGCAGTCATTAATCTGGCTGCCTACCAGAAGACAAAATGCTAATTTCGGTAATTTAATGTAGTGTATATGAATCCATGGAAGTGTAATTAATTGTCTAATTCTTTAATACTTTTAATCCAAAATGAAATGGGACTTTATATCTGTGAAAATCTGAAATTGTCATGCTTTGTGCATTAAAAGTATTATTGCTTTTCTTATGTAACTGTAATGCTAGCATTTCCATCCCAAACAATCAGAGGAGCATGGAAAGACTTACAAGGTATAATATACATACTCATGTTGTGTGTAGAAATTGGGGAACTAGTAGTTTTCTCCCTTCATGTTAGATCTGACTGATCTTAGCAGCAACACTGCTGTAGAAAGTCATCCTTTTCCCTAGACTTCAACTAGATAAATTTGTGCTAACTTGTGTCCTGTAGTTCCCTATGAGATACTGATTTGAGTGTTTGAAGTTCTGCTTTGCTGGAAAGAATGGCACTGCTTGAATGATTCCTGTATTGTTGTATTTACTCTCTTCTATAGAGTGGATTACAATGATGAATTTTTTTATATTAAGTTGATGTTTAGAATAATAGAATGGCCTAGTTTGGAAAGGACCTTAAAGACCACCTAGCTCCAGCCCCACTGCCACGGGCAGGAACACTTTTCACTAGACCAGGTTTTTCCATCCAGCCTGGCCTTTAGCACTGCCAGGGATGGAACAGCCACAGCTTCCCAGAGCAAGCCGTTCTACTGCCTCACCACTCTCACAGTAAACAACTGCAGCTCAGTCATCTGTGCCTTGATCCCTTCCCTATAGAGAGAGTAATTTCTGCCAGTTTTATCAGCTAAAAGACGCTTAACCAGTCCCATGGTGAATGCAAGTGGATGCAGTTCCTCTGGCTTGAAGGCCATTTGGGCTAGTTTGAGGACCCTGATGGCTGTCTTGTAGCATAATATCACATGCTGCAATTTAAGATTATAACTCCTTGTGGTACTTTCTTGAGAAAGCTTGTCCTAATGGATTTCTGTTTTATCATTTTTCTTAGCAGGTTCTTTGACTGGTAGCCCTCACCTTTCAGAGCTTTCCATCAATTCCCAAGGAGGACCAGCAGTGGCAAATATGACTTTATCTCCAAACTTGAGCCCTGATGCCAAGCAGTCATCTCCCTTGGTCAGCCCTTTGCTGAATGACCCGTCGTGCATCAGGGCTGATGATGAGGAAGAGGTCAAAAGAAAGGTAAGGCAAATGAAGTCAGCCATGTCTCTCTTCTCTCTGATATGTTGTGATAAATCTGGGTTGTTCCGGTTAATTGCAACCTCAGGAGCTTGTTTGGACGGTCTCCTGTAAATCTAACTTGCTTTTAAGGAGTGGAGTTTGGTAGTTTGTTGTAACAAAACAGTCAGCTTCACTGTCCTACTGGAGAGAAAATTTCCAGGTGACAGAAGGAAAAGGAACAGTGTTGAGGCTGTTGTGGGAGTATCCAACCCAGGCTCTCCAGTCTGTCTCAGCTGGGAGCACCACTGGGAGCATCTGGCTGTGGGAGTAGAAAATGCTCTCTCTGAGCCACAGCCTGCAGCGTTCAGCTGGGAGTGCTTGGCTCAGACCCATCATTGCAGCAAAGCCGTAAGGGAGCATCACATCCAAAACTGCTTTCTGAAGATAAAATGTTTGTCTGAGCTGGGTGTTCTGGGTGCCTGCTGGCTCATCCCTCCTCTGGGCTGGGTGGGAGGGGCTTCCTTTTGGCCTTCTATGGTCAGTTTTTTCTCCTCAGCTTGGAGCATCTCAGAAGGGAGAGAGAAACTCTGATGGCTTTGCTGGGAAGTGGGAGTTTGTGTAAGGAAGATCTCTTTTCCCACTATGCATAGTTAGCAAGATGTGTGAAAGAAATTTGAGAAGAAAATCTGAGAATCAGTGAATAGAGCCAGGACTCTCTGTGCCAGTCCAAGATAGAGCAGCCAGTGACTGTGTACTCCAGCTGATGATGGTTCCTGTGGGGATGCATCCCGACTAGAAAATGCCCACACAGACTCCCTTTGCAGGGCATTCACAGTGTTTCCACTGCATCATTTGTCTTCAGGGAGGAAACAAAAGAAACATATCTTTTAATGTTTTTTTCTTAATTTTTGCTTCCTGAGCAACACAGAGGAAGATCGACTTTGTTCCTTTGGCTCTTCAGAATTAAGAAATTTTAAATCTGTAGCTTAATATAAAATTCTTCCCTTCTCCCATTGTTAGGTTGTCCAGCCAAGAAAATCTTACAGGTTTGAATTTTTTTTTGAAGTATTTTTCCTGTGGATTACCATCTGATGATGAAACTTACAATAATCAGACACAAATTTTTGTCATTTTGTCAAATTTGACACTTGTTTCAAATGGTCATTTAGCCTGCAATGGATTTCTTCCTCAATATCACAATATCTCCTGCTCCAGAAATAAACTGAAAGGAACATCAGCGCCCCAAAGCAGTAGAAATCATCTTGGCAGAAAAAGAAGTCTCTCAAAAACCCACAGAAAGTTCTTGTTCTCTTATGTTTGCAGGGAAGGGTTGTTTTTAGGGCTTCAGGGCTTAGGAACATTCAAGCATGAGTCACAGCATAACCACAAGCAAGGGTCACTGGTTTGTAACTCTCTTTGTGATTTATTATCTGCAGTTTTTTTCCCTCCATAAAAGCAGAGGAAAACCTAATGTGCTTGCGATTTGCAGAGGTTCCCAACCGAGAAGTCTTACTTCATTGCTAAAGAAGTGGCGACGACGGAGCGAACGTACCTGAAGGACCTTGAGGTCATCACATCGGTATGTTCACTTGAGCGTGACTCACGGACACGTGGAGCTCCAGCCAGTCAGTGGTGGTATTTCATCTGCTCCATTTCACATCCTGGCTCTTCCGTGCTGTCTTTATATCCTGCACTTTAGGTATTCTCTGCTGTGCACGGGAGTTCTCCTCCAGGGAGGAAGTAACACAGAAATCAGAGAGTAGAGGTTTGCTCTGTGGTTAGTAACATGCACTAAGAAACTGTATCAGGTTGAGGAACTTGGGACACACTTCAGTTATATTTTCTTGCTCTCATGCTTTGTGGTTATAATTACTAAAAATGCCTGTGGGTTTCCAGTGGCTTCTCTTAAAACTGAAGCAGCTCCTTAGGGGGCACATATAAATGTTTTCTACTGTATTAAATGCTCTCCGTTTAGCATGAAATATTGTGGACTACCTATTTGAATGACTTTGATTTTTCAGAAAGTGAAACTGTGTGTTAAATGAGTCATTCATCCATAGCACCTGATCAGAATGTGATTGTTAAAATCACCAAGGCAAATAGCTGCCATCTTTGCACACACAGCAACAGTCTTGTTTCACTTCCAAGAATAATGTGCAAAATCTGGTCTGAAATAACCATTTTTTTCTGTGAAATGGCACTGGATCCAAACCCCTTCATGGCATTTTGGCCTGCTCCAGACCTCTCAGCTCTTAGATCACCTAGTGAGGTGCATTGCCCACTCGTGTTGAGTGTTGTGGTAAGGAGGGCATGCTTCAGGGGAGGGTGTTGGGACCAGTTGGGAACCAGGGACACACTTTCTCCTCAGCTTCTTGTCTGTTCCAGAATCCCATGTGACAGATGCAGCTAATCAGACCCCAGCTTAGACAGAACCATGGTTTTTACAGGCACCAGGGTAGCTGTGGCCCCACTGCTACTTACCCTTGCTGTCTGGGAAGCCAGCCTGCTGAGAGAAGAGGCCAGGCTCTGTGGGACAGTTCGGCAGTCATTGCTGCAGTCTCTCAACAGAGGCTGTTTTCATCTGATATTTCACCCAGTGGCTGCAGAAACAAGAAGTTTTAGCTCTTCAGAGCTAAAGCCCGTTTCCCACCCCATCCTTCATTCTTGTGGTAGGCAAATTTGAATTTGCTGGATCCCCAAGAGGGATGGGCCTGATGATCAGCATGCAGTTGTATCGCCGTGCTCCACAAATGACTGGCCCAGGAGGCCACTGAAAGTGAACAAGTAGCCCACATAGTTGGAAAAGGGACAACTGCTGTGCATGGATTTCGAGACTTGGTAGATGAGCTTCAACTTTAGCTCTGCTTGGTGCTGGGATAAAGCAGGGGAAAGGGAAGCTTGGGAGGGATCTCTTTTTATCCCAGGTCTGTCTCAGCTCCAGCTGATGCAGTGTCAAGCAAGACTGCTCTGACAGCCTTCTATGGTCCCAACAGCCTTCTAGGCACTGCTGGAAGTCAACCACTGATAGCTGGAACCCCTCAGGGCAGTGAAGAGTGAGCAGTGTTACTGTGTTGAAGATAATAGGCATTACTACCTTGGCAAGCTGCCTAGTCCTATGGTTTTATGTCACCCGTAGTCCATTAGGGTGAAATAAAGAGAATATGGAGCAAGACTGAGCAGGAGTCTGTTTCAGTCTTTGCAGTGCCTCGCGCTGCTGCTCCTGTTTTGTGATAGCAGCATCTTCAACTTGTTCCTTTTGCAGAGTGCACAGTCCTCTGTGTGCACACAGCAATGTGGGTGTGGGTGCTTACTGAACCAACTCCTGCCAAAGGCATTTCAGATGGGACTCAGCAAAAAGAAAATGCAGAGCATATTTTTTTGCTTTTACTGAATTGTTTACAAGTATTGTAATGCTCTTTCTATTGCACCTCCAGTATTTGCAAATTCAGTTTGTGTTGACTAACCAGTTTGGTTTTGAAAAGAATTTTTAAGATTTGATCGGTGATGGCAAATGGGAAGGGAGTTCTTTTTTCAGCTGTCCAGGGTATGATCTCTGATAAGAGCACCAGTTCACCACACAGGAGTGTCAGGGATGGTCTGGGTTATATTCCTAGTGCCAGCTAAATAAGATTGTTCCTGGCTTAGCTGTTAGGAGTATTTGGGTTATTTACATAAAGACAGAAAATGATCATACCTTCTGCATTCCACCCACTGATAATTTTGCTTCTTTTTTCCTTTGTAGTGGTTTCAGAGTGCAGTGAGTAAAGAGGATTGCATGCCTGAAACACTGAAAAATCTAATTTTCTCCAACTTCGAACCTTTGCACAAATTTCACACTGGTTTTCTCAAGGAGATTGAGCAGAGACTTGCTCTGTGGTAAGACTGTTGATTGTTATTTATCTGTATTTTTTTCATGCAGCTTAGCATTTTCGCATTCCCTTTTTGCTAACTCCTTGTGATCTGCTGTAGTGCCCAATTTGTGAAAGTCACAGATGTTGGTTATTAACAGACAGGGTTTATTGAATCGTGCTTTGTTCATGTTTACTTGACAAACTCTGTTGTTCAGATATCTCAGTTGCAGACATATGCAAATGAGATCATAATTCTGGATGAGGCTTTCTCTTGCCAAATGTCAGTGTTTCTACATGGCAGCTCTTTTGAAGAACATGCTGCAAGCACAGCTTATCAGTAATAAAGAGGGAGAGGCAAAGGACCAGGTTCTGTTTCTGTCAAAACAGGTACAGGCTGAGGATTTCACAGACCAGCTTCTCATTCTGCAGCATCACAGCTGTGACACTCGCAGGGTCTACAGTACACTGTACAAATTGACAGAGTGTTGGAAGAGGACACTGGGCTTGAAAATTATCTATTCTCAACATAATAGTGACAGTAAAACATGGCATTTTTACAAAATAGCTATGAAGTGAATAATTCTTCCCTGGCAAGGCTCTTAATTCATTTGACCACTGAAATCTTAGCAGAGGCAGCAACATAAGCAGAAGTCTTCTGCTTTCTCTGATTAGACCTGTCTGGACTAGATTTTCTTGCTCTGTGTAGGCATTTTTTTGTAACTTATCTTTGGTTCTGGGAGCTGAGGTTTTTCTTCTCAGTTAGAAAAGTGACAATGAAAATCACGTGAGTACAGAGCAGGCAGATCTAATGGGTGTTAATCAGTTTAATTAAGATGGGTGCCTCTTTAACTAATGAATTAAAACAAAAGCAAAACACAGTCTCAGAGTGCGTGAGTTTAACTCTTGTGATGCATTGAGATCATTGAATGAGGGCACAGCACTTTGCAGACTAGTGCTGTCCAAACCCACCCTGCACAGCTGCAGAATTAGTAGGTTTTCTGGGAAGAGGGGAACATGGTGCTGCCTTTTAGAGCTGACATCCTCACCCAGGACTTTGGTTGACTCCTAATATAATTATTTATATTTATTTGTTTGTTTTTTGTATATATATTTATATATAACTAACATAGTTACTCCTCAGACATGTTCTGCACAGTCACCCTGCCTGTATCTCTTTTTTTCACTGGGTGGCTACTGGTGTTAATTGCATGGCACTAAGCAGCATTTATTACAGGTACTCCAAGAAGGCTCTTTCAGATGTTATAAAATACTGACTGTTTCTTCAACCTTGGTGTAAGATTAACAATAGTTGGAGTTAATCCCCAACTAGTTGGGGTTAATGTGTGTGGTGAGAAAAGGAAAATTTATGCAGTTAGTAAAGACCAAGTTCTGCTCTCTATCAGACCAGTCTAATCTCACTGGGTGCTGACTCCTGGGCACATGCTGAAATAAAGATACCTCCTATATCCTTCTGGTGGCATTAGAGGTGGATGAAGACCTCCTGTTCAGGTGTGATGTTTTTCAAAAATTGGATGATGGCTGCACTACCAGCCTGCTGTGGAAAGGTGACATTGTAGTAAGTGGAGGGAAGGACCAGATACCTTAAAAGAAAGAAAAAGTGTTTAGGCTTCTAGACTTTCCATGGTTCATGGTTTTACTTTGTTTCTTCTTTTCAGTTAGCTTCTTTTAGACCTGAATAACCCTTCTGTTTTTCAGCTTCTGCATAAAGTTTCACAAGGTGGTAAACCTCAGTTTAAAGCTTCTAATATCATATTTTAACTGCACTTACCCAGTGATTTAAAGTGCTGATCTGCTACAAAGTTACTTTGCAATCCAAATTTGTTCAAAAATATTCTACTGAGGTAACTTTGTCCCAGCTGGGCATCTCGTTCTGACATTGTCAGCTCAGCTATTGCATGTCCTTCCACGGTGAGTGTAAAGCCACTGGGATTTCTCTGTCGGCTGCTCTGAATCACTTGACAGCCAAACAGTCACGTTCCTGCATTCAGGTTGCAACCAACAGCCTGGATGCACCTACTGTAATACCCCTGTTGTAGACAGTGATTGTTGTTGAAGTTCTGGAAGATCTGAATACGTGCCTTGGGAAGGGAGGCAGACTTGCTGACAGGTATTATTTTGGAGGTGCTGATGTTTCTATATAATGCCACAGATGCTGAGATAAGCCACAAGCAATAAACTCTATCCTACAGAGATTACTGTTTAATTAAACAGCGAGTGACAAAATTAAACAGCCCCTCAGCATCTGCAAGAAGCTGGTGGCAATGTGGTGAGGAATTCCTTCAGCAGCATGGTCAAGGTCACTTAGCTCAATGTCTGCACTGCAGAATGGTAGTGCCTCTCTGTAGCCCGAGTGTTTTTAAGGCAGTGGGCTCTGGCTGTGTTCACCACCTCGGGGCAGGTCACTCCCAGCTGCCAGCAAATCATGGGCCTGGCTGAGCTGGTGGCACAGCTGCAGGCAGGCGTGGGCAGCATTTGAGCCATCTCATTTAGAGCTGACTCCTCCATGTCAGCTCCTAAATTTCCAGGCAGGTGGATAGGGGGAGGAAGGTGGGACGCTTGTCCTGAGACATGAGCTTGTTCTGCATTTGTCAAAGGGTGATGTGTCCTACAAAAAAAGGGCCTTTAAATGAAAGGGTTCTGGACTTCATCAAGCTGCTGGAAACCCCTGGCTACCAACATGTGCTGTGGGAGCTTGTGAGAAAGAGAGCCTCCTGCAACCAGTCATCTGTGTTCCCCTAGTGAGTAGGATGCTGAGCTTTATCAGCTTAATGCAATTCAGCCTGCTCTCTCTACACAGACATAAGTATAGTTCTCTAAGGTTTGTTTCAAACTTCATGCTGCGTGTTGGAAGACCTAACAGGAGATCATTCCCTGCTCTCTTAGGCCTTGGATCATAGTAAAGCTGATGCTGATGCAAAAGAGCTGTGATGAGAGCAAGACTCAGGGGGATTGCACATGATGATTGTTAGATGTCTCTGTGCTTTTAATTTGTTAAAACATCTACAGACTTTTTGTATTTGGCTCGAGGAAGCTCACGTTGTGTATATTATTAAAAACATTTTTTGCTTGCTTGAAAGCTTCTGAAGTGTTTGAATCTGCTGTCAGGGGCAGGCTGTTTGCTACAGAGCATCTTAAACACCGGTGTCCTGTTCACTTGGTTATAGATCCTGGCAGGTCTGATCTGTTTCTTTGCACAGTTCACCCATTTTCCTCACCCATTTTTCTCTTCAATGCTGCTTTTCCTAAGACCAGCACATCTCAGTGTCCAAGGCCTAGTGATAGTTTTTATTCTGACATAGATTGATACTGACACCAACAGTCAGCTGCTTAATGTAGGAAGCCAGTGCATTTTTCTCAGCCAGAGTTTCTTTCTGGCCATGAAACTGAGAAGATTCTTGGTGGTTTTATTGCACAGCATCCTAAGTGATATGGTATCCTGAGTGATACCATGCTCTGGGCCATGTTTCCAGCCCTGCCTGTGCTGTTGCAGGGCCAGTAAAGCAGCCCATGCAGTCTCCTCTGTTGTCCCACCTGTGGTGAGCTCTGGAGACTGGCCACATTCCTAGGAGCAAGTGAAATACCCTACTGGAGCCTATGTGGTTTGAGGAGAGGAATGATGACCTTTGGTGGATGCAGGAAGGCATGGTGCTTTGCCCTCTCACACAGGAAGGGAAGAGAAGAGGAGGAGAGCAGGAAGCTGCCTCAGGTGGGAGAGGGAACAGCACACATCAGGCTGTTCTGTGAGCAAGTGCCAGAAGAGCTGCATCCGGCACTTGGGCATCCAGATGCTGGTCCTGCCTGCCAGGACTCCACAGCAAGGCTTTGGGTGCAAGGCCAGGAGTTCCCAAGCCTTTTTGCTGAGAGAAAATATGGGAGGCTGTGGGGTTTTTATCTTCTTTTCTGTTAGAGCCAGGATTAAATGCTCGAGAGATGGATTTTCATGTTTGGACTCAGATGTTTATTAATTCTTATCTATAGTACAGTCTCACAAGTTGTGAGTTCTAGCTAACAAGGTGAAAATTGCCTCTGTCTCTATCTCTTTCCAAGATCTTTTAAGCACAAATTGTCCAATTATGAAAGGACACCTAAATTATTTTTACTTTTAACCCAATAACCAATCACTCATGGTCTGCAATGTGGATTTTTTCTACTCAGTTACAAGAAACCACCCAAACCATGAAGAAGAAGGTGAAAAAAGAAGGACTTGGCCTATGCCCTAAATCCTCCATGTTGCTTTACATGTATTACTGTATCCTAATACCTTAAACTCTGAAGTTTTGCACCCTGTGGCATTACACACTTCTATTCAAACTACACACCCATAATTCTGGTGCTATCACTCAGTTTTGGAAGCCTTTTCCACGGCCTCAGGTCAGATGTGGTGAATTCTTGAGGGTCAGTGCCTGTTAGCACAGAAAGCCTGAAATTCTCAGCTTCCAGGGTTCCAACAGAAGGCATATGTCAGTGACTTCAAGCTGGCTCCTGTTTCCCAAGACCAGTGAGATTTTATGGCAAAGAGGAAGAGGTGTGGGCAATGCAGGCAGAGTGTGACATGCTTCATCAGCTCCTGGGCAGTTGAATCTGAGAAGTCAGTTAGGTTCTACTCCTTCTTTTATCCCACTCTTCTTTTAGCTGTTTAATAAGCTGTTAATTTGGGCCACAAGCATCATTTTCCATCCAAAAGAGTTGAGCTCATCTTTCCACACCCCGTTACAAGTTTCCACATTGATTTCTTTAAATGATGCCAGAAAGTGGCAAATAGAGAACCATAAGTATCCCCCTTTTCTGACCACTGAGCAGCATAGAGAGCTGTGTTGGGGCAAGCCAGGATAGCTGTTTCTGCCCAAGGAAGCCCTCATCAGGTAGTACAAATCTGTGTTTTGGGCCTTATCCATGTGCTAGGAAAGAAAAGTGTCATGCACTTCCCAGAATTGCAGGCAGACTCATCTTCTCCCAGGGAACCTGCTAGTTTGACTCGCAGATCTTTCTGAGGAAAGCTCAGTGTTACCAGATGGGAATGTGTGGCTGGTAATTTGCACAAAAAAGAGCTCTTAATCTTAGCATATGAAAGGAGAAGGCGCAATCAGGATTTGTGGAAGCAAAATTGAAAACCTGTAATGAAAAAGCACTCAGAGTGTAGGAAGATGAGCCAAATGTTGATTTATTAACCATTTTTTGTTTGAGAAGAAATACTTGTGCTCAGGAAGAACAGGATGATGGACAGTTTATATAAACAAGGCAGCAGTCCTTATCTGCCTTCTCAAAAGCAGAGTGCTGGCTGTTGAGCTGGTTCTGCATGCCTGGTGAGGAGGCACGAGGAGGGCAGCTTCAGAAGTGTCTTTGTCCTGTGTACAGAAATGAGGTGTGTGCTGCAGTACAAACCTCTGAGTTATGCACTGTGAATTCCTGGGACCAAGACATTGAGAGGGGCTCGGTGCCAGCACACTGGGCTTGATTCTGAGAGGATAGTTTTCATTGCTGAAGTCACTTTTGGGTACTCTAGGGATTGAAGCTGTGCTACGCCCAAATTAACTGGAAATCGTGGGAGAGAAACATGCAGATCTGTTAATCAGAGTTAGAGACGTGTTGTATCCATCTCTGTGGCTCTCCCGGCAGGATCAGCTCTGAGGCTGTTCCACAGCAAGATATGGAATGCTGTTGCATTTACAGCATATTTTCATGCAGTGGTGTCACTTGCTTGGATCCCTTACCATTTACAATGTTACTGATGCATGTTTGCTGTAGGTTGGGTTTCTCCCACAACAGGGGTATCCTGAAGTCTTTAAATATGTGCACACCCTCTAAAGGCTTGCTATGACTCCTGGAAGCTCTGATGGCTTTAGTAGTGCATTTCTTAGGCTCTGAGCAGCGTGTCATGCACCACTCACTGCTGAAAGTCCAGCTGCAGTGCCAGCTGGAACGGGCCAGGCAGTAAGAAGTGCTGTGTAACAGCAGGGTGTGAGCAAGGAAGGAGGTGTTTCCTTTTACTGACTCTTCTTTTCCAATTACAAAACATTCCTCTTATTTAAAAGGCAATTGTAATGGGGAATGTTTAAGACATTTTTCAATATTAGAATTTTAGTTAATAATAAAGTCATAAAAAACTTCAAAGTGTCTAGGTGTTCAAAGAACCAGCTATCGTATTCAGGAGGGAGTTCCTGAGCATGTAACACAAGGTCACACACTGTAAATATAATTTGTTGCAATTGATTTATTACTATTTTGGCTGCAATTCAAGGGCTGCAATCAAAGACTCCTGTGTTTACCTCAAAAAAAAAATCTTTATTGAGATACCTTTCTCTTCTTTTTTGCTTTTCCACCATCCCCATCGAATTTCTGTTCCTTCTGATTGAGAATATGGGCTGACTTGAGATTTCCTTCTATTATTTTTTCAATTATATACACTAAGAACTTTATGTAATTCGAAAATCTGACAGGGCTGCTTGTGTAATCCCTGTAAATCAAGCTGATGGCCATTTGGAGTAATATATATAAGGTTCTGTCTGGATTTCTTACCAGATATAAGTCAGTCTCCTCTTCTCTTGCTATTGTACACTCACATTGCTGTAAAAAGGAAGAGACTATTTGGATAAAAATGGGAAATTACCTTATTATACAATAATGCCCTCATTTTCCAGCATGATTTCCAGTGACTTTAGACCTCCCCCACACTGTCAGTGGAATAAGGCACATTATGTGTGGGGAAAGCTGCTACATTTTCTATGGTGACGGGCATCATAAATCAGCTCCTGATGAAAAGCTGTGAGACCCTAGGCCCTAAGCTTTGTCCCTTGTCACTGGCAGATAGACACCATGTTCAAACAGTGACCCATGAAAACAAGGAGTAAGAAGAACAATTTAGCCATTGATGCACAACAAATGAGCAGCTCCTTCCCTCTCAGCCAGTTGAGTGTTGTTATTCAAAACATACACCACAGGGAGAGCTCTCTTTTCTGCTCCTGTGCTTCGGGCTGTTGCAGCAGTGAGACATCATGTTGTGTGTTTGGGTTTTGTTTTTATATTCTGTGTAGCTGGATGCTCTTTTCTTGGTGTTTCTTCTTGTTTTCTTGGGATTTGCATGTTGAGGAGCTGGGGAAGATAGCAGTGTACCATAGGGTTTGCTCTGGGGTCCCAGCATGGAGCTGGGGTAGAGTGGAGGTTGCACTTTAGGAGGCAGATGGGAAGCTGTCATATTCCTTCCTGCCCAGTTTCAGCTTTCCCTGCCTCTCTGTCCACATTACAGCCTACATACCTGTGCACCATCCCCAGTGGGAAAATCATCTCTGTTGCAAGGGAAATTTATTTGCCTGGAAATAAATAACTAAAGCAAGAAAAGCGGCTGGAACAAAGAGCAATACACAGCCATCACATTTCTGTATTTTCTCGTAAGAAAACTCTGGGTTTATTTCTTCCAGCAGGATGCATCTGTGTGCAGCCCAGGTCATCTCTGTCGGCCTGGGCTGAGGGCTCTGGCTCCATTCAGCTCTTCACTGTTCAGCCAACAGCTGGAGAGAGGCTGTTGCTTCTGGGGAACCCCCTTCTCTCTGTCTTTGTCACTCTGACAAGATGCAGAAAAAGTTTGGAAAGCCCTAAAAGTGTGTGGCCAATGCCAATGAGGGGGAACCATTCCTGATGCTTTGTGTGTGACTGACGTGGTGAAATGCTGTGCAAGCAGTCAGTGCTGGTGGTGCTGAAAAGGGTCCAGTGGGTCAGCTTTTGGGAAATAAGGACCTGACTGTTCCATGAACAACCCCACTAATTATTAGCTGTTGGAAGCACTCCCTGTGACTTTGGGAGGCTTGGGCTCAGCCTCTGAGTAGCTAGCTAGTAGATAAGACATTTGCAATGTGTGTTCTAGCCAGTCTGTATTGTAACCTTCAGATCAGAAAAGCAGTGTCTATTTAGAAAAAGCAGTCTGTAATGGTGTACTTAATATTTATCTTGGCAGTAAGTAGATAACTCTGTATTTCATACTCAGAAAGGTACAAAACTGCTGAAGTCCATTAGATTAAATCAAGTGTAGACACATGGAAAAGGATCCAGACAGTGCCAGAGAATGAGAGAATAACACATAAAGCAAGAATTCTTATAGAGATAGTTGCTGAATACTATGCCATTGCTGGCAGCAGCACAATTCATCTGGCTTTGATGAAATTCCTGAGCCTGTGTGTAGAGGCACAGCATGAACCACTTGGGAGGGATGCTACATGCTGGCTCCATGGGTGGAGGGTGGCTTTCCCTTGCTTCCTGTCAGTGTGGGGCTGCTGCCTGCAACTTCAAATGGTTGTGGTTTTCAGTCAGGGGCACTTGGATATGCACCACGTGGGGCAGAGCCTTAGTGGCTGGAAGGTTTTATTTACAACCTGTCAGAGGAAATCTCAGTGGGGAGAGGTGCTGGATGGGTAGGACATGGAGGAAGGGAGAATTAAGGAACAGCATAGAGTAGAGATGATTTGACAGGCAGAGGCTTCCTGAACACGTAAATGGTACTTCTGTCCTCAGGTGATGTGAAAACTGTAGTCTTGTGATGTCCTTACATACCTCTGCTGTTGCTTTCAGTTCAGACATTTCTTGGGCATGATTTGACTATGTGTTATGTGTTACATAATGTTTTTGCAAAACAGTGATGGTAATTAAAGTTACCACAGACACAACTCATCTTCCTACCCCCAGTGTAACCTTCAGGTTTAGAAAAAAAATTTTAAATCTTGTTGAGAACTGTTTTTCCTTGCCTACATAGGCATGTGAGTGCCTGGGAGGGTTAACACAATAGGAAATCATTAAAGACAGCCTATGAAACTGAGTGTTGTTCAAATGAACATGGAGTAATCCCTTGTTTATCAGTGGAGTCTCTTTGTTGAAAGATAAAATTGGAAAGGGGAGGAGGACAGTGCTTCTCCCTTCACACTCTTAGTGATTTTCTTTTGAAAGCATAGCTTCATTGAAACAGATCTGTAACAGTTAGGTTCTTATGGTCATGATTTTTCCTCCTGTGTTTTCAAAAAACATGTGTTTGGTTTCACTCAGAGTGTGGCATCCTTGCTTTGTCTCACACATGGATTTAGATACAGGAATATCTTTTTTATCAGGAGCTATGTTGCTCCCAAATGCTGCAGTCACTGAAGTGCAGCTGGCTGGGTGGGAGGCAGCACTATGCATTTGTAATACCATAAGTGAAATCCTGAACCAAAATTCCTGCCAGTATGTAACACGAGTCAAAGCCAGATGCTGGATGTATTTTTTTTTTTTTTTTGGCCCCACTGTCCCTTGCACAAGCAGAAAGCTTTTCAGAGGAGGAACACCCCCCCCACACACACACCCCTCTCCAGGTCCTTTTCTGGGGTTCAGTCATTGTATCTGAACAGAATTAACCTTCTGCTCCAAGATCACATATTCTCATGGGACTCTGATGTCTTCTTTTCCCCCAAACCATTTCCAGCTTTCTTTGGTGTGTTCAAAAACGCTAGCAATTTTCTTTAAAAGTCTAATGCTTCTGTAAAGTGCCTGCCCTCTCTGTTGTTAGGAGTGAAAGCCAGGCTGGTGTGCTGTGAAGGGTGTACAGTACCTGGGAATTACATGTCTGTCAGGAAAATTCCTCCCACGCTTCTGAGAGAAGGAGTACAGGGGTCAGGGGTTTAAAAGAAATGAGCTATTGAGTTTCAGTGCTTGTAAGTGATTATGCAGTTTTATTGCATGACTGAAGTGTGTGGCATTTCTGTTGCTGACAGGGAAGGCCGCTCTAATGCTCACATTAAAGGAGATTACCAAAGAATCGGAGATGTTATGCTGAAGAACATTCAGAGTATGAAGGTAGGAATGATCCTATAACTACTAAGCTTTGGCATGGATTAACGTTAGCATGCTTTCTATTTTCATATGATGTTGCCACTTGTGCTGGTTTTTGCCAATTGTAATGAAGGCTTATGCTATGAAAGTTTCCTTTGACAAGGTAGCAAGCATTTGGTGGATTTCCCTGGGATTTCAGAATTGCAGACTGATCTTAAATTGTCCCGCCTCTTTTCTCCACTCTCCTAAGAGCAGAAGCAGCAAACACAAAAGTTTAGGAATATTCAATTTCTATTTATTTTTTCCTTCAAATAAGAAGCAAAGCATTGGAATTTGTGTGGCTGAAGAGACTGTTCAAATGCTAAGTGTGCCTATTTTTCCATGCAAATATTCATGTTAAGATATTGCAGGATTAGTGACCATAAGCTGGATATTGTTTTTACTTGGGAAAGTTATATTTGTGCACTACAGTGCCAAGTTAGGTGAAAGGTTTTTGAATCATGAGAATAATTGCCTCTGATGCCTTTAAAACTAGAAGTAAAAATACATATATAAACCATAAATCTAAGCGTAATGTTCAGCAGACTTTGCAACTGTTCTTACTCTGGCCAGAGGAGTATTCTCAATGCTCTGTGTTACTGAGAAATCAGCATGCAATGCAGGCACAGGAGTCTGTGAAAACTGTGCAGATTTGTACAGTATGGATGTAAGCTCACCTTACTGTAATGTATCTGCACATCCAGGTTGGTGTGGGGCAAAACGTGGCATTTCACCTCCAGCATGCAGATCTCAGAGCAATTCTGAAACTCTCCAATAAACCTTTCCTTGGGCATGGCCTCTTGGGCATTCTGCAGTAGTAAATGGAGCAGCCTTGAGTCCTTGGCTGGAGGAAAGGGCAGTTTAATCATTACAGCTCTCCTGAGATGGTCGCTAGGGCTTGGTTTATCTTTCAGAAAGACAGAGAGGGACGTGGCGAAGTGATGCACAAGTGATTATACGGCAGATCAGAAACAGGGAACGCAGAAAGCTCCATTTAACCATCCCCAACACAGACAGCCTTGTCACCAGTCCTTACTGTCTCTGCAGTTACTTAGCCAGGCACTTGCCTTTTCCCCTCAAGATGTAATTCATGTGCATTGGAAGATATGTAGTAGGGGACTTTCCTACCTCCATCTCTGCTCTCAAGAAGTACACAGCTCTTCGCAAACATTTCTTAGAATATCAGAGAGCTTTGGACAGACTTTGTCTCTACTCTCAGTATCTTGCATTAAATTGTCTGTCCTTTGCTGTCTGCAGGTGCTTCTGGGGCACTAGTCTAAAGGCAGTGTACAGTCCTCACTGTAACTTAGAGCTGGCAGCGTGCTTTCACCTTTCCCATTTTCCCTTTCCCATTAAAGGATTTTACTTCATTTGCTTTGAGATTCACTATCACTGATCGACTGACATGGAGTAAAGAGACAAAAGCTAGTTTAACGTAAAAGAACTGCACAAGAAACAGAAATAAAGTTAGTTTAAACTGTACTTCTTTATCATGAGACCTGTTAAAAAATCTGCAAAGTGACACTACATGTTTAATTAACATAGGAAAGAAGTTAAGAGCAAGTAATTAATGGGCAGCCTCTGCAGCAGCTCAGAGGGTCTCCTGTGTCTTTTCCTGAGTTACAGACTTGTAAAATGAATATACAGTGTGTGGAGGAAGCACCTTGGCTCTAGGGAAGGTATGTTTCTGGTAAACATGTCACAAATCACAGGAGAGAGAGAGTTGACTGGAAATGTGTCAAAAAGCTCAAACTTCAGATTAAACCAGAATGTCTTCTCAAGTCCATTCAATTAATGCATTCGGTTTCTTTTTGCTGCTGCCTAATATTCTACCATATAATGGAAA
Organism: Pycnonotus jocosus; assembly: GCA_013400435.1. Taxonomy (NCBI): domain Eukaryota; kingdom Metazoa; phylum Chordata; class Aves; order Passeriformes; family Pycnonotidae; genus Pycnonotus; species Pycnonotus jocosus. The sequence goes on from VWYP01003540.1 coordinate 979,281, forward strand.
CCTTTGGTTGACTGCTCAGAGAAGCTCTGTACATCCTGAAGAACCACTTTACCTTTTGCAAAACACAATTCTCTGTATAAATTGTTAAATAAACAAACTGCTGAGTTCTTCTAAGAGGGAGTTGTGAATATCTGTGATACTGAGACCTAAATGGAGTTATATATTTCATACAAACCTCGTTCATTGCTGGTGTGCAGCTCCCCTGCTGCCAGTGGGATTATTTAGAGGCTGCACTAAGGAGAAGAGGATGTAGTCTAAGGATGAAGAACATGCCTCATTTCTGTCGGGCAACGTCTCTGCTTTTGTGTTTGTTGAGTTTCCCAAGAGATGCAACTTCCCATTAATAAGAGGAAGGCAGAAGCCCGAAGTCCATTTATCTGCATCTCAGTTCCCTAAAACCACTTAAGGGAAACAGGGGCATCTAAATGCCTTCATCTTTTTAGAAAATCCCATTCACATTTTTTGGCTGTCTCCATTGCACCTACTTGCATGAGCTGTGTTCATGTCATCTCCTTGCCTTTGGATTTCTCACTGATAAGAGAGCTGGTTTTGTTGAATTATGTACTTTAGTTTTCCTGGGAATGCAGAGGGGGTGGGGGTGTCTACTTCAAATGAGTCATGCCTTTTTTCCTTGGCAAGTGAATATCAGAGCCATTGTGTTGTACAGTGATTTTGTTTGCAAAATCCCCACTGCTGTGCTAGTTGGATGTGTTATTGGATTAGGTATGGGCTGAGTCACGTCTCTCAGTGATTGTTGAGAGCCTCCTCTTTTCTTTCATGCATTAAAGCAACTGACAATTCACCTGCGAAAGCACAATGAGATTTTAATGGAGCTGGAGAATGGGATCAAGAACTCCCGCAAGCTGGAGACCTTTTGCAGAGATTTTGAGCTACAGAAAGTCTGCTACTTGCCTCTCAACACCTTCCTCCTCAGACCATTACACAGGCTTATGCACTACAAGCAGATAATGGAGAGGCTTTGCAAGCACTATCCTCCAAGCCACGTAGACTTCAGGGATTCAAGAGGTAAGTAAGAGAAAAGATGTCAGTTCCTGGAGCTGGGGAATGGCATCCAAATCCATCAGAGGTGCATGGCTGGAGAAAAAAAAATCTTTTTTTTTCAAGTCTTCATCAAAAGAAGATTGTGTTGCAAAATCCACCACTCAGAACACCATAAACAGTAGGATTAAGGTTGCTCTTCTATACACATTATGCCACAGTCTGGGCAGGTACTTGGAAGAGAATTCTGCTGGGGGTTATTAAACACACAGAAATGACAGCAGGTTCAGGAAGTCTCTTGAACTGAAAACAGTTGGGAGGTTTGGAGAGAGCACAGGGAACATACTATATGTGCTTGTGTTGTTCCTAGCTTTCCCTAGAGATCCTCTAATAACACAAAATACTAGCCCAGGTGAACCTTTGGTCTGACCCAGTAGGGTTGCTGTTATCATGTCTTTCAGTGTTGTCTTTTCTTTTTCAAGAACACAGTTTGCTCTGTTATCATTTCTGTGATTTGTTTTGGGAGCTCAAAGCAGCCAGCATGGGTTGGGTTTTTTTCAAACATGAAGAAATTGCCCTGTTGTAGCCTGAACTTGCTGTGTGCCATTTCTTTCTGATGGTTTGTTCTCCTTCCTCCTTGCACCCATCCCCCACACCTGTTGTGAGCTGTGTGTGTTTCAGGGTATCTCTGTTACCTGTACATCATTGCTGCAGATCCATGGAAGAACTTGGGCAGGGCTCAGTGCTCAGCACAACTGCTCCCAGGCATAACATGTGAGCTGAGCTCCCTCAGATTCTGTGGGATGAGACCCCCAGCAGGCAGTGCACAGAAAGCAGAGCTATGCTCACCTGTGGCAGTAAGAAATGCCACTGAGACCTGTGACACCGGAGTGCTGTGTGACACAGGTGTTGGCCCAAATGTCGCTGCTCCCTGAATGATCTCAAAGAAGGCAGGGAGTAGTGCCTGCATTTCTTTCAGCCAAGGTTAGAGCATGAGGATGATGATGTCCATTCTCCTCTCCTCAGAGACTGTAGCAGTCTGATTCCTGCTTCACTTTTGAAATGGATACGAACATAGGTTTCAGGGGTGAAAACAAGAGAACATGAGGACAGTGTGACATAGAGACCCCATCACTCTGGGATCAGTTTCTTACTTAAGGTGTTTGCAGATTTTTTAAAAGATCAGAGTCTAAATGAAGCAAAAAAAAAAAAAAAATAAAAAAGAGAATTGAATCCCAGAAGAGGGCATAAGTCTCCCACTAGCATGAGGGTGAACTTTGTACTGAGCAATGATGTAAAAAGGAAGATGGAACCACTGTTACTGTTCACATGACTGTGGTTTTCTAACACAAGTGGCACACGACTGCTCTTCTGGCACTGAAGTCAGCCAGTGTCTTTGGCCCACTCAGAGACTGCCCACCCAGCCAGGTGTATCAAGGTTGGTGCTCCCACACATGATGGCACAGGCAATTGATGGTGTCTTTGAAGAGAATGAGGTAGAGCCATGATGTCACTCAATGACGTGCAGCCCTTTAGTTGTTCTCCTTGATGGGACTGAGGACAAACCCCAAGGTGTTTCCCATCTGAAATGATACAATAAATGAGACTGCCATTTCCTGCTGTTTTCAAATACAGACCTGACCCAGTGTGCTGCAAGCAGGGGTGGGGGAAATGGATTTTTTTCAAGCATAGAGAACATCTCTAGATAGATCAGAGTTGTAGGAATTTAAGTCCTTCATGAGAATCCATTTGTTGGTGCTCTGGTTTGACCATACTCTCCTTATAAAGTTCCTGTGGCTAAAACATAGCAAGTTTTTGGGAAATAGACTGTCACCACAACACTCCACCCCTTCCACTGTGTAGGATGATGTTCAGAGTTTGTGTGGGTTTTAGCCTGCCTGAGTAGCTTTATGCTGTAGAGGTGAAGAGTATTACGAGAAGGTTCATGAGCTGGGTACTGCTGACAAAAGCCATATTTCTTTTTGAACATTCTTGTAAATTTTTAATAAGCACTTTATGGATTTGTCCATCTAGCTGCTTTGGCTGAGATTTCTGAAATGGTGGCTCAGCTCCATGGCAATATGATAAAGATGGAGAACTTCCAGAAGCTGCATGAACTGAAGAAAGACTTGATAGGCATGGACAATCTAGTGATCCCGGGAAGGGTAAGTAACAGAGTTGTCATTAAGATTTGATACGATTTCAAATCATTAGGTATGTTTTCAAAACCTGATTATTAGGGGCACTTGTGAAATTGCTTTTCCTCATCTGAGCCTTTTTCTGTCACTAAAAACTCTCAGATGTAAACATAATAATGCCAAATGTAATGATTTAACCCCAGCCAGCAGCCAAGACCCACACAACTGCTTGCTCACTGCTGCAACAGCAGGACCAGGCAGAGAATCAGAAGGGTAAAAGCAATCAAGAGAACTGGTGAGTTGAGAGAAAGACAGATTAACAGAAGCCATGCACACAAGCAAAGCAAAACAAGGAATTAATTCACTGCTCCCCATGGGCAGACAGGTGTTCAGCCATCCCAGGAGAGCAGGTTAATTGGGACTTGGGAAGACAAAAACCATCACTTCAAATGTTCCCCTCTTCTTTCTTCTTCCTCCCATTTTATATACTCAGCACAATGCCATATGGTCTGGAATATCCCTTTGGTCAGTTTGAGTCACCTGTCCAGGCTGTGTCTCCTCCCAACTCCACACACACCTCCAACTCCCTCATCAGTGCGGCAGTAGGAAAAGTAGAAAAGGCCTTGGCTCTGTGTGAGCCCTGCTCAGCAATAACAAAAATATTTCTTTATTATCAACTCTGTTTTCAGCTACTTGTACCCAGAACAAATCCAAGATACACAGCATTCAGAGCTTGAGCAGTTGCACATTTCATGCTGCCCATATTTTCTTTTCCCAGCCCTTGATGCTAGAGCTTGACAGATTAAAGGCAAGTAAGGCATTTGTGCTGGAGGAACTTCAGCCCTTTCACCATGCCTAGCTTTGAAACTCATGGCCCTGGGGAGGAGCAGTCACTTCAGTCTACATGTAACATTAGGCAATAATTTTTGAGACAGTGTTGCCTTAAGTAAACACTTTTAATTGTGCTATAATATCAACATCTCTTTCTTGCTTATCATGCCTTTTTAAAATCAAAGGTTCATTTCAGAACAAATGAGCCACAGTGTAATATTTGTAGCCTTTTTTATTTTCTTAGGCACATACATCTGTGTGTGCAAACTTGAGAGTTATCTGTTATCTGAGAGTTGCTGAAATTTCCTCCCCACTCCCTTGACTTTTGTGTGTAATACACAAAACCAGAACTTGCGGCTGGGTTTGAAGTTGATGTGCCACTGGGTAGGCAGTGCTGAGCACAGGTATTTCTGGATTTGTGGCTGTTCCCCGCTCCCTCCCTTTGCCTCTTCCCTGTCTCCAAGCAGCTGCCACAGTTCATGTTTCTTTCTAGTGATCCACAGACTGTTCACATCCTTGGCAAATCCCTCAGGATGTTTCACAGCCCCTGCATCTCTCTATCACATGAAATTAAATGCTGTCATCGGGCGTTTCTGCTGCCCTAGTCTATTTAAAGTCTGAGCAGTCTCCCTGCCCTAGGAAGTTCAAGGAAAAGGCAGATGGGGGGCTGAAGTTGTTTGCCTGCCAAGACAAGAAGCATTGGCCACCACGCTCTGGCACATGCCCAGGGTGTTGCTGCTTCCAGCCCTTTGGCTGTTCTGGCTCTGACTCAAGTCCCTGCCCTGGTGCAGGCAGGGCTGGGAGGCAAATGCCACTGTAACCCCATCCTCTTCAGGCTGTCCCAGAGCAGGATGTCTGCTGCTGAGCTGGTTCCTGTACTGGATGTGGAAAGGCCTCTTGGCTGGTTGTCCCTGCAGGTGGCAGTGACCTGCAGCTCTGGATCCATGCGGTCACCACCGCTGGCCGTGCTGGTGCTGAGCCTGCCAGGAACTATTGGAATGTACCGCATGGTCCTAATTATGATTAATATTCCTTGGTGGCCAACAACAGCTTCCAGTGGCCTCTCTGGTGCCATATACTGTGGTGTAGGGATAACCACCCCTAGCCACTTTTCCACCCTTTAGCCCTTAGGCAGTGCAGGTGGGGGGACTGGACACACCAAAGCAAGCGTAAGGTGTTTGGATTGTTTCTCTGCACAGGTTGATCTGAGCCAATTTATTCCTAAGATGCAGGTGATTTAGGTGCTTTATATAGGATTTTACATCCACAATTATGAGTAGAATGACCTTAGAAAGACTGTAATAAATAAATATAAACCTCTTAGCAGAAGGTGGAGAGAGTGACTGCAAAATTATATTTTCATGGGTTTCAGAGAAATATGAGGGTGAATTACTGCACAGTTCACAGTAAGCCCAGGAAATCCAGCATTTTGAAAGTTTCAGATGTGCTACTTTTCCCCCATTTCCATCCCTAAACATTCTTAAACACTATGGTCTGCATTAATGTCCTGTATTATATGACATGGATGGTGCTGGGATAACTCACACTGCCAGACAAATGTCTTTCTTTGTCTGCTGCTAATGGTGATGCTGAGTCGTGTAGCTGGTTTTACATTGCAGTGAATGAGAGCAATGTATGCTATATGCACCACAGAAGATTACCAGTGGCTAACCAAGAATACATAAATCATTAGTTTTTATGTCATGTGTGCTGTGAAAAATACTCATTAAAAGCTGGTGAAAGAAGGAGCTGTCTGAAGGAATTAATGTCAGGTAAAGACAATTTTGCTTAGCTGAATTTTCTTAACATGAATGAAAGGAGTTCATCCTACAGACCGTAACAAACAGAAAGGAATTATCCTATAAATTAGCTTTCTAACATATTTAATAAAATGAAAAGTCTTAGTAACTGATAGCCAAGTCATCTGTATGTAGTCATATTTCTGTTTACATACTAAAAAAATAATAATTTCTGCAGGAGATACATTTTCATTTTGTATTTGTTTCCCACAGGAGTTTATTAGGCTGGGCAGTCTTAGTAAGTTGTCTGGAAAAGGTTTACAGCAACGGATGTTTTTTCTGGTAAGCAAGAAGACAGTTTTTCTTTGTACTATAAAATGTAAGGCATCTAGGCATCTACTAGACATAACTTGAAATTTGACAGTCTTGAATTTTGAATTACAGTAAGTATTTTTAAACAGCCTTATTTAAATTAACATAGTACATCACCCGTGCAGCTGGTTGTTAAGAACCTACATTTCTGTTCAAATTCAATATTCTCTTTGTAACTGCTTCTTACAAAGATAAAACTATTTTTCATATGACAATGTGAATATAATGATAAAATAATAGTTCCTTGCACTTTGTCTTAAATAAAAGCAGAGTCATTACAAAATGGAAAGTGGCACCAGGGATAGTGATCATATTCAGAAAAGAAGATAAAGAGTGACTCCTGGTGATATGAACAATAATTCACATAATGTTCTCAGAGCACATTACAGAACCAAATTTTTCCATAAACCATCCAGTTCCAACATGAGTGCCCAGCATGTCGATGGACCTGCCTGTACTTGGAGATACATTTTGCAGGTTTTGCACTAGGGAAGTTTGTCTCCTCCCACCACTTTGACATTATGGTGATTCCACTTGGTCTCTGATCCGCAGGAGTCCACTGCATAGTTCTCCTCTCTTTTCTTCCCAGCCAGCTGATTTGCTCCCAAGCACCTCATGTTACTGCTGTTGTGCCCTTGGTGCTGGGGCCTTGGGATGCCCAGCAGAGTGCACAGATTTTTTAGTACACAAAGCCCTGAAGAGTCAGTGCAGTGTGGCAGAAAAACACTTCCTTGGCTTCTTGTGTGCCAAAGGTGAAGGTAGTGGCTGTGTAGAAGAGCTTGTGAGTGTGCTAGATTTTACAAGGTGTTTGACATTTAATCTTTCAAATAGGCCACGGATATAACCTGATAAATCTACCTGAGCAGGATTATCCTCTGCCTTTAAAGGCACTGAAGAGGAAGCCTAGTAATACGGTGCATATTTTCTTGCATACCAGCAGATACTAGGTAATGCCTTGGTATTATACCTGTATAAAACATTAAAAATCTGACAACTAGATTCTCAAGTCAGTTGCTTTCACTGTCAAAGAAGTCTTTTATCTGTCTTAAGTACTAGAATCTATTTGGAGGTAAAATCCCGGGTCAGTACTGTGGGATTCCAAATACACGTGTAATCATTGGCAAAATTAAATCCCCCTCTAGTGGCTGATCCACAAAGCTTCATTAATTACTGCTGCTGCACTGTAGAGGTCTGTGGTGAGAGCTGTTTCACACCAGAGAGTGTGATTTTCTTGATGCAACCACCTGGTTTGAAAAAAACACCCTTTGACCCAGGTGGCCCAGTGAAAATATTCTGTTTCTTTTTATGGCCAACAAAATGCAAGCAGTAATTTGACATGCTTGGGACAACTGTTGTTACCTGCAGGAAGCTCTATAAATTGAGATTCTCAGTCTCTTCACCTTGGTATTTTTAACCTAAAACCATCTTAAAATAGGTGTTCAGCTTCCTTCTGAATATGGGGAGTAAAAGACAGCCACTCTGTTTATAGAGTGGAAAGTTTATATCTCTGGAAAGGAGGGCAGGGAAGATAATAGGTGCTAACACTAGGTAGTGGAATATTGTGGAAGCCAGTATCTTGGATTCATACATTGGCATTGCCACATAAATACTCAGCTTTCCTGTATTCACTGTTCTGACTTTTTTTTTTTTCACATACATACATGCCAACCAACACCATTCTAATGATGCTTATCCTTGCTTTTTAGTTTAATGATATCCTGTTGTACACAAGTAGAGGCCTGACAGCATCCAATCAGTTTAAAGTCCATGGGCATCTTCCACTGTATGGCATGACAGTAAGTATTGTGGGAACTTAAGTGGCCATTTGTGGTCCCATCTTAATTGCTTGATGAATTTCTGCTGGGCTGAAAACAGCAGCAAATGGGGGGTGCTCTCTAAATCTGTCTTGGGTTCAGCATCTGTTCCTGCAGCCTTCTGCACAGAGGTGATCACACAGCAAAAGTGAGGAGGAAAAAGGCATTTTTGAGGGCTGCTTCCTCACAATGGAAACTTCTCTGGAGATGGAGTCTTTGTTTTTTTCAACCATTAATTTGATCATGATTCTTACAAGTAATTCATCACCAATTCATCATAGACACACACAAGAGAAGTGAACAGTAGCAACAATCTAATTTTTATAAAAAATGCATTTCCTAATGTTTCCAGCTCTATATCTGAAAGCCAAAGTAGTGGGAATCTGGCAGCAAAATTTTATTTGAAGCTCTTATTGCAATTCTTCTGGAAAACAGCCATTTCAAGCCAATAGCCACCTATTTACCTTTTCTTGTATTGTTTCAAAAGTATTTTTACTGATTTCAAAACACTTTCATTCCCTCCATTATTTTCAATGGAATTTCTCACTGGTTTGTATCAATTCTATGCTGTTCTCCTGAGAACTGAGTTAAATTGTTATTACCACAATTTTTTCTAAACACTTGCACAGTTTCAAGTTTTATCTATCATTTCAAGGAATCTACTCAGTTTTTGATGGCCATTTGGCCTGGACTGGCTCTCAGCAGAACTGTGCTATGTTACAGTTTCCAGAGCACTCCCAGCATTTAACACATCCCTTTTTTTGTACAATAAATCACTCTTCTGATAACAACACCGCTATTTTCTTTGACACAAAGCAGACAAAGCCATGCTTTCAGTTCAAGACGTTATTGCAGAACTAACTTATTATTCTTCCAACTTGAAAGGCACTGTTTTTTTCCTCAATACCTACCTCAGATTTGTTTGTGAGCATTTCTCCTAGTTTTCTTTTTCCCAATGGTAAGAGCTCATTTGGTTCACTGTTTCACCTTAAGAAAAATGTACTTCCTGCAATCTGACTGCATTTGGCCTTTTATCTCTCAGATGGAGGAAAGTGAGGAGGAATGGGGAGTTCCTCACTGTCTGACACTACGAGGTCAACACCAGTCCATCGTTGTTGCTGCAAGGTAATTCAGTGGAGACAAAGTCCACATGTGAATTGTATTTCTCTGCAGCTGTCACAGTGGGACAGAGAGGCATCATTTTGTTTGTATTTGCTCCTAAAACAATCTCCTCAAAGGTATATTCTTTTGTGAAAGCCACTTGTTAAGAAAAATGTGGATGTGACACAATAGAGTGGCAATTGTGCAAGTTGCAACTAAGTTATCAGGAAAAAACCGTAGCATCTTGTGCCTGAACTCATTTATTTCAGTTAAAAGTAAGCTCAGCTTGTGTCTGTTTCTTAGAGTTTGCTTTCAGCCTGTATGAAAGTGAATAAAACCTAAATTTTCATTGTTAGTACCCGTGCTGAAATGGACAAATGGACTGAGGACATCCAGATGGCAATAGACCTGGCAGAGAAAAGCAGTGGCCCTGCCCCAGAGTTACTGGCAAGCAGCCCACCTGACAATAGTAAGTAAATGCCAGAGAGTAGGTTTTATTCACTTGTGTCAGTGTGATTGGTGGTTGCTTCTAAGCAAAGTGGTGAAAAGTGCTGGCCACAGGTGAAACTGAGACATTTGAAGTTGATTTGTATAAATACATATGTATAGATATATTGATATGTATGCCATTTTTAATGTTCTTGTTGATGTTTCATGGAATAGGGAACTGATTTAAGCATAATGATTCCAGGAACTATTTGGGCACTGCCTGTCCTGGGAAGGTAGTAAAAACACCAACAAAGCATGGTAGTTAGCCTTTAATGCTAACATTCGCAGAAACACATAAATTAATTATACTAAATAGAACAATCTATTTAAAATCTGTACAAAATTATTTCTTAAGTGGTGTTTTAAAATTAGTTCACAATACTGTGGACAGAATCGATTTGTTTAATTATTCCAATTATATATGTTGTTGCATAGAGGAAGAAAGATGCTTTTTCCCTGCATTTCATAGAGTCTCCTGATGAAACTACTGTAGACCAGGAATCTGAGGACGACCTCAGTGCATCCCGCACCTCACTCGAACGTCAGTCACCACACCGTGGCAACACTACGGTGCACGTCTGCTGGCACAGAAATACCAGTGTTTCAATGATCGACTTTAGTATTGCTGTGGAGGTATCTGCCTCAGAACCACCTGAACTGCAGCTCCAGGCTCGCTTTTGAATGACAATTTCCTTTTTGCTCCTCCTTAACAAGTGCGCTGTTCCCTTGTTTCCTCCTGGGGAGGTTTCAGGCCTGCTTATTAAACCGCCTTCCCATATTCTCAAATGATGGCATAAACCATCACTCAAGAAGCACAGATCTGCTCCTGTAGTGCACCTCTGTAAAATCAGTAAAAGCAGTAATTTTCATAGAAGCAACTGTCAAAAAAAAAAAAGCTGATGGCCTTTAAAATGTAAAGCAGTTGAAACTGCCTTAATGCTTTCAGTTACAGAGGCATTAAGTCATTGCTCAAGTGGAAAGGATATTGTCTTTAGCTGCTGTAGCCAGAGTTTTAATTATGTGTATTACTAACTTACTTTCTTTACCTAGCCATCTTTTCTGGAACCTTGTCTCATTGCTCAGTCTCATCTGCTTTTTCTTTATTTGCATTTTCCACCTCAAAATAAACCCCCTTTTTTACCCTTCTGATCACAGCTAAGCCAATTTGATACACATTCATTAATTCTGTACTCAACGGCCAAGGTGCAGACATTGTCTTTTCAAAGATTGAAATGAAAGACTCCTAGCTCAGTGTAGGTTTTAGGATGAGGTGGTAAGCCTGCTGAGGTGTTCTTCCTTCACCAAAGAGAGTTCAAGGAGCTCTGAGTACTTTATCACAGCCCTCAGCAAATGGAAATTTATGCTCTATAAAAATGGAAAAAGGAATCTTAAAGCTGAGTGGATTTGCACTTGAGTGGCTGACATCAGGCCACCATTGCTCTAGAGAAGAGATACCGATGCAGAATATAGTGATGCAAGGACAAGCATATAGTTTGTGTAACTGCCTCTAGTTTTAATTAGGAGGTGAGTTGGTTGCTGAAATATGACAAAATTATTTTGTACTAAAAAATGCTGACTGTAGAGCCTCATTTTGGTCCCCTGAAGGTGGGATTTTCCATTCTTCATACCTTTATATCCTGCAAGGGAGGAATACTTCAGCACAGGACAAGGTCTCTTATTTTTCCCTAAAGCAGAGGGCGTATTATAAATAGATAGATATAGATATATAGATATAAAATTTACACCAGTGACTCATTCTAATGATTAAAACATTCAGTTAGGCAAATCTAACTAGGTCTGAGATCAGTGCTCATTGTTGCTCATTTTTGTTCCTTCCCTGTGCCTCAAATGAACACAAAGCAGTGAAGACCGAGCACACCCTGGAGCCATGCGTTGTTCTGTGAAAACATCTCCAGCTCCACTGCTGCTCCATGCGTGGCAGGTCCCGCTCATGCTCACGTCATCCTGTCGGTGCCTCTCACTTCAGCATTATCGTTTATTTTCTTTGTGTCTCTCCCTCCTTTCTGTCTCTCTCGTGGTAGACGATCCTCTCTCTGTCAGTGACTGTTCCTCCCTACCTGCTGGACTGATCAGTGATCAGCGGCCTGTTTCCATTTCATATGTCTGCTGGTACCGAATGCAAAGCCTGTCCTTTTATGATATCCTCCAGAGTAATGAGGTAACAGAAAATTAAGGAGTACACCTGTAACTTAGGGCAGGGAGGCAGTAGTCCAGATATCAGAAAACAGGATGATTTAAAGGACAGACTTTAATGCATATTCAAGGCTGGTGAAAACAGAACTTTTTAAGAATACTTCATTGTAGTAGCTACACCAGGAACCCTAGATTTTGACTATAAAGCTTTACAGATTAAGGTATTAGCTTCTGCATTAGGTTAAGAGAATGATGTAAACAGCTGTTGTGATGCAGGCAGGAGCCCTCACAGTCAACAAGAGGTGGGAAGTCATTAATAATTCACTGAGAACCCCACTTCATTTGCAAGGGGCAATGATGCTTGGCTTTCCATCTTCACTATGTGAAGAGCAGTTGCTTCAACCAGCCATTAAATACATGTACTTGGTTATGGCTTTCTCCTCCTTTATGCTAAACTATCTAAAATCCAGCTAAAAATAAGGTTAACAGTCCTTGGTTTTGAAATCTTTGAAAAGCACCATGTGAACTCCCTGGGTACAGAGACCTCAATCTCTATCTGCAATTCTAAATGTCATAATTTTCCCTTACATCACAAATTCATGTCAGACTTTCTGTTTCCATTCTATTTAAGCATCATTCTAAAAGAAGAGAGTAGGATTAACAAGACTGAGGTTTAGTAACAGATTGCCAAAAGCCACCTCAGTTGATAAATTAGTGTAGTACCTTTGAGTTTTCAGAAGTACCCAGCTGCAAAAACAAAACCAACCAAACCATAAAGTACTGCTCAGCAGTAGAAAAGTATGTCCAGTCAATCAAAGCATTTTCATTTACAACCAGGTCACATAAAACAGATAAAACAAATAATTTTTCTTACAATAACTAAGCTGCAGGCACCTTTCACTGTTTTACTTGGCTGTTTTTGATCTGTTTCAGAACCAGCTGTCTGGAAATCTGCTAAGAAAATTCAAAAACAGCAACGGGTGGCAGAAGCTTTGGGTGGTGTTCACCAACTTCTGCATGTTCTTCTACAAATCGCACCAGGTAACCAACTGGGCAACTGTGAGTGGCTGGAGAAGACAGTGTGGGGTTCTTCTCCAAAGAGGGAGCTGAGAGAAAAGTGGGTATCAGTCATGGATGCTGTAGGCTGGAGCAGCAGGTTCACTGGTCACAGCTGCACACACAGCCTTCATTGCCACTGGCACACAGAACAGGGCTTGTTCTCACTCTGCTCCCACACCATTTCTTTCCTGACGCTTTCAATAGTCACAGATCATTCTTGAAAGCACAGCAGAGCTCACCCCTGCTCAGAAGCTGTGGTGCAAATTTAAACCAGGCTTTTCTCACTTCAATTAAAAACTTAATAGTGACTTACAAATTCTGTTTACCATTACTGACATGACAAACAAGAGAACAGCAGTCAATTATTTAATCCACCTGGGCAAACATCCTACTGCAAAAGTAGGGGATTTCTGTTTGGAATGTTGGAGGTTTGAATCTGTTTGAGCAGGGCATAAGCACAAAGTAACCATTGTTATAGAAATCCTTATTTATTAAAGCATGAATTGGAGAATATTCTTCTACAGGTAGGAGGGATGAAGAAATCTTTTGCCATGCAGTAGAAGGACTTAAGCAGTGAACCTGCTGGGTGGCCAGCACAGGTCTAAAGAACAAGGTGTTTGCAAGCCGAGGATGAACCTGTATGGGGCCCTGCCAGTGGCAAATGAGGAGCCTTACGTTCGACAGTTTGAAAGTAGTGAAACTCCAAGATATTAGCCAGCTTTCCTTCAAGGAAATACTGACAGGATCAGCCTGCACCAGATGTTTATGCAAAGAGTCTGTAATGATGATTAACTGAAACTATTAGATAATTAATTTTATTGCAATTGTATAAATCTGGTATTTTTCTGCACAGGTGTAGAAACACACTGATCCTTAAATGAGTGTTTATCTGCTTTCCATTTACTTTTGTGCTCTCTTTATTTAAGGGCATTTGATCTCACAGCACTTTCCATCTTATCTTTTCAGGACAATCATCCTTTAGCCAGCCTTCCTTTATTGGGATATTCACTTACCCTTCCTTCTGAATCTGAAAACATTCACAAAGATTATGTGTTCAAGCTACATTTCAAATCCCACGTGTACTACTTCAGGGCTGAAAGTGAATATACCTTTGAAAGGTAAGTTTGTTTTCTGTGAGAGAAATTTTTTGTTAAATTCCAGGAGTGTTATTCCAAAGGTTAGTAGATGCAAAGTTTATTAAGTTGGCTCAGTAGTACAAGCAAGTGGTTCAGCACAACTGGAGAAAGGACCTTTTAAAATTAAAAAAAGTTCTTTTATAACTTTTACTGCTAAAATCAAGTGATTGGTTGTGATATGGAAGCAGTAATAGTAATTACTCCAAAACCTGGAATTATCCAGTCAAAATTGATCAGGCTGGCTGTATGGGGAGCTCCATGTTTCAGACTTTGGGAAGCATGTGAACAGATCAGAGAACACCTCAGTAGCTCTTCAGAATAGCTTTGCTTTCTCTAGAACAACTGCATGGAAAATCCACACCTGAAATAAAATTCCAACTTTTATAGAAGCAGCTGTTCCTACTACATATTTATGCCACTTCACCATGTAATTTTTACACCTCCCACTGAACTTCAGATACACAGAGAGCCAGGGAAAAGGCGCTACTTCTAATTTGTGGGTTTTGATTATTCATACAGGGAACTAATTTACCTCTTCCATGTGAAGAATGAACATGTCAAAAATCATTATGTCTTCATCAAAAAAAAGCTGTTCTTAACTTTCAGCCATGTCAGTCCAGAGCTATAAACAAATTGTGGGAAAGTGGTGATAAAGTAAAAACACAAAATGCCTTTATCAGTTCTAGGAAAAAGAAGCAGAAATTACAGCTAAAGTATATTTTTTTTCTCTCAAATTAAGAATGGTTGGTCTCAATTGCTCATTGCTTGGACCACTCAGAAAAAAGATATTTGGTGTCTGCAGAGCAAGTAAAACCACTACTAACTTCATGAGTTTAGGTCCCATATCTGCTGTCTTTGTCTCTAAACCTCCTTATAGTCGTGGGAGTTGTGTGGATCCTCTTGCTTTCAGATAGATTTAGAGGTGAAGTAGGAAGATGCTCCTGTAGGCACTGAAAATCAAACTGTAGAACCAATAGCACAGACCGTATCTGTCAAGAAATCCTCCCCTGGGAACTGACCTTTCTTTTGTTTGTATCTCTCCTCGTGCCTCCTCACAGATGGATGGAAGTGATCCGAAGTGCCACCAGCTCTGCCTCACGCACTCGAGCTCTGAGTCACAAAGAGCCTCACGCCTATTGACGGCTGAACAAGCCGCTGTGTTGATTGTCCAGCAGCTGCTGATTTTCTAGAGGACATTTGAAACTCTTTTTCTCCCTCCAAGTTTAGGAAAACTTAACACTTTCGTAAAAGAAGAGAATAAGTATGGTTTTGCAGAAACTTTCACGATTCCTCAGCAAAACTGTTCAAGTTCTCCATATATACAAACTAGCTTACCATCATCCCAGTGGCTGCGGTTCATTTCATGTCTTGTATTTTGTCATTCTGTGCTGTTTTTAGCTTGTGCCAGTATTAAAATATTGTCCTTATTAGAGTGCCAAATGCCAAAAGACATTTTGTTGCCTCAAAGATTGCACCTACAAGAATTCCCAGATGACTGAAATCTGAAAACTTTTTCCTCTGAGGCAAACACTATTTCCTTCTCTTTTCATAAAAATATATTATTTTTTTTTACCATGTTAATCTGTAGGCTGCTGGGCTTTTAAATGTAGATGGATTTTCACAGTATAGAATATAATTATATATACAGCAAGCAGTCTAACAGGAGTGAGATAACTTTCAGATTTCATGCTTTTTTTTCCCAGTCTTTCTACATTTAATCAGCAATGATTTACTAATTTTCTATGTTTAAAAAGGAAACAGTTTACAGCTCATTCTCATTTCCCTTTGGGGTCACGAATCCATGTGGTATAAAGAAAGTATAGGGTTCTTATCTAAGCATTTTCTTGGTGCAAGTTGACCAAATTCTTCATCTGTTGGCTTTGAAAAGTGAGTACTACTTGCAAGACAAAAAAATTTTTAAATAATCCAGTGCAATATTATTTGGGCTGTTAATGTACTGTGAATGGTTATGTACAAGAAGAAATTAAAGGCTGTGGTGACATTCTGCTGTTTGTTTTACAAACTTGAAAGAAAACCTGTATGCTACAAGAACCGCAGCTATTTGTGATTCATTTGTAGTCTTTCAGTAACTAAATTGCTCTAAGCTGGGGGGTACTGAAGCCCCAAGTTTTCATCCTGCTTGCTCCACATCCCAAATTGACTTCAGGTTCATTGTTGGAATTTCAGTCTCTCCCTCTCTCCCCTGGGGCTCAGGCAGACAGGGAGCGACTTACACAACCTGCAGCAGAATTACCCATTTCATATGCCTGGCTCTAACATCAGCTGGCGCACCACATTTTGGATAAGCTGGTGGCGTGCTGAGAAGGTTGGCAGCATTGTATCTACAGGGCTTAGATGATTTTCCTCATGTTTTAAGAAACACTGTCATTAGGGTGATGTAAAACTTCCATTAGCAGAAGTTTGATGTGCTGGTAACACCCATCACCATTACAGGCCTTGGAGGAAGCACAGTGCTAAGCAGAGGGGGCCTGAAGGTCAGTCTGGGAAATGAAGCTGGGGAAGTTCTATCCCTGCTTTTTCTTCATCCAGCTACTCGCTTTGTTAATGGTTTGTCTGTGTGCGATGTGTAAAATGGCTTCTTACAGCTTTGCTCACAACAAAAGGGAATAAAATACCTCACAACACCATTGTATATAATGCCTGTTTCGAGACAGTAAAGCCTTCTTTCTGTTACCCCAACCCCAAATATTCCTCTGTCCAAGATGAAGATGGGCTCCAAACCACTTAGGACAAGTAGCAGTCCCCTGGGCAGGCAGCACGCTGCAGTTGATCTTTTCCTCAGCTATTGCCCCTGGCACTCTATACCAGTGCAATAATCACACCTACCCTGGAGCATTACCTCTGGCTCAGATGTGCTGAAGGACAAGCTTGGAAAGTAGGTAGGAGAAGCTGAAGCCCATTTTCCCAGCTGCAGGTCCCATTGCCTTGTCCATTCTGAGCCTGTGACCCTGCCCTGTAGCAACATACAGGAATTGCAGTGCTTCAGGACTGACCAGGAATGTGAGCAATGATCTGCATAGTGAGGAGAAGAGGAAATAACACAGCACAGATGAACAACAACTCAGCTGCAGCCTTACTGGTCTGGGAAAACAATGCTGAAAAAGCAACAGCACTTGATGTTGCTATGAAGTAAAAGGCTGCAGACCTGGTCCTGCCAAAAATTATTGAGTGGTAAAATACTACCTTACAAGACAGGGCCCTGCCTCTTCCCTTTAGAATTATTATCTGTAACAGGGAAAAGCTTTTTTTTTAATGGAAATTACATTGAGGGTCATGCCCTTAATTCAGCCAAAACTGATTTTTAATTTAGAACCCTGGGGCTTGCTGGATACAATGTTCATTAACTGCTATCTGCTGTGGTAGTTCACTCTGAGCTCTCCAAAGAAATCAAGTAACACTTTTTCTCATTAAGTTTCATTTTTTACACAAGGAGAAGACTAAGATTCAGTGATATTTATTGTTAAGGGCAGAGACCCAGCTAGGCTGTGGGTGCAACTTCCAGAGTACCCACCTCCACCTAATCACCATTTTCATATTTTTGTATTATTTTTCCTACTAAAGAAAGTTCAAAACAGGATTTTTTTTCTTCTCTAGTAGTGTGATTTTTAATTCCCTTTTAAAATGGAACCAATGTGAACTGCTATCACTTAGCATTTTTCTAGATGTCTATTCCCAGGGTTAACCCAACATTGAAATGATAGTAAGAGATAAAATAAATTGTCTTGATGCTTGTATCTTGGAAACAGGCAGAGTCCACATGTGTGAATAAAACTCAATGTACTAGAAAACTGTAATGTAGAACCACTTATTTTTAACCCCGATTCACATCATATCAGTGCCTGTTCAGCCAAGCAGGGCCTGCAGAGAGGCAGGGTCATTGTGTGCCAGGTCGGGAGCTATCACTAAACACACCTCTCTCAGCTGCAGGAAAACCTCCAACAGGGCACTCCAGGAGATTTACTGCTGGTGTCGTTATTACTCACCATGAAATAGTTGCCGGTTTCCAATAATGAACAAAAACAAAACAAGGGCTTTACTGCCTTAGGAGGTTGCACCACAGGCAAAGGGATCAAAAAAGCCTGGACTCCTGTGGTTTTTTCAACAAGATTAAGCATCTGCACCATTTATCTGCTGTCTAATTTAACCTCTGTTAAGATGTGTTTGATAACATACCTCAAACCTACCTCTTTTCAGAACACAACACTGACACGTTAATGCCTTTGTAAATTCAGCTGAAACCAGACAAAAATGACAGACTGAAAGACAAGCCAGCAGGTAGGGGAACACATGCTGTGATTGCGGAAATCTTGATAAAAGTCTCTGACTAAAGAGGAAGAAAAATTCATTTTAGAGATAAAATCTTGTGTAATAGCCTGCTATTCCATCAGCTAAGAGGATCAAGAAAGACCTGAAAAGCCCAGTTTTGCCCATTCTTTCTTTCTATACACGACCAATTCCATGGTCTTAGCCCTCAAAAGCACAGTTACCTACATGCAGGCAGATGCCCAACTGCAATTGCTACAGCACTGATAGGACACTGCCCCTGCCCTGGGGGCACCGCAAAGCTGGTAGAGGACAAAATAATGGGCAATGTGCCACACACATGGTTTTTAGCAGCAGAAATAGTAATGAAGTACAACTACAGGTGTGCAGCTGTCACAGTTTGTCACCAGTTAAAGGTGCAATCCTTGATGGGGGTCAGCAAATGCAATTTGTTGTGAGCATTTCCATCAGTTTCACTGGCCTGGCAGGATGGAGACTACAAGGTGGGTTTTAAATCACTGCCATCTGCAAGTGCTACTAATTCTGAGCTGATTACTGATTTACAAACTTTCTGCATATCATTACTGACACGTGGGCAGTAACTGCTGTAGAAGCCCACAGAGCACCCCCTCCAGGGAAGGGGTCCTGAGTCTCATCTCGACCACTCAGGTGGCAACATTTCATTAAACTTTTCCTTCTTTATTTCTAGGTCATGTAGTTTACAAGGAGGTTTACTGTGTTGGTGTGGGGTGACAAAAGTAAAATTTAAACACACGGTTATAAACAGGTAGCAACATTACAGAAAACAAGACACACACTTCAATGGTCCTCTGTAATCATGCATTAAAGGCAGCAGGAAGCCCTTGCATACGATTTGTCCATGGCATATGCTCAGTGCAGTTACCAGCACATCTGCACAACACAGTTAAAAAGAGGAAGCAGATTTGTGCTATACCTTCAGCAGCTTACAAAACCGATTTGCCATTGTCCTCATCCTTGCATTATCAGCACTCTGGATAATCTTCCGATGGTGACATTTTTGAAGGCAAAACCGCATTTCCTTCGAAGTCAGGTTACTGTCTACTACAAACTGGTACCACACAGTTTAAAAAGTAGTACAGAACATCACATAAAGTAGTGGTAGCTAAAGAAGACATTGCCCAAGTACATTAAAATCACATTAAGAGGCAGATGATGGGGTGCCAGGGTACAAGAGGTTGGGAACTTGCACTGAGCCAGCTGCTTTGCAGTGAGGTGCCAACATACCCAGCCTCACTTTCCCCCTCCACCCACCCCTCTTGCACAGCAAGGGCAGAACACCGCAGTTAGGTGTTCCACAAAACATGCAGTTAGGGCATTCCACAAAAATCAGTTTATCTTCTGGTCCTACAAGCTCACACACAATGATGGAGCTGCAAAGGAACCATGGCACTGCAGAGTGAAGTTACTGCTTTGTTACTACACCAAAAGTGTTCTATGCACTAGCATTTCATCCTTCAGTAAACTCGTCAGCAACTGCAATGTGCTGGGAAAATTAAGGTAAAAAAATAGATCTGACAGTTACAAAAAAGCAAGCCTTCAGTTCAAATAACTGATTTTATTGTTTTTAAACAGTGAATTTATTTACTGCCTAATCATGAAATCCCTGACAAATAAGCAGTTCTACTAATTCAAAGGTTTGCATAAATAGGGATAGCTTGTCATTTAGTATAGTCAAGAGTGAGTGAAGTACTACCTGCACAGAAAAATCATCAGTGCAACATCATAACATAGACGTATCTTAAGCATGAAAAAACCTCTCAAAAATATCAATACACTTCTTTTTCTCTGAGAAATTGAGGTGGTGCTTCTTTCAAATGAAGCTCCTCTTTTGTTACCAATATAGACCTGATTTTTAAAGCATCAATACTTTTCAATAACAAATGATTGTACTTCTACATTCAAGATACAGCACACTTTTTTTTCAGTGAATCTCAGTTTAAGATAGTCTGTATTTAAATAATCTGTATATTACATATAAAAATACACATCTCTACCATAAATGAGGTCTTGTCTTCTTCTAAATGCCCAAGCCTTTTGCCCACCTGCCCTCACTGTAAGTCTTACTCATCTTAAGCTCTGACACATTCATAAAGCAAATTCTGCCACCATCTACTCAGAGAAGTACTTCCTCAACATACAGTCTTGGAACACAACTAAAATGCAACTCAAAGCACATACATGTAACTTTTCAAATGAGTGTTCAAAGAGTGTTGCTTAGAATTTAATTCAACTTGCTGATGGAAAAATTCTTGACATTCAAGTCAGCAGCATAAATTTAACTTCCCCACTACGTCTCAGAGTTCTGTGCATCTCCAAGTAAGCTCACTTTAATTTCCAGCCCTTACATTAACAGATGACTAGAGAACAGCTTACACTGATCAATTTATATTTCCAATGCAAACACACCTGTTGGTTTCCTTGTGCAGTCACAGCACACGGATCTATTGAAGGCTGAATGTTCTCATATTGAGACATTAGCAGGTAAATTTCCCATTGCACTACATTCTGATGCACGTTTCACAAAGCAGCGCTAAATTTGTTTCCTCAAGAGTGAGCCTATCCATAACATTTAAGAGCACACTAAACAGCATAATTAAAGATATTAATCAAAGTGGAGTTGTAAAACATTGTTCAAACTTTAGCATTGTTCATTTTACTTTAAATTCCCTTAGCCATAGAGGAAACCCATTACCTCATTAGGCTGGCAAATGAGTAGTGCCTGAAAGCATGGCCACAAGATGAACACACATCCGCATTTCTTCCAACTGTTGTTTCAACCTGGGCAGAAGCTTAGTAACTCTGTTAGCAAGACAGTGTCCTCTTACTGTTAAATTCTTAAATTAATAAATTAAGGCTATTAATATGCATAGACTAAGGGCTACCATGGTGATAGAAGTCCTGAAAGGAGACCTCACCAGCTTCCACAATGGTTAGTGTACCTGGGTTTCTTGTACCAAGCCAGGCAGATATGCCTGTACTTTTAAATGCTAATCCTTTCTGTTCCAAAGCTCCCATTTATATATTTTTTAAAAACTAAATATATAAGTTACCTCACTGTCATGCAAAGCATAAAGTCATCAATTTCTTCATTAAAAGAAGGCAAAAATGCTCTCTTAGCTACTGGAATAAGAAGTACCTGAATATAGTCTTGGTGAAACCAACCAAGGTAAACTTCAGAGTTATACTGTGGGGCAAAAAAAATAGCTACCTAATTAACTGTGCATACAACTAATGAACTAGTGTTACTGTTTCCAAGATCTGTAACACCTGAAGTCAGCTATCTAGAAGCCCTCACAGAAATAGTGGAAATTTCAAAATTTAGAATTTCAAGAAGTAACTTTTCTCTGGAGAGGCAAGCAACAGGACCCAGTACACAGCACTTGGGCTGTTTCACAGTCTCGCTGTCCAACATCCCTCAGTTTTGGTAAAGAGATGCACAGATCGAGACAGCGAGACCAAATATTGCATCTCTGGATAATTTTTCATTTATGCTGAAAGACATTTGTTTGAATGATAAAAATAGGCATGATAAAGAAATACTTGCCACTGCCTCAGAATCTACACCTTAAGGAGTATTTCAGAATAAATGAAGGGAAGAAAGATTTGTGTGAGTATTTAAACATGTTCAGGTGAAAAAAAGACATGTCTGAATTTCACAAGCTTCACAAATATGTGTTACTAAAACTGAACTATTTCAGAATTTGCATTGGCACAATTTGAAACTGAAGATATGAAAGAACTAATTTTCTAAGAAAAACAATAATTTAAAGCTTTGAGAAACCAGGTGTATGAAATTTAAAACAACTAGAAGTAGTACCATAAATAGAAAGTCACACTCAGAATATAAGTAAAAAGAAACGGTGGAGAAACAGAATAAAATTGTGTCTGTGCTGAGGTACAAATAGAAGGTTCTATAATACAGGATTAACTCTTTCAATGGCAAATACTTCACATACAAAAATCTAACCAAGATTCACTTATCACATAATTCAAACTTTACATGTAATAAAGGCAAGGCAATACTCAGTTATGGCCTGTCAAATGTTTACCCCACTAACATTATCTACAAAAGCACTTTACCATTTTGTACACAGTGATTCCTTATGCACATTGAAAGGCTTTCTGTTTAAAAATACATTATATACATATCTGTACACAATTCCAACAACCATGTTCCATCTCCCAGTGGAATTCTTAAAGCAAGATACCTGAGGTTTCTCAATAGCTTCAATTTCTCTACCACAAACCTAAATATACATTTCAGATTTTACAAAAGGACACCTCCCTGGAATATGTTCATTATCATTTTAAAAAATTAGAGCTTTAAGGAGCTGAAAAAGATTGCCTCCATCCAAGAGACTTCATTTTCACTCTTAGGAATGTCCTTCCTCCCAAGGACTTTACAGAGACAGAGAGGCAGAACATTAGGGTGCACGCCTTCAATGCAGACACCATGGGATCTCTGCTGTCTTAGGAAAGCCAGGAAAGAAGAGGATTTCAGTAGGATGAAGAACTTCCTCCAGCTAGGGAGTATCTGAAGAGGAAAATAAATAGTTACTGTTGCAACTTTTAGAAAGGCATTCAAAGGCACTCTACAAGAAACAGCAATGAAGTTACTCAATTTAATGCCCTTGAAGTTCAGCCTTTTTCCCTGCACAATAGCACTCACCACTGCCACCACACTTTAAAGGAAGAGCTGTGGGACTGAACGACCCTGTTAGAGCATCACTGTTTTCCTAACAAACAGCAACAACCTGTGCTCAAGTGTGTTACTTAATGATGGAAGAACATTTAGTGACTCCAGCCTTCCTACTTCACAAGTTTACAACAAATCTTTTCAAAATATTACCAGGCCAAGAAAACTGTATTTCTTGATCTAAGCAGACGTTCTGAAATCTCTGTCATAGGACAAAAATGATGAATGTTGCTGTCATGGCAGAACAAGTAAGATCACTTCCAGCATCCCCAAAAATGCCTATATCTGGGCACTGTCTCCACATGGTCATTTTCAGCCTCAATTGCAGCATCAAGTCTTTGAGGTTTCCAGTTCCAGGAAGATCCCGTACCAGACTGATAAAAATACAACACTGACATATTAGGTGATGAAAGACTGGATTCAGTTTTGGAACCCCTAATGGAAACAAACTGGGATGGAAGCTCCAGCAACACTTTCAAGTCTGCCAGGATCAAATGAGACAGGACAGGACATCTGGCACTAGAAGTAACCTTTCAGCACTAGAGATGCTGACTGGGCTTCATTCTTAACAGCCCATAAAGCAACAAATACGATTACTTGCAGGTTTCTTGGCATTGGTTTTTACTTAAGGAGAAGGTGCCAGCCTGGAAATCCTGTGCTTCGACCTCAAAGTTGTCAATTCCTGAACTTTACCAAGCTGTGGTTAGAGACAGTGTAAAAGAATACACCTGCTCAGGGTGATCTTTTTCCATGTAGTGGTTCATGATTAATCATTGACATGAGTTTTTTCTAGTACCAAGCAATCCAATCTGGCTGCTTTGAGATTCACAACAGCTGTGGGCTCCTAGATGCAAGGCTGCATTTATAGCCTCTTCCAGCAGCAATTCTGAAATTTATACCCCTTATCTTTTTTTGTGTAACATTTAAAGGAACAGAAAATTGAGTATTTGTTCATAATATATTCCTAAGCAAGGCAGTTAGAAAATCTCATTAAATTTGGCTTTTTGAAGAAAGACCAAATACTGGTTTTGGAGGTGCCACCAAAAGGCCGTACAAACTGTCTTTAACGAATGAACAAGGAACCACTGACTGTGAGTGAAAGAAACACAGACCAACTGAACAGTCAATTTATCCATGTGGGTAAAAGAAACTAAGAGTGACAGGGGTTCTCTGCAACACACACCCAGACACCAAGAACATGTGTGTCCCCTACATGAACTGCAAAGAGAAAAGCTTGTCCAGTCTCATTTGACACACAATATGCACACTTACAGGATGAACATACATATGCGCTATCACCTGAAGCTAGAGATTAGAACTACCATTAGGTTTTTTTCCAGTAAGCAAACACAATTGCACAAACTGCAGGCACAAGTGGTTTTCTTCTCCCTTAGAAACAGAAATTAATCCTTCCAATTTAACATATGCCAAATACTTATAGAATCAGATTTGCAGCTTTCTGTAAGCCATACTGAAATGGTTTCATTACCTCTGAAGCCTCTGCACCAGGTGTGATACCATGGTATCTACAATGCCTGGACAAGCTTCTTCAGCTAAATAAACTGCCTTCCTCAGTTCTTCTATGGAATCTGTGTTACCACCACACACCTCACTCTTCTCTTTCAACTGAAAAGAAAAACCAGGAAGAAATACATTAATAAGATATTAATAAATATTTCTATACACAATATAATGCATAAGCTTGTTAGGAAGTGACCATCAGTGTTCACAAGGTCAGAATTTGACTTTCATCATACACCCTCACATACTGAAGAATTTTTTCAAGCAGAACTTTGTCTTTACAGTACTTATCAGGATGTCATTCATCTTCACATGCCTTCAATCTTCACACGTCTTCAATCTTCACACATCCTTTTCAGCATGCTCACAGTCAAAAATGACAACAAAGTATCCCAGGAAAAAAAGCATTTACCCGTTGCTGTTTGGTTTCAAGACCTGCTTCCCATACTTTAGTATCCATACTTGCACACCTATAGCTTATACATATACACTGCAGCAAGTTTAGCAACTTTGGAAAATAATCATATCTCTATAAATTCTTCTCTTACCCTTCATATATTCTTTTTCAAAGTTGTTTTTAAGTATTTGGGGGAAAAGTATAAAAAATATAAAACTCAGAATGGGAACAAAACACAGTTTTCAACACTGAAATTCAAAAGTGAAATTCTTGAGGATCTGGTCCACAACTGTATCCTGGAACAGTGAAGAGGTTGAAATTTGTAATAAGATAAATACATAAAGTAGTGTCAAAAACAGAATGCTGAAATTCAACATTTACACATCTTTTTCTTGTCACGTTCATTGCTTTAGGCCAGCATGGCTGATGTTACTACCATGCATATCAAGTATTGTTAGGAGCAAAATACAGATCTCAGAAGCACACATACCAAAGGCACAAATAAAACTTAACACAGCGAGTTTAAAATGGGTAGTAGCAACCTTAGGTGTTATTCATTATATTTTTCACTTTTTTCCTGATAAACCTTGGACTTGTTAAGTTTTAAAGCAATAACTTACCTCTGCAAATAAAGGGGATATAATTGTAGACAGGCATTGGGATATAGGCCTCTTTGGGATATCCTTTTCCTTTAAAGAAAAAAAAATCTGACCAATTTTATTTCTGGAAAAAAGCATCCTCATTGTATTCTAATTAAAGACAAAATGTAGTTCCAACATGCTACACTTTATGAAAGCTCTGTTTCCATATATGGAAAATGTTCTGCAACATACTATTCCAAAGCACTGTGCAAAATACAGGCTGAATTAAAATTTAAGACTTCAGCACCTCAAATGCATGCACGCTCAAAACTAGAAGAAAAAAAAACCCAAAAAACCAGACCACAAACCAAAACCACCAAACTCCCAGAATCCTACTGAGCATGAACTAAATCATAGATATGGTGATATTTATTAGGTTCATCCCATATGATACAATATTTTTCTTGTATTTTTCCAGAATTTTCAGAGACAGAACAGCAACCACCTGCTCTGGCCCCAGATTGCAGAAAATACAACAGACCAGTTCCTAAACATCCCTTATTCTGAGTTGTTTGGGTTTGGGTTTGTTTGGATACAGACACATTCTATTCTTTGTTAGATTGTAGTCTTTTTCCTTAAAAGACCAAAATGCCTTCTCCAAAACTCCAGCCCAGATTTGCACTGTACTGGTTTTAGCTTACTATACAGAATGAAGGTTTAAAAAGTACAATATTGCCTGGTCTTCCTCCAGTGGCTGTATGTCACAAACTAGAGAAATATTTTGGTATATGTCTTGTCAGCTACAAAAAAAGGCCACATTAACAGAATGGCCAAGCTTCAAGATTTAGTCAGAAAGTTTTGTGAAAGGCAACTCTAGAAAATACATTTTTAGCAAAAGTTCTGGAAGTTTCACAATGTAAATGCTTTTAAAGGCATAAAATAAAATCACCCCCCTAAATTATTAAAGCAAGAATCATCTCCTCATATTATAAAGGCAATATTTCGAGCACCTTATTTCTTTCTAACTCCAAAGGCTGGGCTGCTCCATTCTCTAGATTCTTGGGGTCTTTTTCTCTTATTGTGAAGATCCACTCTTCTGAATCACTCCCACCTGAAGCCTGACCATCTGCTTCACTTCAAGGGAAAGGAAACAAAAATCTATTTTTATTACCTACACCTTACATTCAATACACACACTAAATATAAAAACTACAGTAAAGACCAAGATCAGGATTCAATTGTGCAGGCCACTACGTATGAAGACAAGTATGAAAATTAAGGTAACTTTTATTTTGGGTAAATTAAAAAGTTTAAACCAAGATACTTCACCAAATGTAAGGAAGTAAGGAATTACAGATTGAAAACATTTTCCCAAGTCACATTAACAAGTTACATAAAGTGTTTTATTGCTAGCTGAAAAGTGGCTTTACCACAATACCTCTAATCACTGGGAAAGGGGAAGAAATTAGAAAACTTAGCTCACTTTTCCTGTCTAGAAAAATAGCTAAGACACTGGAACTGTGGTCACTAGAAGGCATGAAGCTATTAATACTGTAAAGAAATATACAGCTGTAATGTCACCTAAGAAATAACCTGATGCTTGCCATTAGCATGCAGCCTGGAATTGCAGAGAATAGTTGTGCTTTCTTTACTATGAGATATTTAATCCATTTGTGAATAAGTTGTGGCAATCTCTTCACTTGAATTTCATTTGCACAGTGTTACTTGGCTGTGCAGCTTGAGACCTTCTGTCTGCAGAACAGCTGGTTTTATGTCTAAGAAGAACACTGGACCCTACGTAAAAGAGAAGGTAGCACAGAATATGGGCCAGAAGAGTTTTTCTCAGTGACTGTTACTTGCATGAAATCCCTGGCAATACTAAAATTAAGACTACTTTCATTTACCAAGGCTGCTAGGCTGAAAAGCTGCAAATAACAGAACACAGGAATATATGTGCTAAAAGTAACTCCTTGGCTCCTCACAAAGGATATTTTATAGACTCATCAAACTTACGTATCTGAGTCATCAGAACTGGAGTCATCATGACTTTGCTCAGACTTCCATCTCTTGTGCCTGTCAATGAGGTCAGCCAAGTAAGATGTTTTCTTAGAGTTTCGTAGAATGAATTTGTGTTTTAAAAGCTCTTTTGCAGTAGGTCTCTTAAAAGAAAAGAAGAGAGAGTGGGGTTTTTTTTTACCATGTTTGAGTGTTGAGTGACTCACTACAAAAACAAAGAAATGCAGAGTTTAGTCTGATACAAATGAGATTTCAAATATATACAGTATCTGAAAATATACCTGTCAGTTATGTCACACCATATTAGAGAAGCTAAATGACACTTACTCATGCAATTCATGTAAAGCAGTCAAATTCTCTACTACACACTGACAAACATGAAACTCACAAAGCTTGGGTCCTTGTTTAAGCAGGCCTCGACAAATTCTTTGAGGGATTTACTGAAGTTTCCTTCCAGTGTTGGTGGATTGTTCTTAGGAATGAGGAACAAAACTTTCATTGGATGTAATTCTGAATGAGGTGGCTCTCCTTTTGCAAGTTCTATGGCTGTTATGCCTAATGACCAGATATCTGCCTGTAAGAAAGAATGCTTTTAAGATTAGGTTGGAGAAAGAAAAGAAAAAAAAGAGTGTTGGCTTGCTATTCTAGTTTAACCAGCAACACACATCTGCTTGCTCATACTGTCCCCTGGTGGAATGGGGGAGGAAGAGAATTTGAAGGGTAAAGGAGAGAACTTGTGGGTTATGAACAGTTTAACAATTGAAATAAAGTTACAATAATAAATTATAACTAAAAAGAAAATAACAAAGAGAGAGAACTAAAACCCAAGAACGGTGAGTGATCTAAGTGCTAGCAGCTGCTCACCAGCAACACAAAGATGCTCAGCCAGTCCCTGAGCAGCAGATCCCAGCCCACCTTCCCCTGGTTTTATTGCTGAACATGAGGCCATATGGTGTGGAATATCCCTCTGGTCAGCTGGGATCAGCTGTCCTGGGTGAGTCCCCTCCCAGCTCCTTGTGCACCCCCAGCCTGCTCTCTGTTGGGTGAAAAGCAAAAGAGGCCTTGATTCTGTGCAAGCGCTGCTCAGCAATAAGGAAAACATCCCACAGTTATCAACTCTTGCAGTACAAACCCAAAACACAGCCACATACCAGCTACTGTGAAGAAAACTAATTTTACCCCAGTCAAAACGACCACACTTGTAAAGGTAGATTTTAAAGCTTTACTGTAAATAACTTCATGTGTAAATTGGTTTTGTTACCACGGTTTTATGTGATTAGCCACATAGCCCAAGTAAACAGAGTTTCTTGGTTGTCTCCACTCTTCAGGGTAAAATAGTTCTACTAAGTAGAGTTTAATTTTTTTAAAAATCAATACTGCTACACCAAAAACTAATGGCAGAGTCGTTATACACAAGCATTTTATCTACCATATTCAAGTACACTATGCAAATATGGGGTAAGTCTAAACTATTTACATAAAGTAAAATGTTTTAACTTGCACAAGATTTTTCCTCAACATAAATTAGCTAGTACAACCATCAGAAATTTAATACATTTAAATATAACTTCCCTGGGGTTTAACGCTGGTTTTATGTATCATTCTTATTCACAGACTAGAGAAATGCAGCCTTGAACAGTAATTTCAGCTTTTTGGTCCAAGTAGCCTCTGAATGTTTTCACCACCAAAATGTCCAACTCTTTCTAGGGAATGCTGTCTCCCTTGACACAATTCCTATTGCAAACCTGCCTGAAGTAATGTGAAGTAATGCATTATAATTCTCTTAAGTTTTGCTGAAATCACAAACCCAAAAGTCAAGAGAATGGACAATACATCTGTAAGAAAGGTTAAAAGAAAAAAAAATTCACAGAAATGTCTTTTCCAAGGACAAGATACCAATTAAAAATATTTATGTTTGGGGTTTTTTTCTGTTTCTTTTAAAGTGAAAGCAAAACAAAGACTTATTCTCAGGAAAACAAAAAAAATTTGACATGAGCTGTCTAGTTTTACTTCCAAACAGAGCAGTTGGAATTTTGCTATGCTGTAAACAAATCTATTTCCAGATATTGGACAGAGCAGAGATTTGATTTATCACTGCTGTCTTTACTAAGTACCCCTCAACCCCACCTGTGTCAGCCCCACACATTCTCATGGTTATCTTTGACTGACTTGTACACATCCATTCCACTATCACAGCCACAGTGCCTGGCCCGAAACAAGGTCCTCCTTCCTTGTTCAGACGATATCCTACTGTTATGAGCTTAGTCACTTAATTTTGCAAGTGAGAATGAAAAAAAAATAAAATCCTACAGTCAATTAGCATACCATCAAATTTATGAAATGCCATTTTGTTAGTCCATGTTACAGAACAGTTCCTGAGCACAAAGAATTACATAAGCACATGAGCCCCGAGTTTCATTTATCTTAATAAGAGCATTATCAGCTAAGCTCTCCTCAAGCCTAACTGTGAGTTTTGCTAGCAATGAAAGCTTTCCCTCTAGCAAGAAAGTTTTTCTTGGTTACAAAAGAAAAATGTCACCTGTGAAGATGTGTCTTCATGTTAACAACTGAGCATTATTATTTCCAATTCATTCAGAATTTCAGTTTCTCAAGAGTGAAGTGTTAAAACCAGATAAATGAATAGATTTTCTTCTGCCAGACTTTCAGCCACAGGTGGAGCATGTGTATATACAAGTATAAACATCAAATTTACATGTGTATGAGTGCAGAGATATCCACTTGCACACACACATATGTACATAAATACTTCCTTTTTTTCTAATGTATTTATAACTCTACTGCTAGTGACCTTCCTCTGTAAAAATGAACAAAAAAGTGCAACCGTGGCTGCACACTAGACTCTTTGATGTCCAAGAGGGATTTTGGAAGGTCATTCCTGCTGAAAACATCAAAAATAACTCCTCCCATACTCCTCTGCAACCATATTCTCCCCTTTCACAGATAAGAACAGAAGTACCAATTGCATGTGTATCCAGTTAGGCATTTCTAGGATGCACTTGACCGTGACAATGAAACCCCAGAACAAGCACAAATAGTTCTCAAAATGGAGAGGGATAAGCATGACCTCAGAATGTGGTGACACTACATTATCATTTGGTTTTATCACTTTTTATGTTGTGATTTTTAGAGTTTCAAATCTTGACGAAAAATTCTTCACCCAAGTTCAGATGGCAGTCAGCAAGTCACTGGTAACTACTATTTACTGGAGTACCGCCATAAGCCTTTCCTCTTCCAATCTAATGAGTAAAATTCAGTCTGGCTTTAAAGTTCTTGTAAGTCAAACAAAACAGGCTATGTGCAAGAGAAAGCCATTTTCAAATTAAGTATCTATTTTTTACAATACAAGTTTTATAGTAGAAAGAACAGAGGACTAGATAAATGAAGCATGTTAAGACAACACGTTTTCAGACAAGACAGTAATCAAAACAGGAAGCAAAAGTGCTGCCAATAACTAGAGCCCCTTCAAGCTTTTATTGGGAATCCTTCATCAATATCCAAGACTCTTATGTCCGTGTGACACTGCAGACTGAAACAGTCAGAATGGAAAATGTAAGGGCTGAATCATACTTTGTTCAAGTGATGGTCATTCCCAGGAGTCAAAACTCAAAAAACCACAAAAACCCAACCCCAACCAACCAAAACCAACAAACAAATCCCCTACAAAGTAAAAATCCCGTACAAAAACATGCAAAGGCAAAAAAACACAAACCACCATTCAAAAAAAGTTAACTTTAAATTGAGATTTTGGGGTCATGTAAGTTTCTACAGGCTCTACAGTGTTTTGCTTGTTATAGCCTCTTTACAGAAAGAGGCTACATCAAATAAAGAATTAAGCAATACTACAGCCTAGACCAGAGTCAGCCTTGGCAAGTGGAAAGAAACATCCCAACCTGTCTCACTGCATGGAGATACAGCCAATCTACAAATCCTTACAGGGAAATCAAAGGGGATGGGCAAGGATGATGAGCTCAGGGAAGAACATAAGGAAATACTACTAATTATCATAAAGGAAGCTGATCTTAACACAAGTTGGGTTTGAGGGTGACCTTTGTTTCAGTCCTTCAGCTGCAGCAGTGGGCTGGGCAAAGGGCCTTTCCTGATAACATGGGTGTCGTGCTGAGCTGGCCAGGCCATGTGGGGCAGGGAGAAGGAAGGGGCAGCAAAGAGCTGTATATGTACCTCAAACAATTAGAAGCATAAAAAACATGTCACCAACACAGTGAACTTTGAAAAAAGCAATAGGTTTGAGCTGGCTTTAATGTGCATACTCCTTCCTGGCAAACAGGGACGTGCAGCGCTATACTGGTGAGAATACAGAGAACAGTAATGGAATCACATTTCTTTTGTGACCCAACTACGTGTTACAATTGATATATTGTGCTTGTGTTGAGATTTCAGTATGCTGATGTGACACTCTGCTAAATCAAAATCATGTATATAGATAAATTTGGTATTAAATATTAACACCTCCCAAATGGCAAATCTGAACAACACAGGCAGAGTAGAACAGACCCACGCAGCACATTCTGCCAGAGATGAGTAACAGCCCTTTCAAACAACACTTTCACATCCACCAGATCCATATTCTTCAACTGTGTTGCTGGCTGTTTTTTTCTAAAAACAAGTGGAAGAATATTAACATTTTGTATATATTTGCACTCTTCTACTTTTAAACAGCCAAAAATCCACTCATCAATAGAGTGGGATAAAAGATGATGGGATGTACTCGTGAATACTGCATCATTTCTTGCCATCTGGACCATCTTAATAAACCAGGAGACTTAAACTTTGGATACAAATTAGGAAATCTTTCCTCACCCACAGCTTTTAGCTGCTAGGTGTCACCTGAACACACCCTCGTGTAGATACAGCCAAAGTTATTAGCTCTGTTCTGAAGACCAACCTATGTAATTCAAGTTAGAAAAAGGAAGTGACTTTGGTAATGCCTTGAAATACCTTACCTTTGAATCATATGCTGATTGCTTTATTACTTCAGGTGCCATCCAAAATGGTGTTCCCACAAAGGTATTCCTTTTTATCTGTGTATCTGTTAGCTGTCCAGCTACTCCAAAATCTGCCAGTTTTACTTCCCCTTGTTCAGACAGCAATACATTGGCAGCTAGAATAAAGAACAGGAAATACCAGAAATGAAGACACTCGACACCATTTGACAATGTAAGGGTGCTCATTCAGGTTGCATGAGTTCCTCTGATATTCTTTCATCACAAATAATAAAATAATTTACCTTTAATATCTCTGTGGATTTTCTTTTCTGAATGCAAGTAATCGAGTCCTTTGAGTATCTCCCTCAATATTGTAGCAATTTGAGTTTCATCAAGTGAGCCAGGTTCTAACTAGGAGATGCAAGAAATGATTGAATATGTATAAAAAAACAACAAACAGAACAGAAATAACACTGTGACTCTGAAAAGAAATTACTGTTTCTGTCACCCCTCAAAACTTCCAAATTTTTAACTTCATAACATGAGACAAAACAGAATATTGTTTTTAAAAACACATGGTTCTGAACTAACTGGCCTAATGAACAACAGGCAAAGAAATAATTTATCTAAAATAATATGTAGAATTTGTTAAAGGTGCCATAAAGACAGAGTCTCAAGTTATTGCTTTGTAATCAGGTCATAGATATACTAAACCTTTGAAAAGCATTTGATGGTTAACATTATACTGAACTTAAGATGTCCAACTCCACAGACCCTATGAGGACCCAAATCTCAAAGCCTGAGCAAGAAGCTAAGGCATTCAAGGTACTGCATCAATCAGTCTATGACTACATACTGCACTGGATTTTGAGAAACTCTCTAAAAAGCAACTCAAACTGATGGGCTGAGAGAACATTACATATTTTAACATGTTAACTTTTTCATGTAATATTGGAAATACAAATCTGCTAATTGTTGAAAGATTCCAAATAACTCTTCTTATGAGAAGAATCAGTAGTATTAGATGATCCCCAAGATCTTTACATCTGATGCTAACTTGAAAAAGTGAGAATAACAGAGGAAAGGCCACTACGCAGAAAGACTCCTTAAACAACAAGGGCATCTCAAGAGAGACACAAACTTTGTGTCCAACAGTTAATACTGGAAATATTCCACTATTCTAGTTTACTCCACAATAGCACTCACTGAAGCACAATCAAAAAGTTGTACCTCTAAGCCTTCATTCCGTCAGAAGGAAAGCATTTCAGATAACGATTTTCAGATAAAAATTAAAAATAATACATCCCTCAGAAATCCTCCTGCATAGCAACAGAGGTAATAATTCATGTAACAAAGACAATGCATTTGCTTTATCTTTGCAGCTTTAGTTATAATCTTATTTGCTTTTGCTTAGCTCTGATGATATACACATAATATAACCACTAGCTGAAACTCACTAAGACATTCTCAAAGCTTGTTCTAGCCAAGCTGTGAGCACCAGTTTGAGACCTGGTAACATGACACAGCACATGTAACGGGGGAAAACCTCTTATGTCAGATTCAACTCACCTTAGTGAGGAGGAATTACTGAAAACAGAGTAAATCTGAGAATACTGACACTAATAACAAACTTGAACTATTGTCATCTTAGTCACACACTTGAACTACACTCAAAGTTTGAGCAAAAATGTACATGCAGTTGCATTATATGTACTTTTTCTTGTGAGGTGGGATTTTGAAATCATCCGGTGCATATTCAAGTACAGAAAAGACCAAGCTAGAGTGACATGTCTGCACTCTGAACACGGAATTCAAAGTTCCCGGTAATTCTTGCCTTGAATTCGAAAACGTGGCAAAGCATGCCAGATTCTAGTTGAGAACCATAATGTGCATTGTTAGACCTAGGAGAACATGCACCAGAACAAACTGAAAATTAATGGAGCACACAAAAGGTGCTTCATGGACACTTACATGATGTTTTCAGTTCTGTGGTGCAATTTCTTCAATAACATTTTAAGATGTGAACAAGGACTTTCTACTATTTTTTACTATTTTTTCTACTGTTGCTTAATTATAGGCAAGAAACTTAGGGAATAAACACAAAGTCATCACACAAGTGAAATTTGTGTGATGAAAAAAAAAGAAGAAAATATGGTAACATGTTTTCATTCTGCTCTTTTATACCTATACAAAGAAAGTAATAGCTAATTTATAAAAGCAAACCCAATTTCTAATTGCTTTTCTGTCAGGAAGAAAAAAAGCGATCACAACAATAAATAAACATTTTTAATGATTTTTTCATAGGGAGCATCATGAATTTTTACACAACCACACAATTCCTAACAAATGTCAAAGCTAAAGTTATAAATGGGTTCAAAAATACACAACTACAGGAAGTCCACATTTAATACCCACTCCTGTCTTCTGGATGTCACCAGCAGAATCCCTTTACAGTGACCTTGTTCCTTTTGCTATTTCCTCAAGCATTTATCAGTTACCCCATTTGACAACTGCAAACTCTGCTACAAAGACATTCTGCCTCTATTTGTATAACAATTTGCATATACTTAAAACATGCATCGTTATTATTTCTATAATAGTGTTTTTTAAATCCGCAATAAATATAAGAAGGTGTGTCATTTGGGAGAAGGCTTGGGTGCTTTTTAATAGCTAAAGTGAATGTCAGCATCCAGTCACAGAAAACATGATCTGCACTGAGCCCTTCGAATTCCAATTCAAACCTGGGCACTGCATCCCAGGTGCATCCTGAATGAGGCACTTGCTCTTGTTAAATTTCACACGCTCAGTGATTGCACAGACCTTTGGTCTATCCAGGGCTCCCTGCAAGGCCACTCTACCCTCCACAGAGTCCAGAGTTTCTCCTATTTCTCTGAAATATAATTTTTAATACCAGCCTAAATTGTATTTCTGTCTGTTTAGACTTCAGAAAGACTTCAAACAGTGAACCTTTTGTTTATTTGTTTGGGGGAGAGGGTGGTGAGGAAGATACATTAAAATGTATAAACTAAGAAGAGTTGTGGTGGTAGAATTACGAGATACAAAAAATTATTTTCAGGCACCAGTGCTCTCTGGCTGACTGAAGATTAGCATTCTAAGATGTTTCTATCCTGCTTCCAATATTATGTTGCTCAGTTCCCTTCTATTTATAAAAATAATCAGTCACACCTCATAGAAAGTAACATTTTTCGGGCATTCGCAAATACTTTTCTCCTTTACTGAAAGTGAACGTTGCCACAGTCAAGTGATCTATTACAGTTTCCATAATTGTAAGATAGGAAAATAATTATGTGAAATAACAAAACAAAACAAAAAGTATAATTTACTTACTAGATCAAGAGCAGAGCCTCCACCCAGATATTCCATTATTATCCATAGTTTTGTATCCTGCAAAACAAACACAAAAAAAGTGTTAAGGTAAAAAAAAAAAAAAATTAAAAAAAAAGGAAAGAAAAGAAAGAAAAAAGTAGTAACTTAAGTTAATGGGACTTGTTCCATTCTTTTTGCTGAAGAAATTATCTGTAGTTTTGAAACACCATTAACATTTAGCTGTTCCTCAAAAGTATCTCTGGATTATTTACTCAAGAGTGTATGCATGGAGGAGAATGGATTTTCATTTTAAAATTCCAATTATGGACATCCCAAATATCAAACAGTGTTACATATAACATATTTCCTTTCCTTAGAAAATAATATCTCAATTTTGTTGATCATCTTTATTTGTACAGATACCTCAAGATATTTTCTTTAGTAAGCCTGACTCCTGTCTAGTTTAAACTGAAATAAAATTTATTCTTTATTTTTCTGCATTGTTTCATTTTCTTGAACAGTCAAGTAAGTTTTCTCCACTAATACTTATGGATCTGATATATGGTATAGAATTTTGCACAGTTGTGTTCAAGAAAGAAGAAGCAAAGTAGCAATGAAGATTGTTTAAGATGACTATAACAATTTACTAGGTTCAGCTAGTAAAAGAAAAGTTAACAACAACATCAAGCTACTATATTCCTAAAGAAAATCTTGGTGCATATTACAGGACTGTTTAACACAAGATATACAAAACACTCTGCTAAGAAAGAGACTGGACCAAATAATTTCTTTCCACTGTTTGCAGCATCTTTTTCCCAAATAGAAGCAGTTAGTCCAACTATTCCTTGCAGTACCAGCCTTAATACACACAATAAAGCAAAGGCACAAATCTACTACACAGGTATTCAAATGAAATTGCTGCACAAAACACACTGGTTGTTTATCAAGTTATTTTAAGCTTTGCTAGTTTCACCTCTATGGTATGTACCAAACTTTCACAAGACCTCTGTAATACAGATATCTGTCAGAGCAAGCAGCACATAAATAGCAACAATTTTCATTTACTTCATCTGACAGAATAAAATTTCGTGTAAAAATAATGGCTCACAGCCAGGGCATCTGACTTTGAATTCCCATCAAATTTTTAGAGAAGTGGTAAATGTATTGCAGGACATAACTTCATCTAAATCCTCTGAGGGATTCATATTTTAGCCCTTAAGACTCACTTAAGTCTTTTAGTCATTATTATATCTATAGCTCATCACATCCACTCACCCTTCGGACTCAGAATGCACCTGCTGTAGGTAAATGTTCATTTTTCCTACCTCCAGTTACACATACCATACTATTTTTAGATAAGACCCTGGATTAGAGTTCCTTCATCA
The DNA here is from genome assembly GCA_013400435.1 of Pycnonotus jocosus. NCBI lineage: Eukaryota > Metazoa > Chordata > Aves > Passeriformes > Pycnonotidae > Pycnonotus > Pycnonotus jocosus. The sequence goes on from VWYP01003540.1 coordinate 1,016,326, forward strand.
TCCACTATTTTTAACACACAGATTCAGCTAAATTTAGATACCTTTATTCAGGAATCAACTCATGCTATTTGACAAACACAGTCTTGTTAAAAATATTTAAGAGAGCCAGACCACCTTTTTTTAGGAAGAAAAAGTAATTAAAAATATCATCTATCTCAATACTGACAGACAACATCCTGATAGTGCTTACTTTCTGCAGACACCATAAATCTTCCAAGAACTGTAACCCATCCTGATAGAGTCCTTTATAGCACTGAAATAGTTGTTTTTCTGCTAAAACTTTTTCATGTTTTTCCTGCCCCTTCAAGGCTCCAGGTACTAGCAGTTTCAGAACAAGAACATTACTGAGATGTGTCTTATAGTGAGTCACCCTAAACTTGATCAAAATTTTGTATTTATATTTTGCTGACAAAATGTGGTTTAAAACTACATGTAATTTCCTGGATAGTCAAAACTTGCACTTCATTTTAAAAGTAACTTAAACACAAACATGTCAACTGCATCACTACTTCCTCATTCACTGGAAATGCCTGGTTGGGAAAGACCCAGTAAAGGAAGCAAAAAAACCCCTTGACCCTTTCAAGAACAAGGAAGAAAAGAAGAATTTTTTTTTTTTTAAAAAAAGGGGAAAACCCCCAAACATCCACAACACCTCACAAAAGAGGTCAACAAGAGATGCATCTTCCCTCTTCTATTATCTCAATTATCTCATGGATTTAAAGAGTTAACAATTCAAAATAAGAAACAATTGCCCAAAAGAGAAACTCTCCAGAATGCTAGGTACCAAATTCTCCAGCTGAAAACTAGAAATTGGAAGTGGAAAATAACTAACAAAAATATTTAAGAATGTAATTTTAATTACACAGTTACACAATCATATAACACAATTACACTACTACATGTTATATTACTCATAGTCTTTTCAAATCATAATTTATCCCTTCAATTATTTTTCAAGTTCCATTAGTCTTTGCTCCTGAAACTTTCATCATCAACTGCCTGAGGCCACACATCTGAATTTACAATATAAAAGCCAATGATTCAGTAACCTCAGTAATTCTACATTTTAAAACAAATGAAGTATGGAAATACACTTAAGAAACACACACACACCACTGCATCTGTATCCCAGCATAAAGCTAAGTAATAGCAATCCATTGCAATTATGGCATCTTTTTATCTGGATCCCTATATTCAAAGTTATTTTTAATTCTCTGTGGTTCCCCCCTTGCCTCAACTTCAGTGATGGTTTTGGGTTTTTATTTTTAAAGTTTCCATTATTTACATGAAGTATCTCAAGACATTCATATGATATATTCAAATAAAATTAATTACTGGTAGCAAATCTTATACCACCTTTCCCTAATTCTTTTGGGGCTTTTTTTGAGCTTTCTTATATAAAATCTGTATATACTGCTTAGCAAGAAGATGCAAATACATCCTTTTGGTGAGACAGCTGTAATGAATTTCTCAATATGTATTTCATCTTAGAGCCAACAACCTATATATACTGACTTTATGTCTGGGGGGCTTGGATGCTAGGTATCCACCCAAAAGCACTGTCACTGCCTCTCTCACTTAGACATGGGAGAGAGTATAGCAAAAAGCTCATGAGGTGAGGTAAGGACAGGGAAGAACAATGCCCAGTTGCCCTCGTGGGCAAAGCAAACTAAAACTGCGGACATCAGTTCAATTTATTACCAGTTAAATCAGAGTAGTATAATAACAAATAAAACCAAATCGTAAAACTCATTCCCCCTGGCCCCTTCTCTGTGGGCTTGAATTTCACTTCCAATTTTCTCCATCTCCTCCCTGCAGTGGAACCAGGGGATGGGAAATGGGGATTGAGTCAGTTCATCACATGTTGTCTCTGCCACTCCTTCCTCCTCAGAGGCAGGGCTCCTCACACTCCTGGCCCTGCTCCCACATGACACAGTCCTTCATGGACTTCTCCAACATGAGTCCTCCCCACGGGCTGCACTTCTTTATGAACCGCTTCAGTGTGGGTCCCTTTCATGGTGTGCAGTCCTCAGGGAACAGTCTGTGGGTCTCTCACAGTGTCGTAAGTCCTGTCAAACCAGCTCCAGAGTGTGTTTACCTCTCCATAAGGCCAGAGGTCCTGACAGGAGCCTGCTCCAGTGTGAGCTTTCCACAGGGTCCCAGTTTCATTCAGGCACATCCACCCGTGTGGGTGGTGTGGGTCTCCCCCAGGGGCTGCAGGTGGATCTCTGTGCTCCCACTGAACCTCCGTGGGCTGCAGGGACACAGCTGCCTGATCATGGTCTGCTGCAGGTGCTGCTGGGGAATCTCAGCTCCAGCATTTGGAGCACCCCCTCTCCCTGTCCTTCTTCACTGACCTTGGTGTTTGCAGAGCTGTTCCTCTCACTCCTCTCTGCAGCTGCAGTTGTGCAGGTTTTTCCCTCCCTTCTTAAATCTGTTATCCCAAAGGCACTGCCACAGTCACTGATAGGCTCAGCCTTGGCAGGCAGCACATCCATCCTGGAGCCAGCTGGCACTGGCTCCATGGGACCTGGGGAAAGCTTCCAGCAGCTTCTCACAGAAGCTGGCCCTGTGGCTCCCCACTACCAAAACCTGGCCATGCAAACCAGAGATAATGCTTTGTAACAAGAGCACAAGGCCAGCACAGTGCTACTATCAATTGACTTTGGCATCACCACAGCAACGAGCCTCCTCCTTCTTTCGTTCTTTTCTGAGTTTCTCTGGCATGCTTCACATTCCCTAACACCTACTGTCACTTTCCTTTCTAAAGCTGCCCAAATTCTTTTTTTGCTTGAACTTCTTACCCTCTTCAGTATATATTCCCCATTTGCTCTCAATCAGAACTCTGAAAGCACATTTTCTTCCATAGCCTAGATCAGTAATTATATATTGCGCGTAATCACTTATACTTTCAAGAAGATATTACAGTTATATACTGACACCAGCAACATTCAATGCTCCATTTAAAGATCTGAAACAAGACCAGTTTTCTTCTTTTAAGCATCAGCCACAACACAGCATTGAATTTTCTTCAAAATACAGTGAAGCCATGGTGAGTCATCCATCCAAATTCAGGATTATTATTTCTCTATAAACTTAGATGAGCAGATTAAGGAGGGCACATGGAACATTTCCTTTTTCACAGCAAGAAAAGGGAGTTTTTCTCTGATACCATGAAACTGAAGAAAGGAACAGCTTTGGAATCCAGAAGAAAACTCTGTTAAGAGTTTCTCTAGATCCTTTCTAAACTACGGTTGCTCTTCTTGAGGTCTGAGTTTTGATTTTACCTCTTACAATAAAAAAAAATAAAACCTTACAATAGCTACTTTACCTCTGATGAAGTTTCCTTCACCAAGTTACTTCTATACCATGAAAGTACTTGCAAAGTAAGTGCAGCTAAAGTAGGTAAATAATTTCTAGTATGTAAAAATTGAAGATTGCACATTGGGGAAAAAAAAGGCCATCCACCAAAAACTCCTACAGAGTCTCAAAGGTACACTTTGACTGAAATCTGAGGAGGACAGAAGACAAGAGGACAGAAACAAGAAAGTAAGATTAACATGTTTGTAAGCCCTTGCAAAGTAAAAAAAAAAAAAAATAAAAAATCTGAATAAACATGGGAGAGGTCTACCTTCAGAGATGCTTCGTATTTCTTTTATGTGAAGAACATACACATTTCTTAGCACAATGATATTATACAAGAGAAACAAAGCTAAAGCAATCAGCACAAGTATGTACTTATGAAATTGTTTCTAAATCTCCTTTCTTGTGGGGAGGAGAGACTGCAGAGGAAGATCTAACACGGTCACAACAGAGAAAGACTGGAAGGACCTAAAGTAAGTGCACTGAACAACCCGTGCAATTTGAAAACTTGTAGTTGTAAGCATATGTTTGTTTTTAAGTCAAATAAAATCTCCCCACACCTATTGTGAGAAAGAGAATTTCTCAACTTGAATTCATTGTGAGAAAAGGCATTTCCCACCTTAAATTTACGGTACACAATTAGCAGCAGAACAAAGTGTATTTATAAACATGTGTAAAGACCTTGTTTAGTTATGGACACAAGCTATGTCCAAACTCCACTTACAATCTTTATTTGCAAGCATTAAAACACCTATGAACAATCAGTAGCTAGAAATAATATCTTTGATTTAAATAACATAATCAATTTGCTAAATTGACCTATATACAGAAATTTTACCATCACTGCATTAGGAGAAAAACCTAGAATACTGAAAAACAAAAAGACACAACTTAACTGATCTGAAAAGAACAAAGTAGTACCAAAACTGATATTCACTGCACAACTTGATGTGTGCTATTTTGTTTAACACATTTTTCAGTTATGCAAAAGGGCCAGGAAAAGACTTGTATTTCAGTACTGGTATAAATTTAGTATTGGTATTTATAATTCTCCAAGCATAAGGAACCTGATTAAAAGAACTTTGAAACACACAATGCATGCAACAGGATAACTTCTCTAAATTGCATTCCTGCTACAAGTAGTTACCATTATGTGGAGATTTGTCTTCTGTTAATCTGGTATTTAAAAACCCAGAGAAGACTGACAGGTGTAGCAATCAGAAGTTTTTTAAATACTTGCATACTGATTCTTAAATGTTTGACTCGAAAAACGAGATGCAGACATCATGGATCTTGTCTTCCATATCTACTTTAAGCCACCTTCCCAATTGATTCCTTCCATTTTTGAAAGAAGGATTTCTTTTTCAGGATCTACCCACTCTTGTGCTTTTAACAGCCTGCTGTTCGTCAAAGCCACCAGGTGGCAGAATCACGTAATGCCAAAGCTGCGTCCACTCAACCCACAACCACAAAAAAGGGATCTGCCCCAAAACAAGCCACGTAACCCACCAAAGACAGAAGCACAAAACTACCTGTCTAAAATGAATCTGAAAACATTTGTTGCCCTGACACCCTTCATAACAAGAGGAAGAATGATTAACCAGAGAACTATACCTTAAGGGATATGACAGTTCACATATCTGAATTCTTCAAAGTGCCTTCCTTTCCTCACAGTCATCAAGCACAGCTTCAGGCACTATTTTATTTATTCACCCTCTCCTTTCAATACCAAGTCACAACTGTAGCCACTGTCTCATTATACAGGATGAAGAACCCTGGTATATGAGCTCTCGTTATTTATTAACACATGTGGACACTGGGGAGATTACACACAAAGATACTGATCAGGCACAAAAAAATTAAGTTTTGTATGATGCCATAAATTATGCATTCAGGCAATGACAGGAAATGGCATTTATGTATTTGTGGTTCCTTCTCCCAAAACTTTCCACAATAAAGGCCACCAACTGTCTCAAATCTGAAAACATGTATCAAGAAGTATCAAGACCTCAAAAACGTAAATGTCCTNGTTGATGTATTGTCATTACATCCTTGAAATTAATCAGGACTTCCAAACTTTCCAATACCTGACTGTTCAATTTGTAGACCCACAGATTATTAGAACAGATACCAATTGCCAAAATTGAACTCTTCAGGAGTAGGCACGAGGTGGCTATTACTGTTATTCAGCAAATGAACAATTTTGCTAAGGAATAAAATTCAGATCTACTCATGCCCTCAATTCCTGTAATTTTTTTACTAATTATAAATGTTACATATATATATACACACACACACATATTTTGGCTCAATTTAAATCTAATCTGAATGACCCAGTGTTGCCATATCTTAACAGCACAGAATGAGTAGCATATCACTATCTGCCCTTTCATTCCATTCTTCTCAGTACACAATCCTTGGAAAGGGGACAGAAGGTAAGCAACACAGCCCTGAACTTCAAGCAGCCTATCCAGATACCAGTCATTGCTCAATGTCATAGAATAACTCTTTCAACAGACAGCAAGGATTTGACAAAGGATAGAAGTGCTGATACCAAAAGTCAGATACTCACATTAAGTTTCTCAAAATTCGAACATTATAGGTACCCAATTCTGTTAGTGTAAGAAGTAAATAAAGTCCTTTCCACTGCAAATGGACAAATCAATCCTATTCCTCCAAAACTCCAGTCCTACGGCTGTTAAACAGTTTCAGGAAAGGCTATAATGTTTTCAAAACTTTTTGGAATTGTCTTTGCAGAAAGTAAAATCACAAAAAAATATTTTTCTATGTCAATTCACATCATCTTTCTAAGACAGTATAGTTTGTTCTTGAAGGCAATCTCAATAAGCACTATATTTTTTTCTCCATATCTGCAAGAACAGAAAATTTTTAGCCTCATTAATAAGGAATAAGAATACCACCATTATTTCAACACGTCCTATGAAGCACAGAGTTCCATAGTACACCTAATCCTTCACTTCAGCTTTTCTTTGACAACCTAATCATCTGCTAATGTTTTTCCATCTAATTCCTCCTCCTATTACAACACGAAATTGTATAGATTGGTGTCTTATTTGAAAGCTATTTGCTTACATTGTTACAGATTCCATTAAATAAAACCAAACTCTAGTATTTTCTAAAGACACTTGTTTCAAAGCACTTGAAAGTCAGATGGCATGGAAAAACAACTGCTGGTTTCAAAGGACAAGAGAAATTGTTTTATGAGATAATAACACTACACATACACAGGTTATGCCACCAAAGACATAAACTGTCTTCTCCCTCCCTTATCCTGACACAACCAACAATCCATGATTTAGAGCAGTCTTCAAGTATTGTCCTGTTTTTCTTAGAAAGGTGAAAAAGTACTGAAACAGATGCCATGAATTAGTTATCTTTAACCTTGCAAATTAATACACCACCTTGGGGTTTTGAGGTGTAAGAGGAGCAAAAGCAGATGGTATGAAATACAGATTAAGACGAACTATTCATCAAGAAAGTATGGCTAAAATTCTTGCCATTCTGAAGCAGAGTACCTCATATACTACTAAAGAAAACAGTTAAAATTGATTTTGCTTAAATGAACGAGTAGTTCTATCAGTTTGAAAGGCTCCAAAGAGAAAGAATGTTGCTTTGAATATCAGCTTCCTCCAGGAAAAACTGACAATAGGAGTAACTAGATCTACCTTTAAAAGGAATTTTTAAAGTATTTAACAAATTCCAGAACCTCCAAATAATATAACACTTCCCATCTATAGCTAGGTCTCTCATTTCACCAGAAGAGATGTCCATCAACAGACACTTTTAGACTAGAAAGCAGTCCAGCAATTCTCAGTCCTGTTTCTACTCTTCCTTGCTGAATTTCTGGAGAAGCAGGCCTAAGACCATATTTATTTAAAAATATGTCCCCTGCCCAAAAAGAAACCGAAACACACACACCAAAAAACAAAACAAAAACAAAAAAACAAAAAAAAAAACACCAAAAAAGAAACAACACTCTCCCCACAAAAAAAACCAAACCAAACCAAAAAAAACCAAACCAAACAAAACCCAACAGAACCACCTCCCCTTTCACTGACAGTAAAAGGCAGATCAAATGAGGGAAAGAAAAGTTGCCTTCATTTCCACATATCTAATTGCAGAATTAGGCAGAATATTATTTTCCAGGACAATCCACATCTTTACTACCTCAATAGATTTAAATATACTAAAGCTTAAATGGTCTGAGTGCCAACTATACTGTCCAGATCCCCACCCTTAGAAATAAGAAAAAGTAGTTGTAATATAAGAGCATCTTCACTAAAAGTCACATG
>VWYP01003540.1:1024009-1037328 GCA_013400435.1 Pycnonotus jocosus
AAAAGTCTATTACAAGCCCAAATATTCCTAAAAAAAAAAAAAAAAAAAAACAGAAAAAAAACCCCAACACAGCAAAAACCTCTAGAAGGTTCTTCCTTATGATTCCAGTCATATTCTTAGTTTTCATATAATAAGAATATACTGGAATATATAATTATATATATACACACACACATATATAAAATATACATAATATATATTATATACTGGAATAAGAATGTGAAAAAAGAAAGATCTAGAGCTGAGCATTCATACAATTCACCTGAATTAGGTGGAGAAGGGGTTGATGTGACCTCTGAAAAGTCTGCTTTTACAAAACAATAGATTTTTTAAAGCTACCATGGGCATTTTGTGTTTAAATTTATGATACCAAACTAAGATTCTGTTTATTTTAAATTTCTTTCTCTAGTAAATTACTTTTCCGTAGCATTCGGAAGGCTGTGCTTCATGTAGGTAGCATCTCCAACACAAAAAAATAATTCCTAAGGACATATCTCCCTCAAGGAGAATAAAATGCAGCAATTTACTTCTACAGCACTTTTCTGGAATAATGCTCACTAGAAATTCAAGTACACAAAGAGTTAGGTGGAAATCATCTGGATATAAAGGGCTAATTCAGAAATCTATTTTAAAAATGGGTCTTAAACTGTGTGAAGTAAGCAGCATTTGGTTTTGGTTTCTTTTTTTTCTTGCCCTAACTTTAACCTTAAGGAATAAGAATTGAGAACAGTTCAAGTTTGGACCTCATCCAAAATATGAAAACAGAAAACTGCCGCAGTGACAGGAGCGTATGTCTGAGCTATACTCCAGAAGTGTAACATGTCTTTTTCCCTTCCACTGGGGGCACATTCTAAAGCAAATCGACAGCAATGGACAACTTTGTGAATCTTAAGGGGGCTGCAAACAGCTGATGAGGCTCCATAGTGTTCTCAAAAAATTGTCACAAAAGAGCCATGAATGATAGTAATGCTGTAGTAAAGAATATTACCACGCTGGGGTGCAGGACTGACAAGTATTTTGTCTGGGGAGCGTTTCTGAGGCGCTTACCTCCTTTGAAGTCTCTTGGCGTCAGGATGAATGCTAGCTGTCCTGGGGCTGCCATCCCTTTGAGGGGAGGGAGATACAGATGAGCCCAAAGGTTCTCTTCTAAACACAAGTCCTTACTGCAAGCTGGCCAAAAGGTCCCTGCAATCAAAGAAATCATTGTGGTTTTGCATGTGGCGCATTTATGTCCTTTCATCAAGGTTTGTCAGCCATCTAACATGTTCAACCACAAAGGAAAAAATAAAGGCACCTGCTGGGTAGCCAATGCAGAACAGAAACTAAGTAAAGAGAAGAACTGTTCATTCCAGTTTGGACTCTGTAAAGTCCATGAAAACCACAGGTAACATGACACTTCAGACTAAGCAGAACCACCTCAGTATACAGTATTTTATGCACGTATACATGTATAAAAAAGCTGTTTGCCTTTGGAACCATTTGCCAATGCTCTGAAACTCCTGCCTTCTTCATGACTCAAGAAAAAATGTCCCATTTTAACTCCTAGACATACATACTAGTCAATTCTACTATCTAATGCAGTAGACACTCTCCAACTCTTGCAATCGCCACAGCAGTATACAATTAATCTTCAAATGCATGCTTTTTGCCATTAGCTAGTTGTAGCAGAGCTTGCAGAGCCACTTGCTTGCAAAAAACCCTCACAACAATGAATGTTCTGTCACAGAGCTGAAAAAAGATTCCTTCTGCAGAGCATTTAGCAGACTTTTGTGTTTGCATGCCAACATGCTAAAGCCATGAGCTCCATGTTTTTCTTAATGTGAGTCATCTCTAACAGTGTCCATATTCACAGCCTCCTTGGCACATTTCCTGGGCACATGCCCTTCCATCATAGAAATTATTCTTTCCAGCCCAGCTGTCACAAGCCTAGGCATGTCATATTAAGCACATGATTTCCCAGAGCTGCAAACTAGTGGGCAATCTGGATCTGTAACTTCTACCAAAGTCTGTTACAGTAGAAACACTGTAGACATATACAGACATATTTCTTGAATTGGCTGCAAAACCAGCTCCTAGCTAGTAAATTCAAGAAGCTTGCACAACAGAAGAACAGCACATACTTCACAAAGGAATGGGTAACCACTGCTTTGGAATACTAAGTGTACATGAACAAGTGAACACAAACAAGAGGCTCTTCCTCTTCCCATCTGCCTACAGCTGCTTTCCCTTTCCTTGCTTCATAACATAGTGGTGGAAGAGTGAAAAATCCTCTCCCTAACAGCCTTTTAACTGTTATATTTTTTTACTCTTAGTGGGACTGACAAGATTCATCCTTCCATTCCCTGTCCACCAGGTAAATAAGTACTTCACAGCCGTATCTACCAAGCCACTGTCTTACAGGGGGGAATAAACCTAACTGCTAACTGGGGTAAATCTTTTCCCAGCAAGTCCACTTACAGAGACACACAAAGATTAATGAGTGACTTATGTGGTCCTATGACAATCCCAACAGACCATCTACTCATCTCTTGTAAATAGTCACCAAGAAGCTAAGTAACACAAAAACATAACACATAATCAAAGCTTCAAATGGAATGAATTTTATTGAGTTATACTGGTTATTGATGAACTTTAGAAGGTCTCAAAGCAGAAAAGTGGAAGCTAAAGCAAATCAAGAAATTGGAACCAAAAGTAAATTAGCATTAGTTCACAGAATTCTTTATCTCAGATAAATTGCATTACATCTAAAGCAGAACTAACAAAAGAACCTTGCAGCCAATGAATACTGAGGTTAGCAATTTCTCCCCACCAAAATGTCACCCTACACCTGTGTATCTTAAACCTTCTCCACTGGAGTGGTTCAGATAAATAGTTATCTGTTATAATTACTCCCTTCTCTATGCCAGAAACAAAATTCCAACAGCAAACTTGAGGCACAAGAACAACTTCTTCTCCACTGTCCAAAAATACAATTGCCCTAATGCTTACATCTGTTCCTGTTACCCATTACATCAAATTAAATTCAAAATGAAAGTTAGAAATCAAATTTACTTCTTAGCCCAGATATCAATCCATTTATTGATTTAATCCCTTTTTTTACCTCTTACCACAACTTCCAACATCTTCTGCACCTCTGCTCTGCAACCTATCAAGCTATAGCCCTCTTTTCCTACCCATTTTGCATTCACATGCTATTAAATTCCACTACTCCCTTTACAGAACACACAGAGGCCAATCCTTCTTCAAAACTCTTACTACTAATGGCATTGTACACATATATCAATCCTACAATAACTCAGGATCTTCAAAGTCAGATTTCTGTCAAGCTCATCATTTCAGTCCCAAAAACATGTAATTTTTCTGGAAACCTTATTATTTTCCACTTTTTGTCTGTACAAATTTTACCCTGACTCTAATTATTGGAAAAAAACGTCTTCTATTCAGATAAATAATTTCCATTCTCCCTTCCTATTTTATGCTTTTGTTTTGTTCTTACAAGTTGCTGTTTCAAGGAACTGTTGAAGGAAGCAGAAAGGGAGAAAGCTCAGCACCTTCAAATGATCGTTTTTATCCTGTTAGGCAACAGCTTAGAATTTAATAGTATAATGAAAGAACCTTAAGAATTTGTTTAAAAACACTGGCTACGGAATACAAGAACTGCAATGTTTTAGAACTACTACCTACAGTCTTTAAACCTGTTCACTGGGAAACTTCCCTTTTGAAGTTCAGTATTTCTGAGTCCAACCAACTTTTTCCAGTTAACCATTTCTGAAACTTCAACATTCAACTATTTAAAAATGCTTACTAACATGTTTTGCAACATGCCATAATGTCCCTTAAGTATAAAGAATGTGACTCTTCTGCTTTTACCACTATGTGCATACAGAGAACAAGGACACTTAGAATAAGTAATTTGACCCAAAAAGCTGTATAAATGCCGATGTACACTTAAGTAAAAGAAAGTTAACCAAGCAATACAGACTACCTAACATTCATATTCAAGATGCAACAAAAACATACTATGTAAGAGCACCAGGTTATGATGGATGTAGGTAAAGAAGTTTTCAACCAAAATGTTTTAGAGGTTCACGAGAACATCAGATTAATAGAGCGGCAGTCACCTGATAGCAGGACCAATCACATTCTAGATGAAAATCTTCGTGCCAGTAAGTCTATCTAAGCAAAAAATACGGGGAACCAGCCCACAAAACTAATGCACCTCAGTCTGGGTATAAATATATACACACACTAACTTTTTTCAGCTCTAGTGCTGGCTGCTGGAAGAAGCTCCATAAACAATGTATTGGCAGTGGGCTTGCATAAAACTTTAGACTAATCTGAACCACCAGTGTACAATGCTCTAATCCTTAAGACAAAAGACTTAAAAATATAAATAAAAAAGAGGTGATTAGTCCCTGCCTACTCAGTGAGCTGAACCACTTCACTGAAAGTTCCATCAGCCCCTGTGGCCACTTGCAAAGCAGAGTTGGACCTCCCCTTTGCAGCAACAGCAGCAAAAAGCTTGCACCTCAATGCCACATTAATACTCTCTTTTTAATTATTTCAGAGGCCTGCAGCAAGAAGTGTAGCAGTTAACACATAAGTTACAGAAGAACATTTGACACAAGATTATATAAGGTTAGAAAGCAATGCTATGTCATCCCGATCTGTATGGTCAAACTAAATACAAGGCTTCATGTTATAGCTAATCTAGAAGTAAGCCATCACCAAAAACTGTGGTACTTTTCTTTCCCCCCATCTCCCAGTTTTTAGGCCACCTGAGTCTACTATTTTTTTATTTATATTCCCTTTGCACCTGACCTAGCAGTTCTGTAGACACAAGTCAGAACTGGCTGATCTGTCAGTGGTCAGGGTTTGCTCTTCCTAAGAGCCAGGTTGTTTTTGGTAGGGATGGGAGAAGACATTGAGGAAACTTGTTTCCCAGGTGAATCAAGTCATGATGCAGCCAACAGATCCAACACAAGTTAAATGGCAGGAACATGTAAGTAGGACGGGGAACAAGATACTGATGCTGCCTATTTTTCATACCTGTTAGATCTGCCTAAAAGCATGTACTGAGATGTGTAATTACACACACATCACACAGAGGCCAGCAATCACAGCAGTACAAAGGCAGCTTTTAAGGCCATCACAAGGACAACACAAACATATTACTTGCAATAAATGATATTTTACATTAAGCTTTCTAAATTTTTATTTAAAACAAGATCCAAATAACATGATACAGTTAAGTACTTACACAAAACACAAAATATAGTTACTAGAGACTCTCGGTTTTCTTTGAGATATATATTAAGTGATGCTTCTCAACCTTGATATATTTGTACAGTAAGAATTATTTAGACATAAAAGGCTAAAAGTGCAGAACTGATGAACAGCGAAATTCTTGAAGTCACCATTGTTTACTAGGCAGATTTTTCAAGAGATGTGAAAAAAATAGAGCAATATGATGCAGATTCCAGAAAGTCCTAATAATCCCTTTGACTGCTAAAGGAAAATACTGGAAAAACAAGTTTCTATAACTACAATTTGAAAAAGTACCTTTGAATAAAGACAATGCAAACAAGGGACTTTTTTCTCATTAAGAGAACAGCAAACGACTACAGGGAAAGAAAGAAGTAGTAAAGACTATGCACAACAAAGGTTCAGAGTTCAAGCCAACATGTCTGAAATAAGAAGGGACCAAACTATTTTAAATATGAAAACAGGACTTCACAGCAAAACAACATGACTCTAGAAACAGACTTTATGGGTTCTTTGGCATCCTTTTGCTTTTGCCTTATTTATGGCTACAAGGGGCTCTACCAATGGAAGTTTTCTACTCATTCTCTCAATCAGTAGACTGACAAGGTCTGAGAGCCTAACAGAACCATTACAGAAACCTCCTTTCTACCTCCCTCTGAGCAGTCCAGCCAGATGTCAACTCCACATTTACTACGGACAAATGAAGGCAACATTCATGCAACTTCTTTGCAGGCTAGGGCTGCCTAATGAGAACTGAGGGCTACCAGGGCTCAGAAGAAGAATAAGCATACCAGAACACAGGCTGGCTCACAGGAAAAGTGGAATTCATTTTGTTCTCAACATCGCCACAATAACAGAATTTTCAACCCCAGCCTTCCTCTCATTCCAGCTGCAGAAACTCCTAAAGGTGAAGACAATTCCTTCTGGCTTTGGTCAAGAGAATGAAGAAAGCATTTCAGCACCTCAACCCCTCACAAAATGCAATGATGACAACATCGCTGCAATTGTAGCAGGAAAAATGAACAATAGTTACAACTTTTTTCATTTAATCCTGCCTAAATAGCCCAGGGAAGGACCTTGGGGCTAGGGGAGGGTGTGGAGCACAAGTCTCATGACAATCGTCTAGGGGAGGTGGGGGAAAAAAGGAGGCTCAAGAGAGACCTTATTGCTCTCTACGACCACCTGAAAAGAGGCTGCAGTGAGGGGGGTTGGTCTCTTCTCCCAGGTAAGAAGTGACAGGATGAGAGGAAACAGCCAGTTGTACCAGGTGGAGAGACTTCTTCACAGAAAAATTTCTCCATGGTAACAGTTGTAAAGCATTGGAACAGAGTACCCAGGGAAGCAGCAGTCACCAACCCTGAAAGATTCAGAAAATGTGAATGCATGGTTTAACAGTGAACATAGCAGCCATGGTGCTAAGTTGATGGCTGGGGCTCATCTTGAAAGGTCTTCAACTTTAACAATTTCACGACTCTACAATTCTAACGCCCATCCAAAGTTCAGGGATTGGAGTTTGCAAAAGTCCGGTCTGCAAGGGCATGAGCTGTTGCTGTAGGGCTGGGTACAAAGCACAATGACAGATCATCAAAAAACTACTCACGTGTGCTGAGGTAGCAGCCCTTGTTGCAGTGGATTCTACAGTCTTAAAGTTAAGCAGGAAAAATCTCTGTTCTGTCTCCCACCCTGATAAGTATGATGAAACCTGCCAAAGGCTGCCTGCTCTATCAAATGACAACAGAATGCACCAAGTCCATTAACTTCTGGCTGACCCACAGCATACATTTAAGGTCACATCAGTTCAGAGATGCTCATAAATGTTAAAGTAAACCAGTTAAACCTGTAATGCAAAAGAACATCCACTTTAAACTTACTGAAGTCCCACATAAATACCCACATTCCAAGTTACATTACCCAGAATATTCAATATATCCACATTAAAGTTCATGCGTCTCCAAAAGCATTTGAGCTCAGGTGTCTTTAAATTCAGCAAATACTGATCTAAAAAACCCCAAAAACCTGCTAGTGGCATAAAACCCACCTCATATAAGCTGTTCCAATATTTAAGCTGTCTTCCCTTTAAAACAGTACATGAGATTATCAGATGAAATTTGCTTATCTTGACCCCTCAGCAAGTACATCTTGTCATATTTCAGCATAACTGATTAGAAAGCACTAACCTATCAGCACTTAAACACAGAAGGGCTTTTCTATATACACACTGAGTCACTTCCAACCTTCTCTCAAAAAAACAAAACCTAGCCTGAACTTCAGTCATCCTCCAGAATACAGGCTTTCCAAACTTCAACTGTTCCTGGGAAGCTCTTTACTGATTGCATTGCAGTTTTCCAGCCCACTGTGAGCTGGCGGTGTTATTCTGAGTATCACTGATCCTGCGTGTACCAAAGCCCTAACCAACACAAGATTTGCTACAGCTCAATCACAGCACTGTTCACCAACCTCGCATTCATCTGATCACCAAAAATAAAGCCACGGACTAATTTCAGAATCACCCTTTTACATAAATAATTTTTTGTTCTTGCTGGAGTTCATTTGCCGGAACTCATTGTACAACAGAGTTCAGTTAATTAAACTTCATAAAAGCACTTTCGTTTTTTATTAGGGTAGACTGTGTCACTCATAAAAGTTAACCAGAAGCTATTTTCTTGTGTTCTTACTGTCTATAGAAACACCAGCTTAACTTTCAGCAGTAGGTATCTTACATGCTAGATATGAATTAAAAAGCCATACAGGTTTCAGGTAATATAAAGTCTAAAGTTAAAATTACTGGCAGCTATGCTTTATGAATCTTCTATCACTGCTTTTTATAAACTTTTTAAAAAAGAATTCTTAAAATACCTTTATAAAATGGGAAGCTGCCTGTGTGAAATAAAGGGGGAAATATACTCTTATTCTTCTTGGGTAAATAAATTTAAGCAGTTCAAAAGAGGGTATTCTCTGAAGCTCCAAAGTGTGCTAGAAAAATACATTTGAAGGACAAAGAAACACAAGCTTGGAGACAATCATATTTTTTAAAATACAGTCATGTTTTTAAAAATACATGCTACGAAACTAGTTCAATACCAGTTTGATATCACTTGCACCTAGTTACAATGAATGATGAAACTGCTTATAAATTATTTGCTCTGCCACTACATACATATGTACAGAAGTCTAAGACGAGGAAATGAAAGAATTTTTAACATATACATACATATAAACACATCAATCTCAGCTTTTGACATATACACTTATTTACCTAAGTTTTGAGTGTAATGTACATATATATATATGCAAAACAGTCAAGGGTCTTTAATCTTCGATGTTTTAAATATAAACACAAATTAATTTGCTCATATATTTCTAAGTAAGACAAGATCGAGAAATATAAAAACATTATTAAGTTATAATAAAGCCATACTTAAATTTATTAACAAAACTGAGGAAACATTTCCCCAGAAACATCTGAATCCTGAAAATAAAACCGATTTCAAACAACAAGGACAGGAGAAACAACCATAGAACCAAATCTAACTAAGCTCTTGAAAAATTGGTAAAGCAGACTAACAAGCAAAAAGCAGAGCTGACAAGCTTCTAGACCGAAAATGTTTCAGAATAAGTAGCATAGCAATACTTCCTAAGAGGTCCAGCACAGCAAAACTCAGAAAAGACAGCAAATTTTAGCCAAATTTATAAGAATTTTTTTTTAAATTAACAAAACCTAAAGAATCCTTAATCCATTACAAGGAAGAATGTGGATGCTGTTGGTCTAAAGAAGTAAACAGGTCCAGAGAAGTTTCATTAATTAATTCTATAAGGATCTAAAAACAACTACTCTTCTTCTGTCCTTGGAATGTTTAATCAGGTCATAGAGGAACAGATAAACCTTTCACTTGGAAGATAGCATGGAACATTAATACAGGTTTTTAACACACCATGGCAGATAAGGAATGGCAACCCCTGTAGATATCTGCATCCACGTAAACCATGAAACTGTAATCTGCTTTAAGAGCAACACTGCAGTTACTTACTATATCCTATATTAGACAAAAGACCTTTTTTTTCCCCAGCAGAGTGGGAACATCAAGACATTGTATTTAAAAATACAATGCCTTTAGAAAAGGGCATTTCCATTTCTGTTTTATATAAATACATCTTGACTTCTGACAAAAAGGTGTACTACAAATAAATTTATATTCAGAATGACAACCTAAACTGATACCACTTCACTACTGCTTTTGCTCTATTTGCACAAACTCCAACTACAGCAACTGCACACAAACCTCCAACAAGAGATGCAGAGAACAAAGTCTAGAGGGAATGCAAGACTTGCTTTATGGGAGCAGTAAGTTGCTTCTTATTTAAGACTCATTGTGCTAAAGCAGTCATATTTCATATGAACAGATATGGCTCAGTTTCTGGATATGAAAGAAGAATTTGCTATAAAGCAATCACATTTCCAAAATATTCAATTAGGATATACAGAGAATTGCAGAGTAAAGAAATTTAACAAGGCTTTTGGGTATATCACACTATTCTAGGTAGACCCCAGAAATTAAACCGTGTTTTTATTTTAAAAGTTACTAGAAAAAGTAACTTTCATTAACTCATTAAACTGTAATAGCTATTTCAAGCTGCTCTACCACGTACATCATGCAGTAGGCACCAGGAGCTTGACAAGCTCTTCTCACATCATCTCAAGACAGCAAGAGGCCTCAGCCAGCACAGTAGTATTATATAAGCCTTCTAAAATTTCAAGCAACAGGTTCCTGAACACACTGGCATATAAAATCATGTAGCTTAATGGAAGAAGGTGTGGAATAACACAGAATGAAGAACAATATAAAGATTTCTCAAAGACAGATGATTTGGTTCATTAAAAAATAAACAAATATTTAATGTCTCAAGCCCATAACATTCTGCCTGCCTAGAGAATGGATAGCAATTCCAGAAACCATTTCAATCTGTCTGCCAAAATAATTGATAGAAAATCAAATTAAGAGTTCCCTATAAACAGTACCTCTTTCTATCCAACATCCACCAGAAACATGGTCAACACACATGAGGCTGCACAGACTAGAGGATGATAATTGGTGAAGTGGCTGGCATTTGTTTTCCTACTTGCCTACTTCAAAGAAGTTTGTTCTGTGACAAGACATTATTGTCTTTCTCATAATTAGTGCTAAACTGTCCAATCACAGAAGAAATAATGTCTCCTAATCACTCAACACTTGGAAAATTAATGTGTTGAACATTCTCAGTGACAGATTATCTGCACTGTCAGAAACGGAGCTAAAAGATGGTCAGACCCTTAGAACTACATATGGCAGTCCCAGCTTCCAAACACAACAGAGACCTGCAGCAAATAAACTTACAGTTCTAGCCAAGAATATGAACCAATTCATTTAAACATTAATACAGTCCCTTTTGTTTGTGTGTGTATATATATGTCATGACACATTATCTCTATATGATAACAGGACCTCTTATTTTAGAAAGCAAATAGGACTACAAAATGTTTCCTTTGCAAAGATTCTATCACTTCAGTATCACCTAAAAACCACCACATATTAATTTTTAACAGCATAAAGAAATGAGCTTTTTGTTTTGAAGACCAAAAGTTCTGTAGTACCAAGTGTCTTACAAACAACACACATTCACAAAGAACTGAAGTAATGAGCAGATGAGCAGTTGCACATTCTACAAACTGAAAGAGCTGTACTTCACTGCAAAAGTAACTGAGTCACACAGAGCCATTATTGGTGCAGTATCTTAGAAAGCTGACACAAGTTGAAAAACTCGCAGGGTACTGCACTGAACAGAAAAAGTAATGTGGAAGGTATCGGAGGGTCCCCCTCACAACAGTAAGTACAAGTATCCCTCCTTACACTTGGACCCAGCCAAACCCATTCAGGGTACAGAGCCCTAAAATCTCCTCTCACTTTCCACTAGGAAAAGCAACCACTGCCATAACACCTTCAAAAAACATCGACATTCACTTAGTTGAAATTTGAATACTGGATTTTTTTTTAGCCTCGTTGTAATTATACATTTCTAAAACTAGTAAGAGGTTTTCCCATCAGACTTTTTCTTATATTCTATTTCTTCTCCTCAAAGGGCTAATGCCCCTTGCTGGTTTCTCAAGTGGGCACAAACGACACCAAGGGTAACTAGAAACCATCACATTCCATTTCAGGGCTCTGGAGATGATGGTCAAGGGTCTGGAGGCCCAGGTAGTCTTTTCCTTGATTCTGTCAGTTTGCATAAATGACAAGAGGAAAAATAGCTGGATTTACAAAGCAAATCAGCTGCACCCCTGGTGCTGGCAACAAGGTTTTGATTTAGGACTCTGCTAATCGGAAGAGATGGAACCCATCTCATGAAACAGGTCACACAAGCCTTTGCCAATAGAATGGCCAACATGGTAAAGTGAGCTCTGAAATAGGGAAAGAGGGACAAGAGGAATGGACTGTATGACATTCCCTTGCACCCCCGCTGAGACACAGACACACTCAAATACCTCTGAAGTGCCGGCACAACCAATGAGGGCAGTATAGGGAACAAGCAGCAGGAATTTGAGATCTGTGTGCAGTCAGAAGGCTTTGATCTCATTGTGATTACCAAGACATGATGGGACAGCTCATACAACTAGAATGTCACAGGGAAGGATTACAACTTGTTTAGAGCAGACAGATCAGGAAGGCACAGCAGTGCAGTTGCCATACTTCATTTAACTATCTATCCTTGACAGTGTAATTTCAAAAGTATTATTTATTAGGGAAAAATTTACCTAATTTACTGTGCTCAATTAATGTGATTGCTTCTGAGATCAAACCTGTACATAACATTTAGGTGCAATTCTGGTAACAGGTTATCAGGTCTAAAAACCATTACCAAAGCCCTTCACTGATAAGACATCCAAGCAAACTGCTTCAGAGCACAAGGAAGAAAGGAAAAACTGTCTCCCACTTGAGTAATGCATCTCTCAGATCCAGAAAAAGTCCTTATTTCTTTGGAAATTAACCAGCAATCTCAGAAATACAGAGATAAAGCAGGGTCCCCCTTTCAGAACTTTCATGTCTTTGCTGATGAATAGACTACTTCCACAAAAGCAAAAGCAGACTAAATTACTTTCTGCCCACTTCTAACCTCAAATCTTGCCAAGGCAACAATCTCTTATCTAGATTCTCATCTCACTGTCATAAAAGAAAGGGCTGTTGAGATGGGAACAAAGTCTGCCCAAGGAATAAATACCAAAAATTTCCAGATATTTCCACCACCTTCAAGATGTAACAAATCGTTACATCCATCCAATTAAAAACAATAACAAAAAAGAAAACCTAAACAAAAGAGCAAACTATCTGGCACACTTCAGACTGAATCCTGACAATAATAATATGGCACTGAAAGGAAAGGGAAACAGATGCACAAGATAGTTAACAGAAACATCTTCCATCATTACCTTCACCTATGTCTAATGCGCAAAATAATTTACTTTCAGATTTGAATTTTTAAATCACTCAGAACAAGGCTAGGTTCAGTCTGCTCAAAAGGACAACCTAAGAGCTTAGAATGATCAAGGATCAAACCTCGACAAAAAATTTCAAGCTTCACAAAAACAGCTGATACTAATGGCTTTTAATGTTTCAATAATTCAAATGCAGACTTAGGTTGAATTTTCTGAATTTAAATAGCCTAATATTAAGAGAATCTAAACATATTAATGCTCAAGAACTCATGTTGAGCTCATTTTATTTAAAGGGTTTTTTGTAGAGCAATAGCAATAGATATGCATTTTTTCCTATTGAATTTTGTCACATACTTCACAAAATATAGTAACTTATTCTCCCTTCAGAGTTGAAAGGACAAAAATACATTTTTCTTCTACCCAGGTTTGACAAACCTCACCAACAAAAGCAAGCACAAGTGGATAGCCTGGGAAAGAATTACTCATAAGATCAAATCGTCACCATGTGTGAGTATCTTACCTTTAAATAGGATCCATAATATTTAGTTACGTATGGACTGTCACACTGACTCAACACCGTGATTTCTTG
>VWYP01003542.1:98-37816 GCA_013400435.1 Pycnonotus jocosus
TTTTGTTTTGTTTTGTTTTTTTTTGGGGGGGTTGGGTTTTTTGGTTGTTGTTTGTTTTGTTTTGTTTTTTTTTCATTGTTGTGTTGTTTTCTTTGGGTTTTTCCTATGGAAAAGGCAGAGATTTTGGGCTTTGGCCTCTTCCACTGCATTGGGCAACTGGCCACACAGACAAAGGGCTGAGGAGCACATGAGCTCACTTTTCCCATCCAAAAAGTAAATATAAAGCAAAAAAGCATGACGAGCTCTGGTAAGCTCTTGTCAGCATCAGAGGGTGAGCTGTAATCCAGTTCCTTGGGAATATCCATGATAGGTGAAGCTGAAATGTGGTGACCACCCCTCACTAACCCCTCCTGGCATGCCTCAAACCCCATATAAAAGTGTGGTGGGTTTGTCAGGGATTTTCCCACTCTGCTCTGATCCCTGAGCAGAAAGATGAAGGGAATGTTTTTCTGGATGTGATTTCTTGCAGCCCTGAGCTCTGCAACAACTCTCACATAACGAGGAGAAGGAGTTGTAACCAAAGTCTTTATTAATGAGAGTTTTCCTTCCCAACAGATCCCAGGAATTGTTAGGGGATTACTGCGCAGTCTGCTGCTGCAAATAAAGCCTTTGTGTACACTCCTTAATTAAATACAATTCCAAGGGTTGCCACAGCCTGAAGGAGCTGCAGAAATGTTTAGTCTCATCTGCAGGGCCAGAATATCCAGGGGACACGTGGGAGCTGCTCAGAGACAGGTGGGATTCACAGAAGAAGGGCTGTGACCCTCCATGTGCCCCTTTCTCCTGATCCCAGGGTGTTCCTGGGCTCACCTGGAGCTGGAACCTGGAGTCTCCATCTCCTTCTCATCTGGAATCTCCACCTCCCTCTCACCTGGAGTCTCCATCTCCCTCTCATCAGGAATCTCCATCTCCCTCTCATCTGGAGTCTCCCTCTCCCTCTCATCTGGAATTTCCAGCTCCCTTTCATCTGGAATCTCCATTTCCCTCTCATGTGGAATCTCCATCTCTCTCTCACCTGGAGTCTCCCTCTCATCTCCATATGGAGATCCAGAGATGAGCACCAGAGTGGCCACAGGATTTGGAGTCAAACAAAGGAGGAGTAGAACTGAAAAGCCTTCAGAGGATGAAAACCCAATCCTCACTCATTTCCTTTCAGCCCAGTGGAAGTGGATGTGGGTTCACCTCTATTTCTCTGAGTGACAATTTCTCGCCATCCCCACATTCCCAGAGCTGCTGTGGAAACAGGAATGCAATGACACAAGGGCAAGTTGCCTTCCTAGAATTTCTGTAACCTGACTTCAGTCACTGCTCAAGGTTGAAATGAGGCTTTTTTAACCCTTTCTCATGTGAACCACAAAGGAAATGAAAGATTTTAGCAGGGAGGTCTCATTTCAAGCATCAGAAATGTAACCTCCCCCTGGCTTTACTCATTATTTGTAGGAACATAGGACTGAGGGAACTCCTCTCAAAACAACCCTGGCTTTGACTTCTTCCATAACTTCATTCAGCTCTGTCTTAAAACTAGATTTTCAGATTCTTTTTTTTTTTTCCTTTTAAACATCCTCAGGAAAATACAGCTTTATTCCTAAAAACCCTCTGAGTGAGAAAAAAAATGTAGTGTAAAAGTAAAAGAATGAGAAAGAGTACAAGAAAAACACAGTGTAGAAGTACAAGAATAAGAAAAGGAAGACACCAAGGATTTTTTTTTTTTCCTATAGTGATGGGTGACACAATTTCCAACAATAAGGCTGTCAGAAGCTGCAAAAGCTCTGGTGGTCTGGGGAAAATAAATTTTTTTAAAAAGGGAGTATTTATGAAGTATTGTAATTATTTGCTCTTCTGAAGGACCTTTGTGTAAGAATCCAAAATCATGTTACAAACGTTGTGACAATGCGAGGAAGTAAATTTTAAATACCAGTAATATAGACAGAATGGAAGATAAATCCAAATGTAAAACATCCCAAACCTCCTGTGTGCCCTTTATAGGATGAATCCAGGAAGATTTGCAAACCCAGAGATTTTTAAACAGAGAAAAGTTATTTTCTCCTGTGGCTTCTCTTGTGAATAAATTTCTCTGTCACCAACCACCAGTGGGGGACCACGGGTAACAGCACGTGTCCCTGGGAGACTTTTCCAAATAAAAGAGGTCCAGGCAAATTCCCAGCTCTCCTGATTCCCACTTAGCTGTTCAAACCACTCCACTCTCTCTTCCTGCCAAACATAATCCTGCCAATGGCAGATCCATCATCTGAGGAGGGGAGCAGCTGTCTCTCCCCAGCTCATCCAAGCAGGCCCTGTCAAACAAAGGCGACTTGGCCAAGCCCATCTAGCAGCTCCGAGCCTCCTTTTAGTCTGATTGTCCCATTTCTATGGGAGGGGCTGGAATCTCAAGGAGAAAGGAGTGTTTTGCACAGGGCTTAGAGAGCCAGAGGGAAAGGGCAGCTGAGCAGCTGTGTTCCTTAACTCCTTAGGGACAGGCTTGTAAAAGCCTCCAATGGAAAAAAAAAAAAAAAAGAAAAAAGAAAAAAGAGCTGAATTTGGGTTTTTAAGGAAGAGGTGACACCCTAAAATTTCAGTTATGACACACAACCAAAAGAGAGGCAGCACCTGAGTGAATTCAGAGGACCTCTGATGGCTGGGTAAGCACCTTCTGCTCCTTGCTTTAAATTATCAGCTGGAGCAGCCAGGGATGAGTTTCCTCTCCAGGAAGCTCAGAGTGAGGATCTGAATCCAGGAATCGAGGGATGCTGCAACACAGAGCTCAGCAGTGCTGAGAGCTGCAATTACAGAGCAAAGGGTTACAATATCCCTTGTATGGCTGAGGGAAAAATCAGAGAGGAACAATAATAATCATCCCAAAATGGGTAGGGACAGGGACAGCAAAAAAAGAGGGAAAAAAGTGGACTCCTCTACCTGGAGTGCAAATTGTCTTGTGGTTTTCCCTGAACTACTGATCAGGAAAAAGTTTTTCACAGAAAGAGTGATAAAGTACTGGAATGGTCTGCCCGGGGAGGTGGTGGATTCACCATCCCTGGCTGTGTTTAAAGAAAACCTGGATATGTCACTTGGTGCCATGGTTTAGTTTGTTGGGGCTGGGTTGGACTCGATGATCTTGGAGGTCTCTTCCAACCTAGAAATTCTGTGATTCTATGATCATTGGATACTTTTAATTTCTGTTTCTCTTTGGGTCTAAGAAGCTTGGTTGAGGGAAGTCTGTTATTTTTAATAAAAAATGTTCCAAAATTTACCCATTAAACTATTTAAACCCTGTGGATGAAATTCAACTCCATCTGCTCAGTCAGTGACAGGAACAGCAGGAATACAAAGGAAATTCAGATCCAGACCTGCTTGACCCCCAGGGCTCAGGAAGAGGATTTGGGGATCCCTGGGCAAAAATTATGTGTCTGTAATATAAACATCTACATCTGTCTTCACACTGATTGTCCTTCCTCACCTGAAGAGAGAAGCAGGAACTTTCAGGACATGAATCACTCCAAACTGAAGGAACTGTCTAAAATAGACAAAAGAAAACTTGCCCTGTGCTGCTCTATCTCTGCCAATATCTAAAGTTAAATGAGCCCAACCCCACAGACCTGGGCTCATCTAAACAGAATCCTTCCCCTCCAGGCAGCCCCATCCTCTCCTGGTATTCTCCAAGAGCAGGTAGAGATCATATCTGGTGGGATCCCTACAAAGAAATCGAATTAATATTTATGAGTGGTCTAATCTGTTCACAGGCTGGTTTGTTTTTGGGGTTTTTTTCCCCAAGATATATCAACTTTGACGTGCTGCTGTTCAGGACAGGCCCCTGGCTCCAGCAGAATGTGCAGGTGACCTGTTAGCACTGCCCTGAATTTCTGCTCATCCAGCCCTGAGTCATCTCCTGAGCAGCCACCTCTTCACTGCTGCGCACAGGAAAAATGTTTCCTGATTCAGATGCAGGCTCAGAAAGGACTGGAAAACCTCAGATCCCAACTCCTGACAGTCTCCATCCATCCATCCAGCTCTGGTTCTTTCCCTGGGTAATCACAGAGTGCCCCCACCCAGTCCTGCTCTCCTCTGCACCTCCTTCACTCCAGCTGTGCCACCTGAGCCTCATTTTCCTCCTGAATCCAACCCTGATGTCTCCCTCAGCAGCTCCACATCCCACAACGTTAAGCTCTGGAGTGAGCTCAAATCTGCTCAGATGGCCCCCAAAAGCTGGAAGGCATTTTGGGTGGGAGGAATGGCAGAGGGGAATCCCAAATCCAGAGGGGTTGAGTCTGGCAGGTTGCCCATAAGAATCCATAAACTGTCCAGGGGGAGTTCAGTCACAAAATTAGAGCTTGATCAGAACCACAGGGGAGTCCCTGAGGTTTCTCTTCACATCCAGTCCCTCCCTAGACGTCTCCCACTGCCTGGGGTTTGTGCACACACATCACACACACAAAACCTTCCGAAAACAGGACCCCACAGGCCTCCTGCAAGGCTGGATTTTGGGTATTGTTTATAACCAGGGGGCTGGATAAAGCGAACTGGGCATTCTCCAGTTCTCAGAAAAGCTGCAGGAGGTGGTTTGGTTTGAGGAACAACAGTTTTGGTCACAAACACAGGCAGCTCCTGTTCACTTTTAGGGGAAGTGAAAGCCCTGGGAGTGTCCAGAAATCCAGTGTGAGCCCAGTGTGGGCAGAGCATCAGGAAAGGAAGGGCTGGAGTGACAGACACCAGGCTGGCCCTGCATCCCTGCTGGAAATCCTCAGTGCTGGATAAGCACCAGCTTCACCTGGAGCCCTGGGGCTGTTTGGAGAGGAGGCAAATCCTGTCCACAGCAAAAGGGAAGTGTTACAGAGCAGCTTTGAACAGAAAGAGAGTGGGTTTTGATTGGATATGAGGAAGGAAATTATTCGCTGGTGAGGTCCTGGCACAGGTTGCTCAGGGAATTTGTGGCTGCCCCATCCCTGGAAGGGTCCAAAGCCAGGTTGGTGGGGCTTGGAGCAGCCTGGGATAATGGGAGGTTTAGTGCCAGTATCACATCCTGAAGAGTATCCAGAAGGAAATAGAAACAAGAGAAAGGAAATGCATAAAATAATCCTCCCTATGGGCTGTTATCCAGCAGTCATCACAGCACCTTCTATAACACAGTTTGGGATGAGCTTTTAACCTTCCTGGCCACCTTCCACATCCTTTATCAAACCAACCCAAGAGAAACTCCAGGATGATTTTACTATTCATACATCACTTCCATCCTAAGCAAGTGGCCCTAAACAGGGCTTGTTTGTGCCACCACTCAGAGCTTTCTATGAAAATCCAGGTATGTTCCAGGAACAATCCATAAATGTCTCATTTCAAAGAATTCTCTCTCAAAGAGCTGCTTCCCTGCAAAGGGGAGCACAAAAATTACAAAGGTGTTGGCACAAGATGAGTTTGGTTCATTCAGGCATCAGGGGGAAAAAAAGGCATGTTCCCTCTTCCAAATGGAGCAGAAGGAACTCAGCCAAAGCTCTGGATGAGTACATTACTCATGGGTTTATAAAGCATTTTTGGCAGAGCCCTCTGGTGAATGGTCCTTCACAGATGGTCTGAAGCATCCAGGTGTGCCTTCCAGGAGGAAGGAGATGCTGGGATGAGCTCCCAGCCTCAGGACAAAGGAAAAATCATTGTTCCTAAAATGAGGGAGTCAAGAGGGACCCAGTGGTTTGGAGCCACTCCAGGCCCAAGAGCTTCTCTGACAAAAGTCAGGACAGAGCCACCTCTCCTTCTTTGGCTGAGGATGGAGGGAAACAACAGGACATTTGTAAAGTTGTTTGTAAAAGGAGTGAAGCAGAGCACGACCACAGGGAGCAATGCTGCCATGGAGAAAAAGGATTCACAAAAATGGGAAAAACCACACAAAGAGCAAGGGAAGAGATCCTGACCTGAGGCAGCGCAGGATGGACACATGGACAGAGCTGATCCAGAGGAACAGAACATGCTGGAGAGCACTGATTGTCCAGGAATCTCCTAGAGGAAAGCTCCTAATTACATTTAAGTTCTCCAGCTTTGAGTTTAGACATTTTTGATAACCCTTGTGTGCCCACAGGACACATAGAGGACATTGTGCATCTGAGCAACTGCTGAAGAGAGACATTCTCATCAGGACTGGGCAGCCTGACTACAGGTTTTAGGAGGAATTTAACAGTCCTGGGTGAGTAAACATTACTGGGCTCAGTAAATAAAGCTATCAGCACTCCCCCTGCACAGTCCTGTGTGTAGGGTCAGTGTGAAGACACAGGAATAATTAAAAATGTAGTTCCACTCCTGGTGGCCGAAAAGGGAGTTAAAGCCACAGGTTGAACAGGTTGTAAGGTGAGCCTAAGAGCCTGAAACACGGAGGGAAAGGTAACAAACAGGACATGACACACACCCAGCCACGCTGTCTAAACCAGGCATGCACACAGCTCTTCCACCTGAGGACAGCCCTGACATCTCCCCAGGAGCCCGAGGGCCACATTTAAACCTTCTGACAGCTCCCACCACCTTCCCCATCACAGAGCCCATGGAGGGCTGCATCTCCACTGTGGACACCTCTGAGCACACAGCTGGGTGCCAGGTGGGGCACAGGATCCCAGTGATGTGTCAGAAGATGGAAATATCCACATTCCAAACCCAAACAACCCACCAGAAACATCCATTCTGGTTTAAACACAGAATCATGGAGTGGTTTGGGATGGGAGGGACCTTGGAGATCAACTCATTCCAACCCCCAGCCATGGGCAGGGCCACCTTCCACTATCCCAGGTTGCTCCATGTCTCATCCAGCCTGACCTTGGACATTTCCAGGGGTGGGCCAAGGGGAGGCTTGACCAGGAAAGTGTTTTCCAACAGCTTTAAGGAAGCAAAGATCAAACCCTCTTGGTGGGATTCCCCACCCCAGCTTGGCTGCTTTGCTTCTCATCCATCCCCCAACAAAGTCAACTTCCAGCACCCTCAGACTGTGCACCAGCTTGTGGTGAACCTGATGTTCAGGAAGATAATAAATTCTGCTTTATTCCCCCTTTATTGCATTTCCTTTTGTCACTCCTTACCTGCTAACAGCACAGATGGGGGAAAGGGATTGGAGGGAAGATGTTTCTGCTTTGTCTGGTTGAAAAGGAAAACACAGAAGAGCACAAATGACACAGAAACTGAGTGCTCTGATGGCAAAACCAAATCTTAGTGGCACAGCATCACCAGACCTCTCTCAGGTGATGCCACTGGCTGTAGGTCTCAATGTTTTACAAAGGTAGTGTCTTTAATGTCTTTTGACAGATGGAGAAACCAAAACAGAAGACTCAAAAAACCCCAACCCAACAACAATAACAAAAAACCCCAAACCGAAACTCAAAACAGCATAAGGAAACCCCAACCCACAAAAACCCCACAAAAAGCCCACAACAAAACCGTCAGGTTGGTCTCTCTGCCTCCAAAACCTCCTTCCTTATAGAAAAAAATAGACAAAGGAGTAACAATCCCCCCACAAAATACTTCACACTCTCTGTTCCCAGAATTTGAATGTCTCTAAAAGACCTTTCCATGTGACAGTGTACATTGATGTCCACATCTGCCAGAGATATGAAATATTGAAATGCTCTCCTCAAAACACTCTCCTCTGCCAGCAAAGAGCCAACAGGAAAAGGGAGAATTTGTGTGGAAAAAGGAGCGGGAAAGAAAAGAGCTGGGCCCTTTTTTTCCATGGGAACAAGAGAAATATTTCAAATCTCAATTTAGGAATGTTGGATATGAGGAAAACAACAGATCTGGCAACTAGGAAGGTAAAACCTGAGATGGGCATCAGTGATCAGGACACCTGGGAAGAGGATCTTGGAAAGAAAACAATGTTTAGAGCAGCAGGAGGAGCAGAAAAACCTCTGAGCATTGCCAGAATCTCAGCCTGCCTGTCAGGATCCACTCAGCTGAGCAGAAAATGCCTTTGAGCAACAGGGCTAAAAAGAGAACAACAGGAAAAGAAACCAAGTGAGATTACTATGCAAAGAGCTGAAATTCAAGAGAGAGCTAAACATAGCACCAAAAAAAAGGAGAACTCACATGGAGCCCCACCCCAGCTTCTGTTCACTGGCTTCTCCAAAGAACTGGAGGTGAAAACATAATTTTACTAATGCAAACTGGAGTAGTTACACATGAAAATGATTTAGCTTGAATAATTGAGAACAACAGGCCTGGGTGTGAAGGGGGATGGAAACTGATGTGAGGTGGAAGCCACTGAGACAGGAAAAACGTGCTCAGATGGGATGGTGGGAGTGGCACCATCTGGCTGAAAGTCAACAACAGTAAAGCTTTTTTTATATGTAGGAAAGAGACAGAAAAAAAAAAGATCCAGACAGCTCTCAGCAGGTTAATCTGAATTAAATACACAAGACTTTTGCACACAACTGGAGAGAAGGAGTGATGGAAAATGGCAGCAAATGGAGATGGGAACAAAATGGAAAATGTGGTTTATTGAAAGTAAATCATGGCAATGTCACTTGTAGGGTTGTTTTATAAGGTAATTGTTTGGTTTGGGATTTTTTTTTTTTCTGGGGGCCAAGAGATGAAAGTCAGTGGAGTTAAACTTTCCGAACCTTGATAAAAATTCAGATTCTGTGCTAAAAGTAATGACTGCCATAACAATGGGCACAAGGATTAATAAAACTGGAAGGAAACTAAAGGAGATGGCGCAGCAAAGCTGTGAATTCCTCATCCCTGGCATTGCCCAAAACCAGGCTGGATGGGGTTTGGAGCAGCCTGGGATGGTGGAAGCTGCCCTGCCCATGGCAGGGGGTGGAATGAGCTTTTTTTTTTAAAATCACTTGTGTGCACACACCTGAAAATGGCCAATCCAGATCTGCCTACAACTAAAGATGGGGCAAACACCCTTAAAAAGGGACAGAGAGGGATAATTTAAAGGATGCTGATGGTGCCTTTGGAGTAATCAGCTCTTTACAGCCACCTCCTCCTTGCTTTAGCAGCCCCTGCCTGCCTGGCACCTTTCCATCAGGAGTTGGACCTTTCATGGCTCTACCCCAGCAACCCTTGGTCACATCAAATAAGGACAAGCAATAATGCTTGAGAGCTTCCCCAGGAACTGCAGTCCTGCAGCATGGCTACAATTTCCTGACTGGAAAGAGAAGGGGGAAAAAAAAGGAAATAAAAAAGAAGGAAATAAAAAAAAGATAGCAACTAAATTCAACTTTGGTTTTGGGAAGAAAGCATGAAACTAAGGAAAAAAAGATTTCTGACTCTCTAAAACTCCTTTAAGTGTGTAAAATCAATTAGTTGCTGACAGGCAGGAGGATGCTGAGCAGCAGGAATATCAGTGAGGAGCAGAGGGAACACCTCCTTCCACAGCAGTCACCTCCAGAAGGATGGGAGAGGAGGAAAGCAAAACTGCTGGGGAGAAATCAGCCCTACCTATTAATGCTTTTTCTTATGTGCCTTTCAAACATGGGATAACAGAGGAGGAGGCTCCCAGGTGTCCCTGTGAGGTGTCCAGGATTTCAGTTCCCAAATACCTTTTTTTTGGTGGGGTGATTTCAGACTGACACTCAGCCCCTCTGTGGATGCTTTAAAAAACCACAGCCCTGCACAAAATCAGTAAAGAGTGATTTTTTTTTGTTAATATGGTCTAGGGAGCTCCTGACACTCTCTCAGTGGTTCTGAGCAATGATCTGTGGCTCTGACAACACAATCCTGAGACAGCCAGGTGCTCTGGGCAGCTGAATGCAAGACAAAATAGAAAATTCTATTTCAAAAAAAAATACTCAATCCTCTATCAGTGGCACTGTCATTGTCCCCCCAAAAACACAACCACGGCCTGATTAACCAATTCTCCCCACTGGAGAGCTGCTGGAAATTCATCCAACACAACAGCAAATTCTCACAGGTGTGAGTTATCCTTTCTCTTCATTGTTTTTACAACCTGTCCTGCAGTAAATCTGGCCAAGGGATTACCCCAATTTACCCTCAATGCAGAGGCATCGTGGTGACCACAGCACAGGCAGTTCCTGGTGCTGTCTAATCCCTGAATTACAGAAAAATTGGCTGGAAGGGATCTCAGGAGGGCTGGCTCAGCCTTCAGCTTGAAGCTGGACTCACACCAATATCGCTTTTGCTCTGCCACAGATCCCTCTACCCAAAAAACCTTCCAGCATGGAGATTGCACAGCCTTTCTGGGTGATTTGTTTGGTTTTACAACCCTTGGAGTGCAGAAAATTGCATTATCTGTAGCTGCTCTTCAAGCACCTTCTGGCTACAGCCTTGTGTAGAACCTTGGGGTCAAAGAGGAGCCACATCTCCCCCTTTTACACAGCAAATGTTCATCTACAAATGATGAACATTTCAAATGTTCATCTACACAGCCAGGTCTCACCCTTTTCACCTTCACAGATAATAACCATGGGATTTGCACTGGCAGCCTGCTTGCAGGGTAAATTGAAAGACAAAGTGAAGTCTTCAGAGACTTGAAGACAAATATTTCCAATGACTTGGAACAGGCAGGATTGCACCTGGCTTCCAGGTGCCTGGCACAATGTACACCCTGTCTCACCACTGAGAGTGCCATTGTAGGAATGATTAGAGAGATCTGGAATACCTGCTAGGATTAAAAAAATTATAATAAAAAAGCAAAATTTAAAAAAGCCTGGCTAAACTTAGGGAGAGAGAAAGCAAATGTGTAACCAATCTCAATCAGCAAGTGCCTAAACTCTAAGATTTCTTCCCAAGGAGATCTATTTAATGTGGGAAAAAAAAAAAGGAAAAAAAAAAGAAAAAAAAGAAAAAAGGCTTAAATTCCAGGGACTGAACTCTCTAATGAGACAAATGAGGATTAGAAGCAAAGCTTTGCCTGGGTATGGTTTACAATGCCTGGCAGGACTGGCCAGAAGAGCCTTTCAGGATTCTCTTCCAAATCATTTGGGTCTGTTTGCATTGCAGGTCCAAGGAAGAACCTGAGGGTTGGAGCTATGCAGGTGGTAAAACTGAATTTCACAAATAGGTGA
Source organism: Pycnonotus jocosus (assembly GCA_013400435.1). Lineage (NCBI taxonomy): Eukaryota > Metazoa > Chordata > Aves > Passeriformes > Pycnonotidae > Pycnonotus > Pycnonotus jocosus. The sequence continues at coordinate 11,090 of VWYP01003542.1, forward strand.
GCTCCAGAGGTTTCTTCTGAGCTCAGCTGACCTCATTCTGCTTGAAAATGATGTTGAGTTTGCCAAGAATAAAGGGAGAAGGTGTAATTCTCAGGATTTTTCTTTTACCTATCAGAAAAAAACTCCAGCAAAGATTAGGCCAGTCCATAAGGGCCTGACTATTTTATCCCTGTTTAAAGGTAAGAAATCCCAGAAAAGGTTTCTATAACCTTTTGTCCCTTCCTTTATCAGTGTCCCCAGTGATGAGACTCCACAATGTCCTTACAGACCCTAACCCATCCCTGGACTTCTCTTTGCTGACCATCAAAAATATTTGATTTATCTTTTGAAACTCTAAATTCCTATGGCTTCAACTTAAGGCTTAATTTTGTAGTTCTACCCTAACAAATTTGAGGTTCTAACCAGGCTGGTTATGGAGACTTTTTTTTCCTCCTGCTTTTCATTTGCAGAAGTTTTATCAAATACTTAAAGACAAGTTGTGAGTTGTCCCTCAGTGTTTCATTTTCTAGAATAAACATCCCCAGTTCCTTCATTCTTTCCTTCCATGGCATTTTTCAGACCTTTTATCATTTTTCTGGCCCTGCCTGGATTTCAGTTTCAAGTGGTTTTACCCCAGAACACATACACATGCTCCGGTTAAAAGTCTGTCAGGGATTATTTGCTTCTTTTCCCTTGACCAAAACAAAAATTTGGTTCCAGTTCATTGTTTATCTTAGTTGCAGCCTAACATGGTCAGCAGCCAAAAATAAGAGGGGTTGTCTATGAGCTCAGCCCAACCTCTGTGAAAAATGAACTAAAACAGGCAAAAAAACCTCTGAGAAATTCTGATTTTGCAGGTGGAGAAGGGCAGAAAGCTGGGGAGGACAAAAAGTTCTGTCAGGCACCCAGGGTGATTTTTCCAGGTCCTTTATCTAAGTCTTCATGGCATAATGACCTTTCAGCAAATTAAAATATCAGTGCACCAGATGAACTTTGTGTTGCAGGGTGACAGCTGAACAGGGAAGATGAACTGCAAGGAATTACAACAACCCCAAGGAAAAGCAGGAAAACTCCCAGAAAAGGGCATCCCCCTCCATCCCCTCCAGCTCCTGAAGCTTTTGGATATGTATGCATGTGGAAACAGAAGAGTAAAAATACAGCCTTGCCCTGCAAAATCAACACCAAATGATAAAAAAAGAAATCTGAAAAAAACTTCTGATTTCCTCATTTTAGTTCCTCTCCATTCACGCAGCCCAGCAGCTCACACACACATGGGTGAACCTCAGTGAGGTTTCATAAATTCCTGGGAATTCCCTTTTTAACAAGGGAATTGTCTTCAAACATCAGGAAGTTTGGACACTGAAGGAATGAAGGTGAGCAGGGAATCACAGAATGAGACTGCTCTGGCTTCCCTTTTCTCTGAGGGTTTGTACAGATGACAGAACCAGTCAACACCAGACCTTGACATCATAGAACCACAGAATCATTTATGTTGGAAAAGACCTTTAAGACCATTGAGCCCAACCATTATTGAGTCTTTCCTCAGGAAATTTGTGGGTGACACTAAGCTGGGAGTGTGTGTTGATCTCTTGGAAGGGAGGATGGCTCTGCAAAGAGGCCTGGAAGGGTTGGATGGATGGGCAGAGTCCAGAAGGATGGAGTTTAGTAAGTCCCAGTGCTGAGTCCTGCACTTTGGTCACAACAACCCCTGCAGTGCTCTGGGCTGGGGATGGTGTGGCTGGACAGTGTCCAGGCAGAAAGGGACCTGGGGACACTGGTGACAGCAGCTGAACATGAGCCAGGAGAGTGCCCTGGGGGCCAAGAAGGCCAATGGCTCCTGGCCTGGATCAGGAATGGTGTGGGCAGCAGGAGCAGGGAGGGCATTCTTGCCCTGTACTGGGCACTGGTGAGGCTGCACCTCCAGTGCTGTATCCAGTTCTGGGTCAGTTTAGGATGGACATTGAGTGCTGTGTCCAGTTCTGTCCCCTCAGTTTAGGATGGACATTGAGTGCTGTGTCCAGTTCTGTCCCCTCAGTTTAGGATGGACATTGAGTGCTGTGTCCAGTTCTGTCCCCTCAGTTTAGGGGACATTGAGATGCTCGAGTGCGTCCAGAGGAGGCAACGAGGCTGGTGAGGGGCTTGGAACACAAACCCTGTGAGGAACAGCTGAGGGAGCTGGGGTTGTTTATCCTGGAGAAAAGGAGACTCAGAGGTGCCCTGATCACTCCCTGGAAGGTGCCTGTGCTCAGCTGGGGTTGGTCTCTCTCTCCAGGCAGCACTGACAGAACAAGAGGACACAGCCTCAAGCTGCAGCAAGGGGAATACAGGCTGGATATCAGGAGAAAAGTATTTTACAGAAAGGGTGATAAAATACTGGAATGGTCTGCCCAGGGAGGTGGTGGAGTCACCATCCCTGGATGTGTTTAAAGAAAGCCTGGATGTGGCACTGGGTGCCAGGGTTTAGTTGAGGTGTTGGGTTGAACTCAATGATCTTGGAGGTCTCTTCCAACCTGGTGATTCTGTGATTCTGTGATTAACCCAGCACTGTGGAATCCACCACCAAACCATGCCCTCATGGCACCTGCAATCCCCAGCCAGCAGCAATGTCCTGTCAGGATTTTAATTCAAGATGCAACTAGAAATAAAGTGCAAGGTCACATAATGGATGGCTCAAAATGAATCCAGCCAAGTTTACCCATCTAAGAAGGACAAATCTCGTGGCTTCAAAATGGTCTGGACTGGGCCATGGTTGAGGGGTGGAGTTGGTGGGATTAAGGATTGGGCTCGATGATCTTTGAGGTCTTTTCCAATCTAAACATTTCTATGATTCTGTGTATGCAGGGGTGAAATTGCACAAGCAAATTAAAAACTTTAAAACTCCTTCTGCAACAGCGTGAGTTGCCATCAAAGTTTCTAATCACAAAATGCCTTAGAGGAAACAACCACAAAACCCATCCTAAAGGATTAAGGTGCTTCATTAAAGAATAAAAATAATAACAATTAAGAAATCCAGCCCCTCTTCTCTCCAGAGTTTGACCTTGAGCAGAGTTTTCTCAGACAGGTCACACACTCCTGGAAATCCCAGATTTCCTACAGAAGGCATCGACCACAAGAACATTTCAAGCATGGACATGAAACAAACACAGCCCAAGAATTTTCTAAAAACATTAACTGACAAAACCCAGCCAAGCTCTTAAGCTGCCATCCAAGGCCCATGAAGAGGAATATATTATAAAAACACAAAGGTATCTCCACAAACAGTGATACCAAACAGGAGATCCCCCTTTGCCTGTGTTCTACTGATTGAAAGCTGAATTTAATATACAGCACATGCTTTTTTCTTCTCTGGGTTTATTAATCATACCAAGTGTAAATCTGTTAATGAAATAGCAATTAAATTGTTCATAATAACATTAAAACCACCCCCCTGTGAAATGAATGAGGGTCCCCTCTCAGGTCTTCTCTCTGGACTGTGGGAAATTTCCCTGTGCTGATTGGAGTGTTTATTAAAGTTGTGTTATTGAAGTTATTAAAGTTTTGAGTAAACAATTTTTTGTAGGGAATTGATCACTGCTCTGCCGTGCTCTGCTCTGTTGATCCTCTGCACCTTTCCAGGGAACATCATCCCAACATTGCCTTTAGGATGATATCATCCTATTCCCACTGCTAAATTGCCATCCCTGTCTTCCAGAAAGCCACACCAGAATGCTGTAGGAGCCTATTAAAATATCCCTGCTGTCCCCACAATGATTCTTCTGTAATAAACCCCATCTTCCTCTCTTGATCTCTGCATCCTGACAAAAAAACCTTCCTTCTCCTGATGACCAGGCACCAGCTTGAGGATGGGGGAGCTCCTTCACCACCTCCTCTTGGTTGATCTGTTCATGAAATCACAGAATCATGGAATGGTTTGGGTTGGAAGGGACCTTAAAGCTCCTCTAATTCCAGCCCCTGCCATGGGCAGGGATATCTTCCACCAGACCAAGTTATTTTTTGCACACAGGTTCTCCTGGAAGGATGGTGACCCAATGCAGGCACAGTTTCCAATGGAAATTATTAACTTGTGAGTAAAAACTTCATCCCAGCTCAATCACGAATTAAAAAGGGGGGAAGCGGAAGTGAAAATAAATAAGTGAACCAACAACCCAGTGTTTACTAAACTAAGGCAAATAGAGATGAAGAAATACAAACAAAGCATCATGAAGTTTAGAAACTTTACTTGAGAACCTGAAGACATCAGGAAAACTCTGCAGCTGGTAAAGATAAGACATTAATGAGAAGTTAATATTTTTAGGTTTGTTTGTTTTTTTTTTTTTTTTAATTGATTTGTTTTGAGTTTGGTTTCCTTGGAGTTTTTTGGGTTTGGATTTTTTTTTTTTTAACAAAAACATCACAGCAAACAAAATTTTACAGCCTGTGCGCTCCAGCAGAGGAAAGTTCAACATGTAACAATTTTGATCTGTGTTTGGAAAACAGCAGGGCAACATGCATGGCTCTGATGATGATGGAGGAGCTTTTTCCAGCTCATTAGTAAAAGAGGCAGATGTTAAACAGCATCCGTGAGAGATAAACATTTGAAATTAGCAGGCCTGGATAATTTGCACCTAAGAGCATTTATAAAAGCTGGCTGAGAAGATCTGTTTGAACACTGCCAAACACAAAAGCTGGACACGAGAAAGAACAGACACAGCTCAGACCAGGCAGCCCGGATTTTGGGACAGAAATGATGTGGCAGAGAATTTTGGGGATTAAAAGAGGTAAATAATTCCACATGGACTCCCAGTGTGTGCTGCTGGGAAAAGGCAAACACGAGTGTTTGCTGGATAAACTGAGCAGAGAGGAAGGACAAGAAGAAAATTCTCCTTTTTTTTACACGGCACTGGGAAGATCTGTCCCGTGACACCACGTCAAGAATTTTAAAAGGCCAATAAAAGCCGAAGGAGGGTGTGGAAAGGAAGCACAAAAGGAAGTAGAGGAGCTCTGCATCCTCCTGGATGCCCTCAGGTTATCTCAGTAGCCACTGGGAGCCTGTTCAAGCAGCTTCACCAGGTGTTGAATGTGCTCAGAGGCCCTTTGCTATCAGAAAATCCAATCTAGCAGAGTGAAGCACGATGGGACGTGAACTGAAAACCCCTGAAAATCCACAACCCTCTCCAGATGATCTCCAATAATAGCAAGGGCCAAGGGAAATGTGTTGGGCTGCCCATCTCAGCCCCTTGAAAAGAAGAGTTCAGCAGGGCACGAGTTACATTTTATCAGAAACAGGTGGTTGGACTGGACTTACTGGAGGTGACTGGTGAAAATCAGCTGCTTTGAATAACTTGCCAAATCAAATAATCTATCCTTCCCATCGGGGATTACTCTAATCTTAATATAGCTCCAACTGCACTGACTTCCTGGGTTTTGATGTCAGATTTTGGCCCAGGCACTGGGATGTTACATTTTCCTTGGACTTTCCCAAGTAGCTGCTGGCTTCCACTCATGAAAGCCCACTTGCTGTTGTTTGGAAATAAAACACATTTAAATAATGAAGTTTCAATAATGTTCTTAACTGCAAGAGGAGGAAACGCTGCTCAGATGTCCTTGAAAACTCCACTTTAGGGACACTTCTCTTTGATTAACACCTTTGGGTTGGAAAAAGCCAGGTCAAGGTCTAACTATCCACATCATGGAGCAAGAAGAGGCAAAGAAAAATCAGCTTGATCCTGCTGGAGCCACAGGTGCTGTCAGTTCCCAAAGTTTCATCAGGAAACTTGCAGTATCCTCTTTTTTTCCATGGTCACTACATCCTGGTCTAGTGGAAGCTGCCCCTGCTGAGAGCAGGGGCTTGAAATGAGATGAAATTTAAAATCCCTTCCCACCAAAGCCATCCCATGATTCTGTGATCCCAGCCAACAGAGGAGCAGCAGCAGCAGCCTTCAGGTCACCTTGGTGGCACAAAGAAAGATGCCAAACCTCTGTAATCCAGCTGATAAATAAATGAAAAAAAAATCAACTTTTTTTTTTTCTGAATAAAAAAAATAATTTTTTCTTTCTGAATAATTTCATGATTTCTGCTGCTGGTTTTGCTGGTTTTTGCAAAAGTGACCAGGAGCTTTTGATATTTCACCAGTGCAGACCAGGGACACCAAGCTGGTCCCTGTTTGCGCAGGAACAGACAGAGAAATTGCACCCCAGGGCAGGATTCCTTTGCCTGAAATTTGCTGCCCAAGTGCCAGGTGAAATTCTCAAGAGACCACGGTCCAAAAAAAGGTGTCTGAGGGACCTGTCCCCTGTGCAGCCCTCAGGTCCCTGAACTGGCACAAGGCCCCACCTGGGGGCAGATAAATCCGACCCCAAAGCTCCAGTGCCCACAAAAGCAGAGTTTGACATCTTGATCTGCAATCCAGCCCCACCCTGGGGATGTTTTTACAGCACAAAAGGAGGATTCGATCCTGTTCTTACTAAAAATGAGGGATGCCTGGAATCTCCCTGTCCTCTGCATAACATCTCCCTCTGTGCCATGTGTGGGAGAAAATCTTGAATGAAGGAGATGTCCTGAAATTCCAGGGAAGAGTCATCATTCCTACTCTCCTTTTTTGGGCTGTTTTTTGTTTTTCAAAGCAAGAACATCCATGTCATCTGCTCTGAGCTTGCTGGACCTCACAGACCCAGCCTGGGGCTGGGGACACAGTGAGTTCTGCCCCTCAGGAGCTATCTGGATGTTACAAAAGGGGATGGATTGTGCAATCCCTGTGCCTGCAGATGTGCTCTGGGATCCAGTTTAACCCTCCTGCTGCCTGAGGTGCCCCATCACGTAAAAGAGGATTGCACTGCACGTGGTTTATCAGACTCAGCTGGGGCTTAACCTGGGAGCTGGGACCCAAAAAACACCTTCAGGGCCAGGATTTCACAACTCAATTGGTTTTACTCTTCTGGAAGAGCTCAACCTTTTCCCTGAGGATCCTCAGTGCTGAAAATGCCTCTCAGTGGCACAAGCTCACACTGCCATGGAAGAGGTTGGTCCAGCAAGGGGAGATCTTCCAGATAAGAAGAAAATCCATGCCTAAGGTCAGGAGTCCATCAGAAACTCTTTCCAACTCCACAGCCCAGCAGCCAGACCAGTGAAAAATGAGGATTTTCTGTTGCACAGCCTGTGCTTTGCCCACTGCAGTGAACATTGTGTTCACCATCATCTGGTTCCTATCATTAACTTCCCTTAACTGGATTTTTCCTGCCCCCAGGGGTTCCTTCCTGCCCAGAACATCCCATTCCCAACCCTGCATATGTTATTGAGGACCAGTTTTTGTAGGTGAGAATTTATGGAACTTTTAAACCACAGCCAGACCAGCACCAGGATCCAGCTGTGCCTCGTGCATCCCTCACAGGTTTATCAAGTTGTGAGCATTTCTGGGATAAACTGGCTTCTCCAAATGTGGAAATGCAGCTTTGCCCCTTAATTTCACTCCTAAATTCCCGTGCTTGGGCTTCAGGGAATCACACAGAAGGCACAGCGGGAGCAGAACAGGGTGAGGAAAGAGAAGAAGCAACAAAGCCTAAAATCGAAAGCCTGAAATCATTAGTACCTTTTCACAAAGCCGTGTGTGCTAATGTAAAGCTTGTTATTGCTGTAATTATAGCTGTGCTTACTGTCCCTGGTAATGGATGTGATGATTTCCATGCTCACAGGGCTGCAGGCAGGGAAGGAATATTCTCTTTCCACAGCTTTCCCAAGCTGGGCATGGAGCCATTCATCCACAGAACACCCAGAACTGAGCCTTGCAAGGAACTTGAGGAGAATCAAACTCAGCAACCCTGTCCTGCTGATTTACAGTGACACTCCAGACCATGATTGTGCTTATACAGCCACAAATTTGTTTATTCACCCACAAATATTCTTGTGAGTGAATAAACAAAATAAGTAAATATTTTTAATTTTTTTTTTAACCTTCAAGACCTTTCAGAGTTCTGGATTGACTTTACAGCCATCACCTTGTTGTATTTCTGCTCTTTTCTGTATGTCAGCCTTTGGGGGAGATTTGTGTCATTCATCTCCTCAGTGACACAAATTGAGGCAGTTTTGTTTTTTTTCTGGAGGTATTTGACAGCAGCATCTCCTGCCACAGCTAAACCTGGACCAGCTGAGACTGAGCAATGTAAAGAGCAAAATAACATCCTTATTTTCTCCTAGGTGAACACACATTTTCTACCAAGCATGGCCAGAATCCCTCTTGATTCAGCCAAGCAGCAGCTCCAGGCTTTGCTCCACAAAACTAAATACAGGATAGGAAATAGAGGGAAGTGTTTTCCTTAGCATCAAAGTACAGCAAAATGTGCAGATCTTCTCTGAAAAGACTTCATTTAGAACCAAAAAAAAAAAATCAAGGTTGGCTCCTCAGAGTGCAGCATCCCCCTGGGATGGCACAATGAACTCCATAACATGTGGAGTCAGAGCAGGGATGTCTTAAAGATGGCAGAGGGAAAAAAAAAAATCACATTTCTTCCGAGAAGCAGGGAAATTATCTCTGACCTGGGATCCAAGCCACTATGGATTAGAACTCTTTGGAACGAGAAGACAATCACACTTTTTTTTCTCTTTATACACAGAGCAATTTGCCTCTTCAATGGCATAAGAATTAAATCCAGCTGGAATGGCTTTTTAATTAAAGTCATGCTTTGCTTATCAGAGTGAGAGCACTTAACTGATTACAAAGGGAACGTGGCAGACTCTGGCATCCCATTCCCCATTCCCCATTCCCCAGGCCAGGCTGTGCCTCAAGCTCCCTGTGCTAAACCCTGTGTAACCATCTGCAGACTGCCCCACCTGAGCTCTCCTCACCCCATTTATGGATCGGAAGAAGTCATGTAGGACACACAGAATGTCTGTAAAAGCTGAGACAAAAGCTCGTTCCCTGAATCTGCTGGAGTTCAGTTTGCTGAATCCTGGGAATTTCCTTAGCTAAGAATCTCCATACACTGAATTTCATCTCCTTGGCTGTGTTTTTATATCCGTAAGATAACTGAAACATTTCTCACTGTCCTGGAAAGGCCCTGAGGCCAAAGGCTGACCCCATTCCTGGCAGATTCCCCCCACTCCAGTGGTTAAGGAGCCCTTTCTTCCCAGGCATCATCACCCACACTTGCTGCCAGAATCCTCTTCCTTTGCCAGATGGAGACCACAAAATTCCCAGCTCAGGATACGGACCAGGGTGGGTCACAACCCCTTGAGGTGTTCCCTGAGGAACACACCACATCCCTGGGGTCACTGGGATGTGCTGCCTGTGCCACACGTGGGTCTCAGCCCCTCCAAGGCTGCTCCTGTGACAACTTCCAGGCACATTTCCTTCGGAATCCTTGCATAGGGCAGTCAGATTTAGATAGGGCAGGAGGGTAGTAGGAGGGCTGGGAATGTTATGGACATAAGGATTAAGGGAATTCCTAGAAGGGATGGGCTTGAAAATTGGTGAAAGAGGCTTAAGCTCATGGTCAGGTTCAGGGAGTGGCGTTAGAGGTTGTGGGTGTTTTGCTGGATGAAGGGTTTGTGGATACAAATGACAGGAGTTTAGGCTGGATGGTCAGGGAGAAGGTAATTCATGAAGTAAGAATGACAAAAAATCAAGGGTTTGGGTTTAGCTGGGGCACATCATTAAATGACAGGAGTTTGGGCTGGATGATCAGGGAGAAGGTAACTCACGAAGTAAAAATGATAAAAAATCAAGGGTTTGGGTTTAGCTGGGGCACATCATTAAGGATGGGGTAAATCCTCTTTCTCTAGCTTAAAAGGCCAGTGCTGCTTCACAGCTCCTTAATGATTAGGATGACAATAAGGAGCATCATTCTCAAAGTCAGCAAGAGAGGCAGATTCTACCACAATGGGCATGAAGCTGTGGTTGGCTCTGCAGATTCTGAGCATTGTCTGTAGAAGATTCCAGGTTCAGTGGCAAGGAATGAGGTTTGGTTGAGGAGTCCTGGAATTGCATCGGTTTTTCACAGTGAGGCCAGGAATGGCTCATGAATGGAGCGATGGCTTAGGAAGGCTGACTTGGAACAGAGACTTGGCAGAGCTGGAGAATAAAGTTGACATTTATTAAAAGGCCTTTAAGGATCCACCTTGGGCAGGACAAGAGACTGACCAGGGCTACACCCAAGGTGGACACAAAATGGACACAAACCAGCCGACTGGTCCCGAGGTCACACACTATTGTCAGTTTTGGTTCATTTGCACATTGGGGTTTAACTGTCCCATTGCAGCTCCAGGTTCTGCAGTCCCATCCTTCTTGTTTTCTCCCTTCAGCCACCGTTGGTTGTGCTTTGGGGCTGCAAACTTGTCCCAGTTGTCCTTGGTGTGCAGCAGGAAAAGGATTTGTTTTGTGTGGGTGCTGTGTGCAGAGCTGAGTGACCCTGACTGTGAGGCTCAGAGCTGCATCCCTGGGCAACACAGAACACGAAATACAGGGAAAGAAAACTGAAGGGATCAGGAGTACACCATCAGCAGTGACAATGACTCAAACTGTAGATTCTATTGGAACAGCAACACGAGGGTTGACTCCCAGGAGTTGGAAATGTCCTATGACAGATCTGCTGTGGGTGTTGTGCAGGAGCCAAATATGAGGTCTTTGAAGTCGGTGTCCTTGCAGGGTCAGTATCATTGATGACCAATGGCCTTTAGGGTTAGGGCAGGTTCATTGGTTTCCTGTAGAGGATTTGTAGGGAGAGTAAGGCAAGCAGAATTAGGGCCATAGCTGGGAGGATCATTTAGATGAGCTCAATCTCTTCAACTTGACGTGCATCAACTTGATGACAGTTTTTCTGTGAGTATAAGAGCTAGAAGAGCTAGAAGAGGTAAAGGACTAGGCTGCAGATGGCTAGGGCAACCATCAGGGCATGGTCATGGAATTCTGTGAGCTCTATAACAGGTGATGAGGCATCTTGGAGACAGAATTGTGAGTGGTTGACCACGTTTGGTGTCGAGGTGTATGGGGTTTTCACATTTATTAATCCCTCAGTGGGACCCTTGGTGGCACAGCCAGGCTCACGTCAGCCCAGCTAAGCTGATTTATCCTGGCCAGGGTGGTGGCTGCAGGGCAGGATTTTCCCAAAAAAATAACTCCCAGCCAGGAGTTAAATTCCTGAGGGCCCAATGAATACGTGACCAAATTCCTGAGGGCTTTTATCTCCCTGTGTCCTTTGCCAGCTCCTGAGAGGGGAAGGGACGCTGGGGGAGATGTTGGAGATGAGGTCTTGGACTTGTGCTGTTTGCAGTGATCCGTTGGGAATTCCCTTGAAATAGCACTGCCACAGGAACTCAGCAGCACTTTCCTTACAGACAGCAAGGAGATCAGATGCTGCTTCCTTTAGGAAAGACACGATTTTTAACTCCAGTAAAATGATTTCAGCCACAGGGTGCTGATTTAGGCTGAATTAACCATCTCCTGGTCAAACCCAAGAAGTCAAACCCAAGTTTCTCTTCATGTGTCTCCCACATAATGAAGAAAATGCAGCTTTTTCCTCACACTCCTCCTGCCCTGTCCCTCCTGACACCGTGAAGTGCTGCTTTCCATCACTTAAATGCCACCATTATGCAGGGAAATATAACCCACTGCTAAACCCTGCAGGAGACACCTGATCTCAGTGGCCAGAACTTCTTAAACACTTTTAAACTCCAGACTTAGCCCAGTATTACGTTTCTAAGCCTGAAAATGTTCTTCCCCAATTAAGTCTGCTGCTGTTGAAGGGAGTTAGAGAAGCCCAGACTCCAAGGCTGAAATTGAAACTGATGGTAGTGATAGAACTTTCAAAAGTGAAACTTTTCCACTATCTGATCTGTGGCACGGGTCATGATCCCTTCTCTGAGTGGGTCACACTGACAGCCTGAGAATCAGGAATATGGCATTTCCCTCCTTCCCAGAAATGGCTCTACCATCAATTAAAGATGTGGCACATCCTTGCCATTTTTTGGCCTGAAAAGAAAATCTAAAACCAAGGCTTTTTTCTTTATTTATTCACCCTTCTGTTAAGAAAAATAACTTTATGATTTCTGAACATATCCATTTTCTTGATGGGAAGAAAAGAGGGAAAGGATACTCTGGTTTTTCTTCCTCATTGATTAAGAATGAAAATGTCCAAGGATAAATCCCTTCACCCCCTCTCAACTTTACAAAATAACCCACCTTGTTGAGATTGTTCCTCAAGTGAAAGGTTCAGGTTTTTTTGTCAAGGGAAAACACCCTTTGAAGGCAAGGAGTCAGCAAGGTCTAAAGTGAAGAGACCACTCACCAATCTTTATATCTTGGCCTTAAAATCAATTAAATCTCATTTCCCAGTTCCCACATGCCCCAGTCTCAGAGGGCAGCTCAGGTCACTCACTGGTGAGCTCTGCAGAATTTTGATGGGTTCCTCACTGCAGACCTCACTGTTGGGGTACAAATTCAATTCTAGATTTCTCTCCCTCCTGCCTCTTGGAAGCAGCTCATGTCCCTGTGCCTGTGGGGCTGGGGGTGGTCACTGCATCTTTTCTGGAGCAAAGCTCAATTTTTAATTTTGCTGTTGTTATTTTAGCACAGTGGGAAGAGCCTGGGTGAGACTCGCCATTGCTCGTACAAGGACAATCAAAAATATTCATCTCCTCTCCATTCCAGTTATTTTACAGGAAACAGATCACATCTGATGGGTGAAACGCCACGCTGGGACTGTCCCCCAACTCCTGTGTGACCACTGAGCACATGGCCTGGGCCATCCCAGTGGAAACCATTCCCTGGCTCTGCTCCCTAATAGAACACTCATTTCCCTTCATGGCCACGATCTCCAGGATCTTGGCTGGGACAGGAGGGCCTCAGGCTGCTGTGGATGGATCTCTCAAAAAAGGGGTGATATTGGGAGAGGGCAGTGAGCCCTGTCACACTTAGAGCAAAGCTGTCCTGCTGGCTTTGAGCTTCTGCCACACAGACACATCCCCAGCAAGTCCACACACACTCACACAAATTCCAAAATATAGAGCCTAGAGGAAGATTGTCCAAAGAGGAATCATGAGTGGGACCCTTCCACCCAGATCCCTGTGGGATCTGGCAAATCCACAACACTGGTGGGACTGGCCTCTGAGGAGACACCACTGAAGTGTCCCAGTACTTAAAGGAGGTTCATAAAAGAGAGGGAGAACAAATTTTCACATGGGCAGATAAACAGAGGACAGGGGAATGCTTCCAAACTAAGAGGAGAAATTTATTAGATGTCAAGAAGCAAACCTCCACTGTGAGAATGGTGAAACACTGGCACAGGGTGCCCAGAGAAGCTGTGGATGCCCCTGGATCCCTGGAAGTGTCCAAGGCCAGGTTGGACAGGGCCTGGAGCACCCTGGGATAGTGGAAGGTGTCCCTGCCCGGGGCAGGGATGGAATGGGATGATTTTAAGCTCCTTTCCAAGCCAAACCATCCATGGCTCTGTGATGGCTACACAAACCCCTTGAGAGATCCTGCCCATCTCCCAACAAACCACACTGGATTTCTACACTGGATTTTAATTTCTAAACCAGAAGAAATGTTCCTCTTCCCAGGATGACCTGTTCCCATCTCCTACTCTCACCTGGCTGAAAGCCAAGCACAGAAACAGCTCCAAGCTTCACCAGGCTCCCATTCCTGCACTGCCAGGTGGATCCATAACTGCACTAATGATTTGCTCCTGGTAAAGGTGGTTCTGCCTTGGTCATTTTTCCCTGACAGGAGAGCAGGAGGGTGAGCACAGCACAGGGAACAGGATCACATCTCACTCCCTGACTGCTGCAAACCTTCTCACACCCAGCTAAATTCAATCCCATCGAGCATAAAACCCTCTTGCACCTGCACTGGCCCTTTACTTTAGAATCATAAAATCATTAAAGTTGGGAATGGCCTCTGAGATCATTGGGTCCAATCATAAACCCAGCACTGCCATGCCCACCACTAAGCCATGGCCTCAAGCACCACCTTTACACATTTTTTTGAACACATTCAGGGAGGGTGATTCCACCTCCAACAGGAGCAGCCTGTTCCAAAGCTTGACAACAATTTCAAAGAAGGCATTTTTCCTACACTTCTGTTAGGAAAAAGATGCTTCCATTCCCTGATGTCACCATGAGTCTACGTGTGTAGGGGGTGAGCACACCATCCCCATGACATCAATTAGCAATGCTAATCTAGCCAAACATTAATTACAACGCCTTTAGGATGTCAGCAGGAAAAAAAGTGAAAAGAAACAAGGCAGAAGCAAGTCTCATTTCCAGGTTGGGTTTTAGGCATTCAGCCACAAGACCACCCCCAGCAGAAAGTTCATTTCCAGAGTCTGGAACTGAGCTGAGCTTCCCAGCTTCATCCTGAACTCTCCATCTGTTGCTGAATTTATTGGTTCATCTCTTTCTCCTGCTGGTTGCCCCAGTGGATGCTGCTCCTTGCCTGTGCTTTTCCCCAGGCTACTCTGCAAGGGAAATCAGCATTTATTTTTAGGTCCATTGCTCTCTGCCTGGTTGGGCTCTCCTCCCAGGGCTGCAATATATATTTAATACTTGTTTTCAGAGCTGACAGCCCAAGGAAGTTTGAGTGGTGAACTGGCACACACAAGAAATCATTACAAAAGAGAAGGGCATCAACCTGCCAAGCACTTTAACTCCCCTTCTGGAAAGAGAGGCTTGACTCCTCAGCAGTCCCATAGCGGGGAAGGAAGCAAGAATCAAAGACAGAGTTGCTGTTTGATGAGGATGATGATGGTGATGGTGACAGCTTCATTGTGAAATAAATCCTGTCAGATCTGCAGCAGAGAAGAAAAGGAGGATGTACCATTAGAGCAATTTGCAGAGGGAAAAAGAATCCACACTGGAAAAGGCAGTACAGGAGAGAGAGAAGTGCACCTGGGCTGCTCAGCATTCCCAGCACAGGGAATGGCCCTGAGGGTGACCAGGGGTGACCCAGGTGGGATCAGCAGAGCCAGGGCTCATCCCACTCGAGGGATTCAGCTCAGATGTGTGATCATTCCACAGTGTGATCTTCCCCAAAAGCTCCTCAACTCCTCTGCAGCTCAGGGTTCAGGACTGCTGCCCATGGCTCACCACAGCCTCCATCCTCTCCCTCACCCCCACATCCCCAGGGAATTCCGTGCTGGGATCACAGGTCCTGGCCAGACCCTGAGCTCTCCACCACAGCCTGCAACAGTCCCAGGGATTCTTTTCCCTTCCCATCTCTCTTTCCAGAGCAGGGACAGTGCTGGTGAGTTGCATGAGGGGTCTTCCCTTCAAGGAAACACAGCTTTTCCTCAGCTCTTTACTTCGTTCTTTTTCCACAACTCAATTGAACATTTTTGGAAGATGTCCCCTCAATAAACCCTGCCTTTGTTTCACCTCCCTGTAACAACAACACTCAGCAAACAAATTTGCACAGACAACCAAAGCTTCAGCTTTATAGCTGGGTTTAAGAATATTTCCAGATATTTTCTTGGTCCTTTAAGGCATTTCTTAGGCTCAGGTCAAGGAGACCCATGGCAGTGAGCTCCAGTTCTAATTTTCTTTTCTGTCTACAAAACCATCAGGGCTTGGCTAACACAGTTTAACCAGAGATGTCTGGCTCTGGGAACAGCTTTCCAGTGAAAGCAGCACAGCAAAAGTTGGATTTTAAGAAGATGAAGGTAAATAATTGTATGGTTAAAATGAGAGCCTTGTGTTGGCACACAATTTAAGGAGACAGAAAATTTGTCCCTGCTTTATATCCCCAAATTTGTAAGATCTCAATGAAAACGACTGAGGTGGAAATCACAAATACACCCACCAACACCAGGAGTCCCTTCCTCACGGTGCATAAATTAAATTATTGTGTAGATCACACACTTCCAGAGCACCCTCAGCCTCTGGCAGACACCGATGAACCATCTCCAAAAGAAGCAGGGACCAAGATGAATGGGTCTCTAAAAGCATCATCTCAAAGCAGAGTTTTATTAAGTGCTCTCACAGCCATGATTGACTGCTGATATATGACACACGATATTTTTTATTTGGCTGACTAGCACAGCTAGAGGCAGAAAAAAGCTTTTAAGGCTCTTTACCCCTGGAACAAAGCGAGAAAACTTCCAGCTACGCATTTCGTGGGTCTGAAGAACAACTGTTCTGAGTTCTGTCAGGTTGGTCAATTACAGATAATTACAGAAATAAAAATATTGCAGAAATAAAGAGTTTTGTGGGGCTGGGGGATGTGAAGAGTTATCAGCTCTGCAGCAGTATGGAGCCAGCAGGTGGGAAGGAAACTCTGGCGTGACACAAAAATCCACATCTCCACGGAGTTTGAGGGGTTTAAGATGCCCAGAAGAGCCAGAAATGCGAATTTGGGAACTCAGCTGCAGGTCTGTGGCATGCAGGATGGGAGTGATGGTTTTGCCAGAGGACACCCACCACAACCAGCATCCTGATTTTATGTTATCCCAAACATTTTTCAGGCTAAATCCACAGCAGTGGCTCCTCACTTTTTTTCCCCTCTCTTTTATCCCTCAGGAAGTGTTGCTATACCTGAAAGCACACATTTTTATAAACATAAATATATATACATCTATAAATATCTA
Organism: Pycnonotus jocosus; assembly: GCA_013400435.1. Taxonomy (NCBI): domain Eukaryota; kingdom Metazoa; phylum Chordata; class Aves; order Passeriformes; family Pycnonotidae; genus Pycnonotus; species Pycnonotus jocosus. Next base: position 27,617 of record VWYP01003542.1, read on the forward strand.
TTTCAGCTGTTGCAACATAAGCTGTTATTTCTCTTGATAAAACCTTTCCTCATCTGCATTGCACACAAACAGCCTTAAGATAAGCCTTTGATACACCCTGTGCTGTGTGAATTCCCTGGAAAGGGAAGAGAGAGAGGGGCAGGGAGGAACAAAGTTTAATTTTGCTGGAGATGCTGCTGAAAACAAAACTCTTTGAACAATTCCTGTGCCCCAACCACAAAGCATCACCTCTGGCAGGTGAAAAAAAAACAACTTTGCAAAGAGAAACTCTGCAAAAAAACCCACAAACTGTCCAAGGAAAGTCAGGGAGCAGAGAAGAGCAGAAAGGGTGGAAAATTTCCTTGAGAGGGATCACTGGAGTTGAGTGCATGGCTGAGACCCACATGGCTCTGCAGATGTGTTTAATGTCACATCCTCCCCCCAGAAATGCACTCAGCCTTGCAGTCGGAGCTTGAGCATGGCAGAAATTCCTCGTGTAGTGCTTGGCCTCCCCTTGGTGCCCTGGAAAGCTGGGAGCTCTCTCAGCAGAGTTTTTCTCTGCCTCTGAGGATGTCAAGCAAAAAGACATGCTGTTCCTATTGTAAAAATGGGCTGGAAAAGCGGAATTATTCTTAAAGGCAGGATGAAAATTGTAAAAAAAAAAACCCAAATGGATGCAGATGTGGAAGGAAATAAGTGAATTGACTCTGTGTTGGCTTTTTTGCCATTTGTGTTTTGATTTGGAATGACCCCAGGGCAACAGGAAAACCCCCTGGACTCTGAGGGAGGGAATCCCAAAGCCCCATCACCCCTCCAGAGAGCTCCCAGCACAGGGCAAGGCTCAGCAAGGGGAGCAAAGCAGCCACATCATTCCTTGCTGAATTGTCCCAAATTATATGGGGGGAAAAAAGCAGGCAAAAAAAAAGACCAGGCACAGGTCAGGACTGAGCCCAGCTGCTGATGGTGAGGAGGAGGAAGTGGCTTTAACCCCTTCAGGCACAGGTTTAATCTCCACTCAGGAAACTCCAGAGGGCAGTGAAAGATGACTTAAAAAATAAAAATTAAAAAAAAACAAGTACATGTGTCCCACGTAACCAGGATGAACGAGTTCCCCTCTCCCCTGACAAATGGATGGGGTAAAAGATCTAACAATAATCACCACATTCACTTCAAATGAGAGGTGGACGTGGCTATGGCAAAATAAAGGTGGCAGAGGTGTAATCCCCAGCAGGGTTTGGATCCTGGCCATTTCCAAGCTGAGTGCATAAAAATGCTGAGGGTCAGCCCTGAGGCTGCTTTTCATTTTTGGTGCAAATGTGCAGAGTTGTTGTGGATCCTTTTTTGGGGGGGAGTCATCACAACCAGAACATTTAATTTAATTTCATTTCCTTCCTGCTTGGCAAGGGGATGTGCTCCTCAAAGTCTGAGCTGCCACTTGGGAGAGATGAAATAAAACCTGTTCTTGAGTAAGGAATAAAGCAGGCTGCAGGGAAAAGCTCAGCATGGAGCAAATTTGCTTCATTTTTTTTTCACTCTTACACAACACAAGAGACCAGTTTGAGGCTTAAGTTCTCTAAAGAGAGGTGTCTGCCAAAGGGCTGAAGTGCCACAGTGTCTGTGAGGGTTCAGGAAGGTGCAGAAGGAGGTGATTTTAATTTTGGTGTTCACAGCATCACAGAATCCCAGAATCCTACAATAGTTTGGAATTAGAGGGACCTCAAAGATCATCTCCTTGCAACCCTGAAGCATCTGCAGGGGCTTCACTCTCTGCAAAGGGGTGATGTGGGGGTATTTTTCTATCCCTGCAGTGGCCTGAAAGTGCTCAGCAGCACTGAGGCTGCCCTCACTGTGACCCCACAGGAGCTCAGACCCTCCTGGTCACTCAGAAAAAATGCCCAAATTGGGGTGTCCTGATCTGCCAGGAGGATCCCACCCGCAAGGGAGCTGCCAGGCTGAGCATCTGTGACAGCCAGTGACATTTGTGAGGGCCCTGGGGACACTGCTCAGATGTTGGTTGGGATGTTCCAGATCATTGGGGATTAAATTGAAACCTGTGTTAAACACAGAATCCAGGCTGGAGCCTCGAAGTCTTTTCAAAAGGCACCCAATAGATTTCAGCTTTCAAAAGGAGACACCAAGTATTGATATTTCGCCCTCCAGACAAGAATTGTATTTAAATAGATTTTTTCCTTTCCCCTGTCCCTCTTGATGAGATGACAGGGATGAGGATGAAAAAAAACCTGTGGAGCTCACAGAGGAGGAGGAGGAGGAGCACCCCTGATGAAAAAAGAACAGGATCATGGGGGTGATGGCTCAGCAAACAGAGTTGAGACCTCTCTACTTGATTCCTTTGGCCTCTTCTCCACTTTAAATCGATGCAAATCAATGGAGCCAAGCCACGACAGCCAGCAGAGTTTATCAAAACAACATCACCCACCCTGTTTGTTAGCGAAACGTACCAAAAAATAGTCCCAGTTTGGTTCTGAATTAGAAAATAATGACAATTCTGTGCAAACACTGGAATTTAGATGCCAAGCAGATTTACAGAAGTGTAAACCTCCAGCTCCCAGCAATGCAAACAGTGAAATGGAGAGTCAGGGACTGCCCTGGGGCAGGGGGAGAAAAATCCACCTAATGGGACTAATGGAGGAATTTAAAGCTGTTAATAGCCACTGGTGCAGCTGACTGAAAAAATGACTGTGTTAATTTAGAATTCATCAGGGTCTCTAAAATTCCTCTACGGGAACGGGTCTTTACATCCTGGAAATCCTATATACATATACCTATATATATATATATATGTATATATATTTATATATACACATACACATATATACATATATATACATATATACCTATATATATGCACACATATTTGCATATATATGTGTTGCACATATTTTGGGGGTGCAGCACTTGTTTTTTGGAGTTTGGAAAGGAGGAGGCAGACAGGTCTGAAGTCAACATGCAAAAATCTCTTTATTCTAATTTTCTGACTCCATTTATATCCACTGTACAAAGGTGGCCAATTATTGGCCAAAGCAGAACATCCCATCACTTGGATTGGTGTTCATACCAATCACTCAAATATTCTATCAGAACCAAGGAATGTAAACATTTCTTATTTACATGAAGAAGGCTTGGGAACTCAGCTCAGAGCTCCAAAACATCAGAAGGCTTTTGCTTTAATATCAAGAGCAAGCCTGAGACATGCAAAATCAGAGCCACACATACATACATATATACATTCATATATGTGTGTATAAATATATATATATGTATATATATAACAGTCAGTGCTGGAGATAAGATCTGCCCCAATAAAGTGCCAGTAAAGCAGCACTAATGCGAGCTCTGCAGCCTTGGGCAACCCACAGCACACATCCCTGCTGACAAAAAACCATCCCTAAATTCACTTCACAACCCAGCCAGCTCCAAATCCCCCAGCTGAGAGCTGATGTCACCCCCACCCAGGGCTGCATTGACCTCAGGGTGCCTCATCTGCCTGGCACCCACAGCACTGAGGGCAAAAAACAGCACAGGCAAGGGCTGAAAGAGCAAGGAAATCTCACATCTGCTTGCTCCTCTTCACCTCACCTGCTCGCTCCCAGCGGGTCACCCCTCCTTCTCAGGGGCTATTTCTGTTTGTGCAGATTGGCAATTATTAAACATAAGTGCTTTGCTATTATAGCTCTTCCCTCGTTAAGGTTTATGCACGAGGCCGAGCTGGTTCAAAGGGATTCATGGCAAAGCTACAGCCAAGGGGATGCTTCTGATGAAGCTGAAATTTTGGGGTGGAAATTGTTTGTGCTGTATTAACAACATCCTCATAAAAAGGAAAGCTTGCACCTTTTTTTTCTTTTTTTTTTTTTTACATCTTTTAGGTTTTCTAGCAGCGCTGAAGCAGCCTGGCATTGCCCCATTTAACCCAAAGAAATGGGTTTTATAAGGATGTGAGGAGCATCCAAGGGCTCTGGGGAGCTCATCCCCTCCTCAAAAAGCTGCTCCTCAAAACCTTCCCCCAGGCACCTCCTGAGTGCTGATGAATGAACTCTCCCCGCATCCTGGGAAGAGTGAAGGTTGTGCCCAGAGAAATCCCTGGAGCTCAGGCAGCTGTGGGCTCCCCAAAAGGGAACGGTGATAAAAAGGCTGCTCAGGTGGAGAACAGCCTTCTCCAGCCATGCACAGAATCTCCCTGCCATGACAGGAGCTGGGGGATCTCTGGGTGGGTGCCAGTCTGAGGGTTGGCATCTCATCCCTGGCCCTCTCATGAACCAAAAGGTTTGGGTTTTCTTCCACTGCAGCCCTCTGAGATTTCATTTTTGAAGGCAAAAGCATCTCCCCTCTTGGCTCAGGTCCCACCCAGCTGAAGCTGTGGGACCCCTTGTGACTCGTGGAAAAATCTGGGAGTGTGCAAGGGAGGGACTCAGCCCTCACAGAGGGAAACCAGCCCAGCTGGACAGGGCAGGACAGCAGGACAAACCCGGCCATGGCACAGGCCAGTCTGTGTGTCTGTCCATCCTGCCCCTTTTTAACTCCAGCCCCTCCTGCCCTGGGCTCTCCAGTCACCTCCAGCTCATTTTCTTTGTGGTTTTGGCCCCTGACTAGAGATTTTTTTCTTTTTCTTGGCTGCGTTTCCTAGATTTTGATTCTCGCAAAGGACTTTCCTCTTCTCTCCAACACAGAAGAGAGAAAGTTGCTGGAAGCGGGGAGTGGGATGATATTTAACCCCACAGCCTTTCCCAGGCATTGGAAAACCACAAATCCATGTCCCCTGAGGCAGGGTGATGCAGCAGGGACCCCATTTGCAGCAGAGAGGTGACACTGCCACACTGGTGCTGACCTGGTTGCAAGGGCAGGGATTTAGGATTTAGGAATCCTCCTGGGTTCCTAAAACCCAGCTGAATCCTGCTCCCCGCCAAATTCTGACTTTGAGTTTTTATTCTGCACGGATAATCTGAGCCCTTTCCTGAATTCCAGCCACTCAGGGTGTGAGAAATCCCCTCCAAGTGCACTCAGGTCTGACTTTAAAAAAGATCATCAAATCTTGGGTCTCATTGATTTGGTGCCCTTCCTCAAGATGCCAATAAATGGGGCACTTGATGCTGAACAGGGAGATCTCCCTCCTGTCCCTCTTCCCTCTGTTCCAACAGAGATTTGTGTCCACCTTCTAGCCCAAACACCAGGAAATTCCCAGTCCTCCCAGACTATCAGCACATCATGTGGAAGATTGATTCTGACAAGTCACCAGTCTCTCCAGTTGTTTCTGCTGGAGACCATCTGGTAAAGGCAAAAAGCTCTCCTTTTTTTTTTTTCCCTTTTTTTTCCCCCCTGAAAATGAATATAAACTCTGCATGTTTGCCCTTTTTAAGGCAGCTGAAACACCTCTCTCCCGACACGGTCCCACCACTCACTCACTCACTGTCCACTTGCCCATTTGCCAAATGTGCAGAGCATCCCCCTGCCCTGCATTCCCCACTGCCCTGATCCCTTCTTGGAAAGCCAAATGTGAGGAGAGAAAAATCCCACTCAACAAAGCCACTGTGAAACACCCAGAAGGAGAACAAAATGTTTTGTCAGCCTTTACCAGCCACCACAGGACAAAATGCAGCTCACCTGAATTTGCATTTCTATCTGGAGCAGCCCTCTGGCTCTCACACCTCTCACTGCTGGGACAACAGCGAGGGATTGGAACCAGAATATTATTAAAGAATAAAACCCAGAATATTTTAAAATTTCCCCTGTAAAGCCAAGGGAAATGCACCCCCACATCCAAAATTCACAACCCAGGCAGCTTTCCCTGTCCATGGTCCCACCTGCCTCCTGGTGTTGAGTGCCTGGTAAAAATCCCTCTACTTAAATAACACCTGTCTGCTCTTACAGTCCATCGCAATTCCTGGCTGGTTGTCTGGAGTTTCCCTGCTGGGATCAGACCCCTGGCTTATGGGGAGGATGTGATAATGATGGTGCGAATGCCCCTGCTGACGTGCAGGTGAGCTGGAGTAAAACACAGCTTGAAACAGCTTTAAATATTTTCCCGAGCACTTTTTTTCCCCCCTCAGATACTGTTTCCCCTCCTATTTTACAGTTTTGCCTTTTTATGTCTTAAATAAGAACTCCCAAAATATTATCACTGCTGATTATGTGTCCTTGAAAAACTTTCAGTATTCTAGAGAGGCAGAGAGGCTTTCAGAGCTACCCAGACACAGGGTTGGGCAACAGGTTCTCCTGAATAAAGTCAGTCATGCATTTATACAAGCACAAACGGAATAAATCCTACACCCAGTGAGGCACTCAGGATTTGTGGCAAGGCCTTGGTTAAACACCTGCTGTTATTGCTGAAGGATCTTTGTGCTGGATGCAGGAACTGGGCTGGAGGGTTCCAGTGAGCACCTCGTCTTTTGGCCAAAAGCAGGGATTGTTTAGTTTAAAGTGTGCTGATGTCACCTCACAGATTCTCAATCAATGACAGGAGGAAGGAGGTACAGACACAGCTGAAGTCCCCTCAGCTCAGATTTCACTGATTTTCCGCACTGATCACATTCCCTTGCACTTGCACTCGGACTGGTGAAGAACCAGGTCTGAGTTGTTTTATTCTTTTCCATCACAAACCTACTTCGAGGCTGGAACAGAGCAAAGCTCTGAAGAAAAGCACAAATTACACCAGATGGGCAGATTTGGCTAATTCAAGGAGCTTCAAGTCTGAAACCACGTGGAATCCACCAACTGCTTCAAATTATCCACATCTCATGCTCTAGACACACTGCAGGAAAAAAAGTCTAATTTGTAGCTCTTCAGGCCAAATTATCTTAATTACACCCCTAAAACCAACACAGAAGAACCTAAAAGGGATTATTGGGCATTTACACCACCAACATTAACACTTTTATCCCAACTTTTCAAAGCTGGCCCTGGCAGGAGGGCAGGACTTTGAGTGAGCGTGGCCTGATGAAGTGCAGCAAATGAGATCTGCCCGGTTCCCTCTTCTCCACAGCGTGCTTGGTGAGAGGTGAAAGTTTACAACAGCAATTAGAAACCACATGGCTGCAACAGTTTTATGGTGCTGAACTCGTTGATCAGTCACTTGCTCAGAAGTTTTTATTTATTTTTTTTTTCCCCAAGGATGTACCGATAAAAATGATCGTGATAAATGATAGGAAAGAAACCCAAACCAACCAAGCTCTGCTGAGCCACCACAGCTCTCAGAGGTGGGTTATGATTGCAGAGTTACTTTTGCTTTAAAAATCAGCACCAAATCCCAGGTTTGAGCTGAGAAACAAACCAGGGATTTTCTCCAGCGCTGAGGCAGTTCAGCATTAGTCACCTTGCAGATCAGGGCTGATAAGGAGCATGTGAATCTTTTAAACCCACCAGCGTGAACCAGATCCCAGGAACGTTAACAACAACAGAATAATAAAAGGGTTGGAAAGGAAGCAGTTACGGGATTGCACCCACTCTGTGCCTTGTGCTGCCCCAAAGCTTATGGGGTTTGTGCTCATTGATGGCAACCCAAGAGCATCACCCACAGCCTGATCCTGCCACCCCTTGCAGGGTGAACTTCAGCAGCCCTGTGACCTCACCCTCTGCAGGACCTGGCCCCAGAGGAGCTCCTCATGCCAACAATCTTTAAAGAAATGGGAATTTTGCCAAGGGATTCAGTGGAAGCAAGAGTTGGAGCAGCTCCAGCAGCTGATGAGAATGCTGTCCCCTTCTCCTTTCCTCAGCTCCAGCCCTGGACACATGGGCTATTTTGGATCTTCCCTAAAGCAAGCTCTGTAGAATTCCAAGAACTGATTGCCTGGTCATTTTTTTCCAGTACTTTAATCCATTTTCCCAACCTGTTCCTTTCATTCTCTAAGAAAGTCTTTGGCCATGCAGATGGGTGGGTAGCAAGTGGTGACAGCCAAAAAAAAATTGTAAATAAATCCATTTGTTCTATTTCTTGTGGGACAAGGGGAGAAGAAAGGGGAGAAGAAAAGGGAGACAAGTGATGCACTGACACATCTGGGTTAACTTCCACTCTCTGAGGCTCAGCTTGGCTGGTCTGACTCTCATTTAAGACCATTTAAGACTCTCATTTAAGGCTGGATGATGCTGTGGGCAACTGGTCTACTGAAAGCTGTCCTGTCCACAGGCTTTAGAATCAGAAAATATTTATTTCCAACCATTCTGCAATTCTATGGTGGTTCTGTGACCACAGCCAGTGTCAGCAGCCCAGCAGAGCAAACACAGGGGAATTACAACTCAGAACAGATTGAACAACCCAGTTGTGGTGGGCAACCTCAGCCAGCCCTGCTGGGGAGGCAGCCTCACCTTCCAGAGAGAAAACTGCTCTGGGAGAAGGTTACAAGTGAGAGGCAAACTCAGCCACAGCCAGCACCAAACCTTCCCCCCCAAACCCCAGCCTGCTAAATTAGAACCAGCCTCGCTATAAATCAAACCCTGTGAGGAAACGAGCTGTGAGAACAAAGCTCCAGCGAGCCCAGAGAGCTGCAGGCTCCCTGAATGGTCTGAGCTGGAAGAGACCTTAAAGATCCTCCAGTTGCACCCCGTGCCATGTGCGGGGACACCTCTCCCCGCAGCGGGAGCTCAGATAAGCGTGCGGATGGCACAGAGCATCAGCCCTGCCCGCACGCGTGGCTCTGTGTGCGTGTGCAGAAACAAACCCCCTCAGCTCAGCCTGCCCCGAGCCAGCCGGCTCATCCTGCCCCCATCACGGAGCCAGCAGGGGCACGGCAGCACAGACACACCCGCTGCTCCCGGCTCCGGAGGGTTGGAGAGCAGCGCTTTGCCCAACTCCTCGTGGGAGACCCCATCCCGGAGCCCCCCTCCGGGAAATCCCATCCCGTTATCCCCAGGCTTGGGGAGAGCACCGCAAGGACTCATCGAGCTCCTGAACAGAATCCAAAGCAAACCGAAAGCCAGCGAAACCTGAATGACAGCGAAACCAGGAGCCGGTTGTGAAATAAAACCGCTGAAATCCCGAAGGGATTTGGGAACTCCAAGGGCTCGCGAAGGGGACGCGCACCTGAACCTAAAGGCAAACCGAGCGATCGCTATTCCCCACATCACCAGGGCACAGGGAGAGCAGCAGATCCACCTGCCTCCCCCCTCCAGCGCTCCCAAAGTTGCCCGAAGTTTGATCCCGCTGCATCCCGCGGTCCCCGGGCGATCACTCACTCACTCACCGCGGCCAGGAGGCAGCCGAGCAGCGGCACGGCTCCGCGCAGCACCGAGCCCCGCATCCCGGCTCAGCTCCGTGTCCTTCCCCAGCTCGGTGTCCTTCCCCAGCTCCGCGTCCCGGCTCAGCTCCGTGTCCCGTCCCAGCTCCGTGTCCTTCCCCAGCTCCGCGTCCCGGCTCAGCTCCGTGTCCTGCCCCAGCTCCGCGTCCCGTCCCAGCCCCGCGCCGCTCCGGCTCCCGGCGCATCCAGCGGCAGCGGGCACGGCAGCAGCAGCAGCAGCAGGAGGAGGTGGAGAAGGCACTGGAGGAGAAGGAGGAGGAGGAGGAGAAGGCAGCGGCTCCGAGCCCGCTCCGCTCCGCCGAGCCCCGCACCGCCCCCGCCGCCTCCTGCGCTGGGCGGCTCCGGCACCGCCCCCGCCCGCCCCAGGTACGGCCGGAGCCGCGGGGAGCAGCGCCCCGGATCCTGCCCCTGCCTTCTCCCGTTCTGCACCACCGCCTTCCTCCCCCTTCCTTTTCACACGGCTTTTTTTTTTGGNTCCCGCGGTCCCTGGGCGATCACTCACTCACTCACCGCGGCCAGGAGGCAGCCGAGCAGCGGCACGGCTCCGCGCAGCACCGAGCCCCGCATCCCGGCTCAGCTCCGTGTCCTTCCCCAGCTCGGTGTCCTTCCCCAGCTCCGCGTCCCGGCTCAGCTCCGTGTCCCGTCCCAGCTCCGTGTCCTTCCCCAGCTCCGCGTCCCGGCTCAGCTCCGTGTCCTGCCCCAGCTCCGCGTCCCGTCCCAGCCCCGCGCCGCTCCGGCTCCCGGCGCATCCAGCGGCAGCGGGCACGGCAGCAGCAGCAGCAGCAGCAGGAGGAGGAGGTGGAGAAGGCACTGGAGGAGAAGGAGGAGGAGGAGGAGGAGGAGAAGGCAGCGGCTCCGAGCCCGCTCCGCTCCGCCGAGCCCCGCACCGCCTCCGCCGCCTCCTGCGCTGGGCGGCTCCGGCACCGCCCCCGCCCGCCCCAGGTACGGCCGGAGCCGCGGGGAGCAGCGCCCCGGATCC
>VWYP01003542.1:37867-63190 GCA_013400435.1 Pycnonotus jocosus
CCTCCCCCTTCCTTTTCACCCGGCTTTTTTTTTTGGCCCTTTTTTGATTTTTGCTTCCTCCTTTCCCCTCCCTTCTTCTTTCTCCTGTTTTTCCTACTTTCCTTCCTCCTTCCTTTCTCCATTCTTTCCTATTTCGCTTCTCGTCCCTCTCTTCCCACCTTTTCATTTCTCCCTTTATCATTTTCCCCTTCTCTCTTTTTATTTCCTATTTCTTTTTATTTCTTTTTTTAAATTTTTATTCTTTTTATTTCTTTTCCCCCTCTTCCTCCTCTCTTCCCTCTTTTTCTCCTATTTTCCGCATTTCCTTTTCACTATTTGCCCCTTTCCTCTCGCTTCCCTTTTCACTTTGTCTCCCCTTTCATCTTTCTTTTTTCTTTCCCCCCTTTAGTCTCCCCTTTTCTTTTTCTTTCCCATTTCCCCCTTGTTCTCTATTTTTCCCTATTTACCCCATTTCCCACTCTTTACATTTCTTCATCCCTTTTCCTTTCCCTTTTTCCCTTTCTTTTTTTCTTTTTCTCCCCCTTTCTCTTTTTTCCTTTTCTCTTCTCTTTTTATTTTCTTTTCCCCCTTCTTTCCCCTTCCTTTTCCCTTTCCCCTTCCTTTTCCTTTTCCTTTTTTTCCTTTTCCTTTTCCTTCTTTTTTCCTTTATTTCTCACCTTTCCACTTCTGGGAATGTGCCCCATTCCCTGCTGGGAAGAGAAAGGGATGATTGGTTGAGGCATTTGGCTGTCTCTGAAAGAACTGCCTGCTAAAAAGTGGTTAAATGGGCCAAAATTCCCAACACAATTCAGTGATCTTTATTTATATTTTCCCCGGAAAAAGGCAGAAAATTTCCATGTTGAAGGAATTTGTGGATTTCTCAGTTTGGAAGAACAGCTCAAGACCAGGCTGACCTTCATTTTTCGATATAAATGTGGAAATCTTTCCCCTTTCCAGCACATTGGGCAGCATTTAATTTAATATTAAAGGAAATGCTCCTTTCAACTCAAGACAAGCCTCAGGTCTAAACTTGCTTTAGTGTAGAAAGACAAACAAACCCAATAAATAAAGGTAAAAATAAGAAAAACAATACCCTCCTCGCTGCTCCTTTCTCCCCAGCCCTGCTAGATTTTCAAGCTCCGACAGATGGACAGATTTGTTGTCTTGTAAACCACCTGCCAAAGAAAGAAAACAAACCCCTCATACTTGGGAGGATTGGAGACAGCTCCCTAATTCCAGGCTCTTCAATTTACTGACACAAGCAAGAAAGAGGCCATTTTTTAGGGAAAAGGCTTAAAGGTTAAAAATCCAAAGTTATATCCAGTCTTTAGCTCTTGTTAGCAAATCACTAAACCATCCTCTTTTTAAAGATGACCTGCAAAGGGTGAGAGAAAATCAGTTTAATTTTTTTCCCCCACTTTTCTGGAAAGACATGAATTTATTGGTATTGAAAATGCTTTTCCCTTTTTTTCTTTTTTTTTTTTTTTTTTTTTTTTTTTTTTTTAATTTGATGTGAAAAATCCCAATCATCTCCCTTGTTTCTCATCATAGGCCTGATGATGGCCTGTAATTGCCAGTGTAAAAGGAGGTACAAGATGTTAATTACCTCAATTAGCTGTACAGAGGTTTGAACAGCCAGCAAAGCTGTATAAAGCTCAGTTTGGATCCTAAAGTGACAGGGGCAGAGCTGATCAGCTTGTCACTGCGTCCCCCCACTAATTTCAGCCACTCTGGCTTTCCTTATTTCATTTATTAATGAATAATTCAGCCTGAATGCTTTTGAGTAGCCTGTTAAGGATAAATTTCGGGGGGAAGGAGGAGGGGAGCAAGGCATTGGCAAGTGCTGCTTTTGGGGCTCTTTGCAGAGAGTAAATCTGAAGGATTTGTGATTTTACAGGAAAAGTCTGAACCACCTTTTGCCCTGTGCTGGATCGAGGTCCAGGTCATTGAGTGTCCCACGGATTTGCTGTGTTGGAGGTATGGAAATTGGGCAGAAAATAACCCTCTTGTGATCCTGCTGGTCCTCAGGGATCACCAGGGCTGGGTGCAGCTGGATTTAATTCTTAATTAAAACCAATTCAGCGCTCAAGTCTGGTCCTGTTCAACAAGAACTTCCACAGATTCACAAACAGTTTGTTTTCAACACCATGAATCCATTTGTGTTCAATGAAAGAGGAGAGACACAGTGCATTGGCTGATCCTGAGCAAACAGAGCTGTTTTCTTTCTCCTTTTCTTTTCTTTTCTTTTCTTTTCTTTTCTTTTCTTTTCTTTTCTTTTCTTTTCTTTTCTTTTCTCTCTTCTCTTCTCTTCTCTTCTCTTCTCTTCTCTTCTCTTCTCTTCTCTTCTCTTCTCTTCTCTTCTCTTCTCTTCTCTTCTCTTCTCTTCTCTTCTCTTCTCTTCCTCTCTCTTTCTCTCTTTCTTTCTCTCTTTCTTTCTCTCTTTCTTTCTTTCTGTCTTTCTGTCTTTCTTTCTTTCTTTTCCTTCCTTCCTTCCTTCCTTCCTTCCTTCCTTCCTTCCTTCCTCATATTTAATTTTATCCAAACTCCTTCTATACTGTAATTTTTGGCCTTGCCAAAGGGGTGGAGCAATCCCATGTTATGGGTGGGATTTTGTTGTCTGCATGTGAGGCATGTGGTGGCTTCATTTGCATCCTTGGGGCTGTGGAAGTTAATATGCAAATTAGTATTAATGAGGGGCTTGGCTACATTCAGTTTGACTTTTACAGTGAATTCAACAGGTAAAATGAGCTCTTTGGTCCTCCTCCACCCTCCTGTGCCTCACTGAACCAACACCAGGCTGTGGCACCTCTGCCTCCCCCCAGACATCCTCCTGTTGTTACTCCTTGCTCAGGCCAGCTGCAAGATAAAAGAGGGCCAAGCTCGTGTTTTTCTCATCAATTCCTCACCAAATTCAAAAAACTCTCTAAAAAATGTGATAATTTCTTACAAGGCAGCAAATGAACTCCACAGAGTTGGGAGAAATCTGCTTGTTTGATCTGACCCCACCTCCTGCTGATTTCATCCCATGCCCCCCAATCTTACAGTGCCAGCATCAGTGAGATCACATTCCCTTCTCCACATCAGTGCAGAATGAAAAACCCCAAACTCTCTGGAGCCCTGTGCAGGGAGCCTGTGACATGCCTTTGGCAACCTTTTTTTTTGCTTTCTTCTTATCTCTGTGTATCCTCTTTAAAACAACACTGAGAGCCTGAAGAATTCAAAACATTGGTGCTCTGTGGTTTTATGGTGTGGTCATGGTTTAAACCCTCATTTTTGCCTTGGGTGGGTGGGAACAGGAGAATTCCCAGGTATTCAGCTGAATTACTCATTTATTACCATTTCAAGATGTGTTTCCCCCAAAGCATGGTTCTGTTTGGAGCTGCTGCAGTTCAGTTTCCATTCCTCCCTGCTGGTGGGAGCTTGGTGCTCTCCTCACTGTGATTCCATCCAACATCTCCCTGCAAAAGTCTTTCCTAATTTTTGGGGCTGTGAGGGGAGGCTGGAAGGCGGCAGCTGCTTGGTGATGAGCAGGCTCTCAGCTAATAAGTTGATATTGCAGCCTAGAAGGTGATTTTTTTTTCTCCCTAATCTCCGTTGTGAACAATTCCAGAAAGCCTTGATTGAATTCCTCTTCACATCAGTGAAGTTACCTCAGTGATCACTGTCTTGTGCTGGTTCATCTTCTCTGTGCCTGCTTTTCTTCATTACCATTATTTAACCCCCTTCCCCAAAGTAATCAACATCTGTGCTGTAGCATCCTTCACAAAATGCCTTTTCTCTCTGAGAGCTGCTCGGGGCAATGTCATACAAATATAAGAAATTTTGGTGGGCACTAATGGCAGAGGTAAATAAAAGTAACCACTCTTGTTCCCTGCCCATGTTTTTTTTTTTCCTCTGTGCCTCTGGCAATCAGAAATACAAAGAGTAACAGCAGTGGTGTCTAGAAGGACAATATTTGAGGGCTGATTCATGCAGGAGTTTGCTGAAGGCTGGATTTGCTGTTCTGTGCCCTTGGGGTTATGTTCCCCATTTAGCTTCCTCTCCAAAGCCAGCACAATGCATCTGTTCTGCTTTTCCACTGTGGGACTTCATTTGAATACGGTAATAGCATCACATCCCATAAACAAGCTGCAGAATAAATTCCTGTGCATTGTTTGCACTGGGGATTAGAGGCAGGCAAACACTGGCTGGGGTGTTTGGCAAACAGGACAGATTCCATCCACCTACAGGACTTCATTATTTGCAGAATGAAGCCCAAACAATTGGTGCTTTCCTGTGCTTTAAGGCCCCCTATTTCATGGGTGGAAACACAAGAGTGGCCCTGGGGAAAAATCTAAAGTGAGTTGACCACAAGCCAGCAGGGCTGAAAGCTCAGAGTTTCTTCTCTTGTTGTCCCCAGCTGTCCCCAAAAGTTTTCTGGTGAAGTTCTCCTGGAAATCTCCACCTGGTTAATGACTAAAGCTGTGAGAGCAGCAGAGGTGGAGATGTCAGTGCAGAACACAAAATACCTGAACAGCAGGAGTGGGATATTTCAATGAGAAGGATCTACCTGATACCAGCAGGTTAGAATCTTGGCCTTGATCTCTGGGGCAAGGGCAAATTACCCAGTTCTTGATGCTCACCTCGTCTGTAAGCTAAAGATAGCAATAATTACCCACCCAACTCCCAAGAGAGCTGAGGATTAATCGCTTCATGGTACTCAACATTTATTTTCACACAATCAAAACCACTGGGAGCAGAAAAAAAAATAAGCTTTGCAATTACTGCTACATATCCACAAGGGACTATCCCCTCGCAAAACGTTTGGATAAAAGAGTTTTCTTAAAAATAATTTAAAAAAAATAATAATCTTACTTGTGTTTGGACAGAAAAAAATCCTCGGGCACAGGAATAATAATAATAATAGTAATAGTAATAGTAATGATAATAATAATAATAAATCTCCTTGACTATGCAAACAAACTAACAAGCAAGGACTTTCTCCAAACTCGGGATGGCAGGGATGGAACAAATTCAGGTGAGTAGAAAGCTGTAAACCTGTTCTGGGGCTCACCATGTGCCAAAGGCACAGGGGAACCAGGGCTCCTCTCCTTCCTTTCTCCTTGGGGCTCTGCAGAGCCAAGGGGGGCACAGGAGGTGGCCAGGGCAGAGCTGTGAGGATTCAGCACAGTTCCCAGCATGGCTACAACCACATTTTTTAAAATAAGAGTGCCCAGCAGAGACAGGCTCTGTCCCAGGTGGTGACCACCGTGAGGAAACTTTTCACCTTTGCTGCTGAGAGATTTTTATCTCCTCTAACCCTCACTCAGAGTTGTTTGGCAGGAGAAGAAGCAGAGAAACCAACACGGTGATTGACACCAGAGATTACACAAGCTAAATAAAAGCTTGAGCTAAAACATGCTCCAGAGAGGGAGATAAAGCCTCCACCCTGTCATTAGAAGATGTGGCACATCTGATGCTTTTGTGGAAGAGGCAGGAAAGGGAAAGTTGTTTTTTTTTTACACAGCCTGGCCAAATGCATCACGGAGCTGGTCTGCACAGAGAGGATTGGCTGCTGCTGTCCCCACAACAAACCCCAGATCCTTCTGACTGGGTGATGAGAATCTCTGTTGTCCAAATAATGAACTGCTTTAAAGACCTCAGCAGCTGGAAAGAGGAATTTCCAGAATGTCACTATTTTTTGTGATAAATGTTGTGAGGTTTGGTATAAACTGACAAGTGCAGTAAGCAGTGAATAAAAAATTCAGGGCTCTTCTCGAGGTGTCTGCTTGGATTTGTTGGTGGCACTCAGGGATGTGGTTTGTTGGTGGACTTGGCAGTGCTGGGTTTATGGCTGGACTCGATCTTAGAGGTCTTTGCCAAGCTAAAAATGCCAAGATTCTGTCAATCTGTTGTTCTCCAAGATCTGACCTTTTATCCACCTTTGGCTTCACCATGAAAGGAAGGTGGATAAAGTTTCAGAAAATCCTCCTGAACCTCTGAGGCTGGATGTGCCTGAGTTTGCTGAAACCAGCTTGGAGAAGCCTGAGCTGCCAAATTCATTTCAGGAAGGATCAGAGAGGAGAGCCCACATTTCAGAAATCAGCATGTGCATTGAACTCCTGCTGTTAACGAGGATCTGCCTGATCCATCCAGGTTTATGCTCTGCTGGAGCCCTGAGGGATGGAAAGAGCCCTGGGGACAGTAGCTCTGATCTCTGGAGAGCTGGATGCTGGAGAGGAGATGGAATCACAGAGAAAATGCTCAGCAAAGCATTTTTGGCCACACTGTGGAGCATGATCTCATTTTTCACACCTGCTGGGCTGAGTTGCTGCTTTCTCTTTCTTCTAAGCCAAGCGAAAGGTGCAGCTGAGATCCAAAGCACTGGGCATCCACCAGGACACTCTTTGGGATTTATCCATCAAAAGGGCTCCTGTAAGTTTTTGTCTTTTATTTTCCACTCCTCTTCTGAACTGAGCAGCAAGCTCAGGCTGCCTCCTTTCCTCTCTTGCCTGCAGAGAAGGAGCTCTTTCATCTCAGCTGACAGCAGCCTTGCTCTGTTCAGCTCTGTCCAAGCCAGGTCCTCTCACACAGGGCTGGGCCATGCCTGGACCATGCCAGATTATCCCAGCAGTGCTGGAGTTCCTGCAGGCATCAGTCAGGAAAACAACACAAAAATCACAAGGCCAGGGCTCAGACATGATGATGGAGAGGAGGGAGAAGGGAATAAAAAATCCTCTTTCCCCCAAACTGAGCGATTTTTTTTTTTTTTTTTTTTTTTTTTTTTTTTTTTTTTTGCAGCTTGGTAGGAAAACACCTGAGCCTGAAATTTGCTGGTTGTCTGTCATACATCTCTGAAATCTGGTTGTTTCCACAGGAAAAAAAGATGAAGTCAGAGGCTCTGTGTGTGCTTAGTGTGAAGGTATCTGCCTGCTTGAGGGCTCCCCTGTGAGCTCCTTCTCTCATATCCCAAACAAACCAGTGCCACTGTAAAGAATCAATTTCTGCCTCTGCCTGGTTCTGCTTTTGGCAGTCAGTGAGTGCTGCTTGTAAGATTATTGATTTTCCTCCTGTTTGTTTAGCTGGGGTATCCCTTGTTTCCAGCTCAAACCTTCCTCAAAATCCTCCTTGCACAAAGCAGCGAGAGCAGCCCTGCTTTTCCCTTCCCACTCAGCTGTAATCTCTCAGAAGAGAAAGAATCCAACGAGGTTTTAGGGTTGGGAGCTCTTCCTCCAGCCCTCCTTATTATGAATCAGATTTAAATGCAGCTTTTCTGGCTGCTGCAGTTCATTTCTCTTGGTGGAGCTGATGAATATCCCAGGGTTTGTGCTGCTCATTTGATTCCCTTGCCTGATGCATTCCTTGCATCTCTGCTGCCTCCAGGACAGATCTGTGTGAGCAGATTAAACATCCTCACTGTCTGTCAGCAAAACATTACATCCACTAATGGAGAGAGGTGTTATGTTCTAGGTCCTTTCAACACACATGCAAAAAATAAAGCCCTGTTTCTTGGGGGGGAATCAGAAATGACAGCACATTCTCCTGAATTAATGCTGTCTGGGAAGAATTTGTCTCACATAAATGTAATTTTCCAGATAATTTTGATTTTTTTTTTTTCTCTTTTCCCTGACAGCTCTTCTTTCTTTCTAAGCAAAAGACAGTTTCATGCCCACAATCTGCCAGGCTGTACAAAACAGGGAAACCCTGTCCTAATCCAGACTAAATCATGTTAGATTTAACTGGATTGACAACGACTGATTTCCCATGCTTCCCATAATTTCTGACAAATGGCAATGACATATTGATATCCCAAAAAGTCTTTTCCAGTATCAAGAGGTGGATGAGTGGAGGAGCTGAAGTGTGTGACATTACTCTGATACCTGTGAATTGGAAGTTTGGAACTGGATTTTTTAACAAAAAAAAGAAGAGATTTTTAAACTGTGGGTGCTGCTGTAGTCATCTAGAAAAAAAAATCAGGTGTATAAAGACATGCTTCCCATGGAGAGCTAAATGTTATCCAAGGGGATGACATAACATAAGGAATAATTGGGGGAAGTGAAACATCAGTGCTTTTGAGTTAAGATAATTGAATTTATTGAGCTTTCCTGACATGCTGGTGCCACCTGTGTCACCTGGTGCCTCTGAAAGGGATTTCACAGAGAGGTGATTGACCTTTCTGAAGGACAGGAGAGTTTGGGACTGGATTTTGCCTCCAAGGTGAAGCTGCCTTGAACTCGCTCCTCACCTATCAAAGGCTTGGCACCGCCCCAGCGAAGTTCACCGGGGCTCGGCGAAGCTTTATTTGTTTTAACAGAAAATATGACCCTTGGCATTTGTAACATTCATCTTCTCCCTGAATGCTGCCTTATCTCTCTATTTACACTCAGCCCTCGGTGTTTTTACGGTGTTTTCTCCCCTGTGCTCACCCCTGGGCTGGCAATCCCTCAGGAACAGGGCGGCTTTTCTCGTTTGTGTCTCTGCCCTCGTGCACTTTTTTATGGCTTAGCCTCTGTAAATATTCTTCAGGTTGTCTCCATGACGTGATTGTTAATAGAACCCTGATTAAGTTAAAAAAAAAGGAGGTTTTTTTATCCTTCTAATAAAAATTATGGGTTTTTAAAGCGATCTGGCTTTATTTTCCCCACTTTTTCAACAGCAGGTGAATAGAGAAGTCTTGATAAGCTTCGGAGATGAACGGAATATAAAGGGTTAAACATGATCTGTGTTTTGTGATAGTTTTTTTTTTTTTTTTGTGAAATTTTGTGATTTGTACGAGTGAATGAAGCATCCCCACAACAGGTCAGCAAAACATTTCATCCACTAATGGAGAGAAGTGTTGTGCTCCAGGTCCTTTCAACACACGTGAACTTTGGCTGGGGATGGCAAAGAGCAACAACCCCTCCTGCCCCACAGCTCCGGGCAGGGTGGGAGTGGCATCTCTGCTCTGGGTTATCTCCAGTTAGCCTGGGAACTGAGCTGTGTGCAGCTGGAAAAGGAAAAAAAATATTCCAGTGCCAGCACTGAGGGCAGCACCAAGCACTTGTGGATGTGCTTATGGGCTTTTTCGCTCTCAGGCAGCCAGTTTTTTGGAGTTTTTTTGCTCCCAGGCAGCCAGTTTTTTGGAACTTTTTGCTCCCAGGCAGCCAGGTTTTTTTGGAGATTTTTGCTCTCAGGCAACCAGGTTTTTGGAGTTTTTTGTTCTCAGGCAGCCAATTTTTTTGGAGGCAGGTGAGACATTCTTAAAGCACAACCCCACTAAGGTCCTGTCACCTTCAGGCATTCCCAGAGGAAACTGGGGGTGGTGGAGGTGTAAACCATTTCTAGGAGCAGCTGTGCTAAAAAACTTACAGTGTCTGTCCCCTGTTTAATGGGAATCGTTCTCCAAGGGGGAATTTAGGCAGCTGTGCCACATCTCCCTCTGTCTGGGGAGGTGAGTGGGTTGGAGCTGCTCTGCAGTGAGTCATCCCCGTCTTGTTCAACTGCAGCTTCACCAATTTTCATTTGTTTATTTGTGTGTTCCAGGCATATTTGGTCGATGATGGAGCCCTGGAGCCTCACTGAACCAAGGATCCACACTTCCCATCCAAGTTTTCCAGCAGAAAGGGTGGAGGCCACAGGACAAAGCATCAGACATGCAGATGTTCTAGATATGTTCTGCTTTTACCATTTCTCCATGCTCAGGTTGAACCAAGGCTTTCTGTTATTGAGAATATCAAGGATGACTAAAAAAACAAGCTTGTAATAAAGTCCAAGAGGAAATTCAGTCCTTCAATTTATTTACAAATGAGAAAATAATTATAATTTTAAACAACGCCAAGATAACAGGGAATCTCTGATTTGGGAGTTACAATCAGCTAAGGCTTCACTTCAAGAAATTATCGACAATCAAGGGAAAAAATCACAACAGACTTGGTCTAGATTTTAGTTTATTCAAATCCTGTTGAAGTTGGGGAAGTCAGAGTGTCTAAATTTCAGTTTACTCAAATCCTGTTGAATTTGGGGAGGTTATAGTGTCTAAATTTTAGTTTACTCGAAGTCTGTCCAATTTGGGGAGGTTATAGTGTCTAAATTTCAATTTACTCAAATCCTGTCCAATTTGGGGAGGTTATAGTGTCTAAATTTCAATTTACCCAAATCCTGTCCAGTTTGGGGAGGTTATAGTGCCTAAATTTTAGTTTACTCGAATCCTGTTGAAGTTGGGGAAGTGATAGTTAGTACTGAAAACTAAATATCTGTTGAAAATATTTCCTCTTTGGAGACTTATTCATGGCTTTCCTGAGCTGGGTCAAAATTGTTACAGAGCACATAATTAGGATTATGTGTCAGAGCAGCCTTTTGGACCCAGAGTCAAACATCACATTAAGAACAAACAGAATGAGTTTCACTGCAAGACAGTCCCAGTGCCACCCACCACATTGATTTCCAGGGAAATTAATCACAGTGGAGATCTTTTGGGGTGGTCAAGATAACAAAACCCAGCACTGCCCAACGCGCCACCTGCGCTTTTCATGCTGTTCAAGGCTTGCTCTATTCCTGGACAGCAAAAGAGCCCTGCAATAAAACCCCAGTATTTACATGTCTTTCTTCAGCTGTGGCCCCAAAAACAAACACACTCCCTTGTCGAGAGCCTGTAAATAGTGAAATGTTATCACAGTGCTCCCCAGTTTGCATCTTCAGATAATCTTCTGACTTTACTGGAGCCGTCAACCCTTCTGCACATAAAACCAGAGCACTGCTCCCTTATACAGCCTCTCTGTTGGGCTTTCTGGGTGGGATTTGTTTGCTTAAACACAGGCAGAAGACAGTGCTTGAGATTGTCCCTCACAGCCCTGTGAGCGTGGCAGACACGGGGCAGGATCTGCAGCGCATCTGTGCTTTGCAGGGTGGGAGGATGTGGGTGCTGTGTCAAAAGTGCTCCTTCAAATTGTGGTTGTGGAGCACCACGTTACAGGTGTTACTCTGCCTCCTCAGGTTTTTAACCATCATTGGGAGTTTAATCACTTCCAGCCGTGGAAAGATGGAGAGAATCCTGGTGAGAACATCTGAAAGATGTCGGACGAACCTCCTCCAAAAGTACCTTGTTTCTGTCCTTCAGCAGCAACAGAGCTCAGGGCTGACAAGATCAGGTGTAGAAGCCAAGGCTGTCAATATCTGGGTGACAGATCTCACTGGGATTCAGGGGTTTGTTTGTATTAGCTCAGCAGAAAATACATGTGGGACCCACTTATCCTGGCTCCTTTCTCCTTGGCAATGCTGTGACCCGGGAGAGCTCAGCCAGGGCTGCTGGTGTCTCCCCAGACGTGCCCTGTGCTCTGGGTTTGGTCAGGTACCAGCTTCCTCCAGGCATTAAAATCACAGACTGAATGGAAATCTTGATGCTGGAAAGCTCCCAGGCTTTGTGCTGTTGAGAGTTTCAGAGAAAACCTGAGAACCAGGACTCTGAATTCAAAGGTGGTGCAGCTCTTCAGCTCTTTCAGAGGTTGACACCTCTGTTTTCCCTTCAGTTTGCTTCGATTTTGGGTTATTTGTTCAAGCTGGAAAACCTTTTAAGGGCAATGGTTATACAAACAATAACAACCTGAGCTGAAATTATTTGCTTGGACTGAATTCTGTTTTGAGTTGGAAACAGGAGCAGTGACCTGTGGGATCCTGCAAAGAATGGTTGTCAGCGTGAGAGCCAGTGCTACTTTGATTTTGGTACAGAATTAAAAATGATAAACTATCCTAAATATTTAACCTTTTATATTCTGTTCATCTCCAAAGCTTATCAAGACTTCTCTACTCATCCACTGTTTAAAAAGTGGGGAAAATAAAACCAGATCATTAAAAAACTCCATAATTTTCATTAGAAAGATTAAAAATAATCCTTTTTTTTTTTTTTTAACCTAGTCAGGGTTCCCTTAACAATCACATTATGGAGGTAACTTGAAGAATATTTACAGAGCCAAAGCCATAAAACCTTTACATGCTCTATACCCATGATCCCCTTTCACATATGTCGGTGATGATATTTGCATGGATATGCTATGGAGAGCTTGAGGCAGCTTTTCAGACATGAATTCTGTGTGTGCTGAAATGAGTTCTATGTGGCAAAATATTTTGAATATCCCTGAGTGGCTTCCAGATCTGTTCTTCAACATGGTCGTAATGCTCAGGGCTCGATTTCTGGCTTAAAATAAAGAAAAAAAATATTCATGTGGCACATCTGAGAGCACCAGGAGTGCTGGCCAGGGAATCCTGCCAGGCTGGGCTCCAGCATTGCAGAAAATTTTCAAATCCTTTGGATCTGCACAGAAGGTGGTTTGAGGGAGGCACTGTCAGGAGTAGAAGGGAAGCTGAGCCATCCTGAAGGCACAGCCAGCATTCCAATGCTGCCTCTAATCAGCTCGCTATTTATGTCCCCAGGAGATTATTCATGAGGGTGCCGCATCAGGAGCTGCATCAGCAGATAAAAAAGATTGACTGCAGTAGAGGGACCAGGGAAAGCTCACACCAGCAGCAGGAGAAAGGAACCCAAAGCAGGGCCCAGCCTCCAAACCTGGCCAGAGTGGAGGGAACACAGATTTCCTGCTCAGGAGAGGATCTGTTTCACACGGATTCAGATCAGTTCATGGAGGATGAGCCTGTTTCCATCCGAGCAAATGAGACCCTGCTCTTCCTTGGCTGCCAAACACCTCCAAGTTTTGCCTGTCCTCAGGGTTGTGCAGTGTCTCTAGAAATAATTTGAGATGTTGTGAGTAGATCAGGCCTCTAGAATGGCATGAGAACATGAGGAAAACATGCAGCTCCTGGCAGTTAATTAATTAATAAACCAATTGCCTGATAAACTTGGGCACCTCACCATGATGATGCCATCAGTTTTCTTACTATACCACCTCTTGTCTGCCAATGTTTTAGATATCTCTGGTTAGGTTTGAGATGGATTTTTTTTTTTTTGCTCCCATTTTAAACCAGCTGTGATCACAGAATTCTGGAATGGTTTGGGATGAAGGAGAACTTGAAGATCATTTCATTCCAACCTGCCAAGGGACACCTTCCACTATCCCAGGTTGCTCCAAGCCCTGTCCAAGCTGGCCTTGGACACTTCCAGGGATCCAGGGGCAGCCACAGCTTCTCTGGGCACCCTGTGCCAGGGCTTCTCTACCCTAACAGGAAAGAATTTCTTCCTAATCCCCAGTGTAGGATGCAGCAGAGGGGAGAATCTCCTCCATCAACTTACTGGGGTTTTTTTTGTTTGTTTGTTTTTGATGTTGTTGCTTTTGTTTGGTTTGGGGTTTTTTTTGGGGGGGGGGGGTTGGTGGTTTTTTTGGGGTTTTTTTTGCTGCAGCCCAGAATTCAGTCTGCGAACACACATTTCTGAGCCATGTCCATCGACACTCACAATTCATTTTCTTCAGGGCTGCTCTCAAAACATTCCGATAAACACCTTGTGGTTGTGGAGCCATCTTCAAATCCCCCCTGCCATGGTGTGTCCTCTAACAGTGAACTGTCAGCATGAAATATCTCTGGATGTCGATACATCCAAAGCCACGGGTCCTGTAACTGTGCAGAACCACTTATTACACGGGTAACTGGAAATTTATGAGGCACCACTAATCATATTTAATTCACATCAATCCCCAGTGAGGCCACTGGAATCACAGGGGGGATGAATCTCGCTCAGACGTAGTCCAGAAATGGAATGAATTTCAAAAATATAGCCTCTTTTTCATCAAAACCCCAATAAAATCAATCTTCCACTTCAGAATAGAGCCCTAAGGCTTAAAGCTGACTGAAATTACCAAAATGCAAAAAGAATCTTTAATTACATGCTCATTTGAGAGGAGGAATGTTAGACTGTGTCCCTGGATTCATTTCTCAGACTAATTTAGTAGTCTTTGTGTTGAACCTTCTCCTCTGATGGTGGACTTGAAAAATACATCCAACATGGAAATGTGCCTTGTGAAGAGACTCCCTTTCAATTATAGCTGTCTGAGTAAAATTGAAATAATGTGTTACTATTCTGGATGAAATCTTGATCTCTCTGGCCCTTTCAGCTGCCTGTGACAGTGACAGGCCTGTGACAGACCTTCCCAGAGAGGAAAGACTGATGGAAGACACTCACTGGGCTGTTCCATGTGATGGACATGGTCTCAGGTCAGATTTTCAATGTTCACAGGGAATTTTAGAACCTTATGATTCCAGCACAAAATGGGACAGGTGTGGTTTGGCTGTCAGCAGAAGGAGTCTTGAGGCTGTCAGCTCTGGGATCATTTAATCACATGGGTGTTTTCTTCCTAATCCCCATTTCTTGGTTGTTTCATCTCTGGAGTGGAGAATGTAAATCCTTCCCCTCCCCCAAAACCTTTTAGTGTTTTTAAACCACAATATTTAACTCTGAATGTGCTTTTTAAAATTGTGGCTGGCTTCAGTTTTTTTGTAGGAATTGGTTACCTTGGCTGTGTGGGAAAGGAGTCCCT
Organism: Pycnonotus jocosus; assembly: GCA_013400435.1. Taxonomy (NCBI): domain Eukaryota; kingdom Metazoa; phylum Chordata; class Aves; order Passeriformes; family Pycnonotidae; genus Pycnonotus; species Pycnonotus jocosus. The sequence goes on from VWYP01003542.1 coordinate 52,285, forward strand.
CGAATCAGCTTGTATTTCAGTGATTTTCACAGATTTAAGGGCCAGATGGGATCATTAGCTCACTCACCTTGATCTTTAACACAGAGTGTGGGATGGGATTCACCTCCCAGCTATTTGAGGAATAAAGGTAGAGATAGAATAAAAATACACCTGTGCCAAAATGAGCTGTCTTCCCTCTGCCCCCTTTGCAGTCAATGGAGAAGGATCATTTCTTTCACAGGGTAATTCATTCTTCCCTGTGATAGATTTGGGTGTATAAATTACTGGGGCTGTGGCTGTCTCACAGTGAGTTCATCATCCAGTCTTTGCCTGAGGAATGTCAGCAATTTGTGCCTGAAAGTGCCAAGAAATGGAGAATCCACTTCTTTTCTTTCTTGTGCTCCTGATTTATCACACTTGGTATCAGAAACCAAACTCCAAAGGTTTGGTTGGACTGAATTGATATTGGTTATGAGAGAATCTTGAGTGAGTAGCTCAGGGGAAGATACACAGCTTGCACCGTGCTGAATCCATCTCCATTCCCTATTACTGCCTGCCTCATATCCCAAAAGACTGAGCAAACAGCAGAGATCTCCAGGATGAGGTGATAGAGATCTCCAGGATGAGGTGATGGAGGTCTTCAGGATGAGGGGATAGAGATCTCCAGGACTGGGTGACAGAGATCTCCAGGACTGGGTGACAGAGATCTCCAGGACTGGGTGATAGAGATCTCCAGGATGAGGTGATGGAGATGTCCAGGATGAGGTGATTGAGATGTCCAGAATGAGGCGATAGAGATCTCCAGATTGAGGTGATAGAAATCTCTAGAATGAGGTGATAGACATCTCCAGATTGAGGTGATAGAGATCTACAGAATGAGGTGATAGTGATCTCCAGGATAAGGTGATAGAAATCTCCAGATTGAGGTGATAGAGATCTCTAGAATGAGGTGACAGAGATCTCCAGATTGAGGTGATATAGATCTCCAGATTGAGATGATAGAGATCTCCAGGATTGGGTGATAGAGATCTTCAGGATGAAGTGATGGAGGTCTCCAGGATTGGGTGATAGAGATCTCCAGAACTGAGTGATCGAGATCTCCAGGATGAGGTGACAGAGATCTCCAGGATTGGGTGATAGAGATCTCCAGAATGAGGTGATAGAGATCTCCAGGTTGAGGTGATAGAGATCTCTAGAATGAGGTGATAGAGATCTCCAGGACTGGATGATAAAGATAGAATGAGGTGATAGAGATCTCCAGAATTGAGTGATAGAGATCTCCAGGATGAGGTGACAGAGATCTCTAGGATTGGGTGATAGAGATCTCCAGAATGAGGTGGTAGAGATCTCCAGAATGGGGTGACAGAGATCTCCAGTATGAGGTGGTAGACATCTCCAGGATGAGGGGATAGAGATCTCCAGATTGAGGTGATATAGATCTCCAGATTGAGATGATAGAGATCTCCAGGATTGGGTGATAGAGATCTTCAGGATGAAGTGATGGAGGTCTCCAGGATTGGGTGATAGAGATCTCCAGAACTGAGTGATCGAGATCTCCAGGATGAGGTGATGGAGATGTCCAGGATGAGGTGATTGAGATGTCCAGAATGAGGCGATAGAGATCTCCAGATTGAGGTGATAGAAATCTCTAGAATGAGGTGATAGACATCTCCAGATTGAGGTGATAGAGATCTACAGAATGAGGTGATAGTGATCTCCAGGATAAGGTGATAGAAATCTCCAGATTGAGGTGATAGAGATCTCTAGAATGAGGTGACAGAGATCTCCAGATTGAGGTGATATAGATCTCCAGATTGAGATGATAGAGATCTCCAGGATTGGGTGATAGAGATCTTCAGGATGAAGTGATGGAGGTCTCCAGGATTGGGTNGATAGAGATCTCCAGGATGAGGTGATGGAGATCCCCAGAATGAGGTGATAGAGATCTCCAGAATGAGGTGATTGCAGTGACTTCTGACAGGGAAAGGTTTCTGCAAGGGGCAGAGGGAGGGAGGAGGGGGATGTGAAGGGATGTGACAGATGAAGAGAAAATGAGTGTAGAGAAAAGGTTTGTTCAGAGAAATGAAGCTGTGGTGAGCTGACCTCAGCTGGATACCAGGTTCCCATGAAAGCCACTCCATCATTCCCCCCTCCTCAGCTGGGCAGGAGAGAGGAAATACAAGGAAAGGCTTTTGGGTTGATGCAAGGACAGGGAGAAATCTCTCAGCAAGTTGCTGTCAAGGGCAAAGCAGGCTTGACTTAGGGGAAAAAAAAAGAATAATTTAATGTATTACCAATAAAATCAGAGCAGGATAATGAGCAATGAAAACCAAATCATAAAACAGCTTCCTCCTACCCCTCCCTTCTTCCTGGGCTCAGCCTGACTCCTGAATTCTCTGGGGCTGGCTGGAATTGCCTCCCTCAGACATGGGGAGAGCTTCTCACAGAAGCCACCCCTGAAATCCCCTGTCACCAAAACCCGGCCTCCAAAACCCAATACACAGAAACACTCTGGTACTAAAACAAAAAAGACTGATAAAAGTGAATGATGACTAATTTAAAATCAGTAAAATGAAGCTTGTTTAATTACAGGCCCAAGAAATAACCTGAATAATTAATTATGCCGAGATAAACTCAAAGCCAAGCGTGTGTTTTGGAGGGATTGTGCTTATCTGAGGTGGCATTTGGGGGTGGCCATGTTCCACTGAAAATCAGAGGATAATAGGAGGCATCTGCAGCAGTGGCAACCAGAACAAACAACAAAAAAACATCAGAGTAAAACTGATGAAAATGACAGGGTATAGACCAATGAAAAGGTAGAAGGATCTGTCCTTTCTCTGGCAGCTTCTTCTGAAAAATGCAATATTGGCCAGTGCTCGAGCCAGCCTTGCTGTGAAACTGATTCTTCTCTGCCTTATCACAGCGCCAATAAAGATATTTTATGACTTTTTTTTTTTTTTTTTTACTTTAAAATAATTACATGAAGATGGAATAGCCAGGGAATAGATAAAGAATGTGCTTTCATGTCCTGATATACATTAAATCAGACACCATGTCTAACCCTCTTCACTGACTGCACAGTTAAATGGAAATAGAAGCCCTCAACTCTGAGTCATGGGCTTTTCTCTCTTGATCCAAAAGTCTGTGGGATTTGTAACTCAGATGTTGAGTGCCTATAAGAGATGGTCTGCTTAGATCCTTTAAGGATTTGTCTGAAATAATCTAAGTGGTTTGTAAAGGATTGTGTAGTTGAATCCTGGTCCCTCACCCTAATCACTGGTCCAAACTGTTTTTTTGGGTATGAAATGAGATATAATCAACATTTATGATGGTCAGGGTGGCCTGCAGATAAGTCAAGCTGGTATTTTTTCCCTGTCCAGCACTGCTGGGGTCACTCCTGACACCCTGTACACATTCCTGCTCTCCCCACCCCTCCTAGCCCAAGGGGGATGTGAAGAAAATAAAAGTGATTGGAAAACAGGTTACCAAAATTACCAGGGGCACAGCACAACACCCTGGCCCTGCCAGAGAGGAAATTCTCAGTTTGTACTGATCCGTGGGATTTTCCCACACCCATCTGCACAGCTTTGTACTTTGTCATAGGAACACACCCTCAGGGAATGGAAAAAAAAAAAAAAAAAGAAAAAGAAAAAAAGGAAGAGGTTGGGGTTATATTCCAAATCAGCTCATGGTGGTTGTGTGGTTATGCTGAGCTACGTGAGTCATATCCAGCACCCTGAGAGTGTGGAATGATGAGCTCTGCCCAGGTTAAAGGAATGTTTCTCAGGCCTGGGCTTGGCTGGCATGGAGAAGGGATAGATGAACTCACATTTTGAGGTTCCTCCCAGGCTGGTTTGTGTGATGCTGCATCCTGAGCCCTTGTCTTGGCAGTTTTGATTTAGCCTGGGTGTGCAGCAGCGATGCTCCCGCTGTCACAGCATGCACTATTGATTCATCACGCTAAAGTGAGTACAACTGAAACATGAAGATTCATTAGGAGAGACCATTTACGCCTCTGGACTCGATATGTTTTCAAAATGATGCTCTACAACCTCATTAGTGTCTTGTTCTCATTCATGGATTCACCTGTCGAGTGACAAGAAAAGAAACAAGGAGAGCAGAAAATTGATCCTCTGCACTGATGGCTGATTCTTTGGGAATTCAGCATTTGCCTGGTCATTCCAGGGTGCCAGGGAGATTCAATAAGTGTAGTGAAGCTCTAAAGCAGAAATATTGATGGCTCCAGCACTGAGGAAAGAGGTTAAAAGGTGCAGGATTACTTCAGTCCCTTCCTTAAAAGTACAGCAGCTGTCTTTGTGTCATTCCTCGTATGCTCTGACTCAGATAAAAAGGAATATATTCTGATTATTTGTAAGAGTGTTTTGGTCTCTTATGATCCCTTGAATATCTCCCCATGAATTTTCCAAAAGGTAGTCACAAAGAGAGGGTTTTTTTTCCTTTTTAAGGAATGTATTTTCTTCAGGACACATGAGTAATCCTCTCTGATGTTGTCTGCCTTAGATCTCTTTAAGCACTGAAAATGACAAAAAGGTAAATTAAATGTATCCATTTAGATGCTTTTAATTGGCAGCCAACATCAATGCCTCCAGTGAGAAACTTTGGACTGGATTTATCCAAAAGGAATTGCTAAAAGATTTATGGAGAGAAGTGACATTTTTATTGAAATGTGAGATTTTTATTGAAATTTTAATTGAATTTTTATTGAAATTCTTTTTACTATTTTTCCTGGACAGTGTCTGCATGAAGTTGATAATTCCCATGTCCACAGCTGGATCTCTCTCCTTCCCTATTCCATGATATTACTGGAATGTGCTCTAGGCAACTCTCCCCAGGACTGAGGTTTTGATGGTGTTAGAAAAATGTCCAGATGGGATTAAAGGTGGTGGGAGCACAAAGACCCGTGGGGGTTCTGCTCCCAAACCACCAGGAGCTGATCCCCTGCAGGCTTGGGATGCACAAACTCCCTGGATGTGAACAGGAATTCTCACGAGAGGGTTGGTGCAACAGCCGTGACAGGAGTGAAGATAAATTTGGAACACGAGGATGAGATTCATTCCCAGCTCCAGACACCAACATCTGACTTGGCCTCCCCTGGGACACGCTAGGCTGTGGCTGCATTAATCCTGAAATGTGGCAGCTGAGTCACACTGGGTAATGTCACCTCTCTGGTGTCTGGCAGGAGGGATTTATCCCAGTGCTGGTTGCAGGGAGGGAGGGACTGGGAGATGTGGTTAAACTCTTTAGCAGTGAAGGGTTTCCCTTGGAAGCAGCTGTGGGGTTTTCAGCAGAGTTTTGGAAGGTGGGCAGTGCAGGGCTGTGTCTGCAGAGAGGTCCTGGCATGGAGAACTGAGAGCTGCAGGACAAATCCAGGATAAAATAGATGCAGGAGTTGCAGGATAGATGGAATAATTGCAGGATGTCACCTTGGATGGTCCTTGTGGTTCTCCAGGTGTGCAAGGAACCAGCAGCAGCTCTTCCATCTGTCCTGCTCTCTCCAGATCCAGGGCCAGCTCTGTCCCTGATGCCTTGGTGGCACTTCTGGACTGCACAGAGGACTCTGTGTGCACATGCCCAAGGTAGGAAAGGCTGAAGATCAGCTCCTGACCTTCACTCTGAAATGATTTATGAGGGCTCCATCCCGAACTTCAACCTGCGGTGATTTATGAGAGCTCAGCTCCTGAACTTCACCCTGGACTTATTTATGAGAGCTCATACACTCATTTCCCCAACTCTGCTGGGAGGATAATCCCAGAGGAGTGACAGAGCTGGGAGTCTGGCTGGCAGCTGCCTGAGCCCCAGGGCAGAGTTTGGCTGAACTCAGCGTTTCCCATTTGCAGCATGGTGCTGACAATCCTCTTCCCTGCAGAGAATTTTGTGCTCTCCTCCAGAGGAAAGCACAAGATGGGAATGTTTGGTGCTCACGACCCAGTGAGTGTTTTGCAGACACATTTTTGTCCATCAGAGATGCTCTTTGAAGCCTGTGCCAGCTGCCCTCTTGGGAAGAAGGAGGACAATGCACATCAGTGTCATCTTTAGAGAGAAAAGTCTCCAAAAAGGGTGGAAGGAGGCACTACCAGAGGAAGGAATTCACATTCTCAACAAGTTGAAAGAGAAAACAATGTGCTTAACAACTATTTGAAGAAATATAACAATACAGCAACAAACAGAACCAGGATGCCCAGCAGGGAGTCACTTGTTCTTTATTGGCTCCAGCGTGTTCTCATCTGGAGTGGGAATTGAAGCACCTCCAAAAACACCCAGGCAATGTCATTGCAGGGACACAATATCAGTGGGCTGGCCATGCAAAGGGCTGCCCTGGAGGAGGAAGCTCAGGGCTGAGCTGAAGATATTTAGCAGATGGGCAGGGTTATCGTAATCCCTATGCAAAACAGCAAATATTTCATCCTGCTCTAACCAAACCAGAGGCACGAGTAGGGCGGCCATCCAGGAGGTGTAAATTGAAGGAATATTATGTTAATGGAAGAGACAAAAGGTGAGAAAAGCTTGAGAACTGCTGGGTTAGAAGTTCTGCACAACAGGAGAGAACTATTTTTTTTTAATCTGCTGAAAATCCTAAACCCCCTGAGGTCCACTAGGACAGCTACAGCTGGTCTGTGAGCTGCACAGATAAAATTGGTTACAACAGAACCCTACCTCAACCAGCTTAAAAGTAAAGAAGTTCTTGGATAAGACAAGAATAGGTTGGATTCAAGCAATCCAAATCAATTGGGGGACTCCAACCAAGCAAATTTAATCCTGAATTTAGACTCAGGATTAAGGTGGTGTTAAGACCTTGACTAATCAGGTAAGTTTAGGTGCAAAGTAGGTGCAAGAGTGGGAATTTGAACTCCCTATAAAAGAGGGCAACCATCAATAACTCTTAGCTGTCGTCACACAATCTTCAGTGTGTTCAGTCCTGTGCCTGTCTCCAAAACTGTGACCCCAATGTAAGAGTTCACCCTGGCAGATGATTCATTCAGACAGCAAACCAGGGATAGAATCCTACAATGGTTTGGGTTGAAAAGGGTCTATTTCCATCCCCCTGCCATGGGCAGGAACAGCTTCCACCATCCCAGATTGCTCCAAGCCCTGTCCAGCCTGGCCTTGGACACTTCCAGGGATCCAGGGGCAGCCACAGCTTCTCTGGGCACCCTGTGCCAGGGCCTGCCCACCCTCACAGGGAAAAATTCCTTCCCAAAATCCCATCTAACCCTGCACCTTTCTTGGGATTGTTATGGGACTCTGTTAGAAATCAACTGGCTTGACTCATAGAATCTAATAATGATGTGTGGGCTGCTCCCAAAAGGCTGTAAGGAAAAACGTTACCATCAACCATCAAAATTAATCACTTAATGCTGAGAACATTAATGTTTAACTTCTGGGGTGAGATTCTTGGTTTTTAGGAAGCCAGAGAATCCCCACTTAAATTCTGTGTAACTCATACAGGATGTTGAGTACCTGGAGCAAGAAATCTCGTGTTTACACTCAATCCTCTCTTTTTGGAGCTGTAGCTTTTTGGCTGGGATGGTGCTTCAAGCCGTACATTTTTTTAACCACTTTAGCATTAATATTTTGAAATACAGTGATCCTGGACACGACCCAATTATATATATATACATATATATATATATGTATATATATATATATATTTATCTAACACTGAGCATAACCCACAGCAGACCTTAATGCCACTCAGTAGAAGGCTGGCATCAAATTTATAGGTGGAGGGAATTTTTTTATTTGCCTCCTGAAACCACTTGGGTGAAAGAAATAATTCATTTGAAAAGCCATGGAAGCTCAAAGGGCCTTTGGATACTGTGGGTGAAGATTTGTCATCTCTCTCCAGCTCACACTGGTGTTCTTAGCCCAGCAAGCTCAGCCATGGTCATTAACATGCAAAACACACGTGATCCTTAATTATGAAGCGATATTTTTGGATTATCATGCCCAGCTAGGAAAAGTCTGCATTTGGTACAAAGAAATCTGGAGAGGGCATCAGCCCCATGAGGGAAGAAACTGGAACATTGTGAAAGCTTTGCTGCAGCACAGCTGCTTTTCCCATCCCATTTCACTTGTTTGAGAAAGTTTGCAATCCCAAAATACACAGGGCAGGGAGGAATCATGTAAACACAAATCTGGGATGGCAGGAAAAACCATGGCTTAGTGCTCTGAGGGCAGAAAACCTGGAAAATGGAGCTGTGGTTAATGGTTATCTTCTGTGGAGGGATCACAGGGTGAGGTTAAAAGGTTGAAGGTTTTATCGTGGTTTTTAATGATGCCTGCAGTGTGAGATCCACGTTTTTGGATTGGTCTCAAGTCTGGTATCACTAAATGAGTTTGGAAAGTGAGCTGTGAAATCTCATTATTCAAACTGGTTTCTCTCAGCTGCAAAAACCTTAACCCGTGTCAGGATCCAGCCCTTGGAGGAGGTCAAAATTCTCTGCTGGTGTTTAATCCAACCCACCTTCATTTTTTACATTTTCTGTATTTTCTGAGGCTGGCACCAGCTGTTGGGACAAGCAGACAAGATGGGCAGGTTGGAGTTATTTTTATCCCCACAGCTGTTCAATCAAATTCTCATTTAGCAGCTCAGTTCTGTGGGTAATCTCAACGTAATTAGAAGGTTTAGGTAAAATTCAGAAATGTGCTTAAAATTTTGGCAATTATTATTCTAGAATCAGCATCGGTTACAAGCACATAATTATGCTCGGTGTAGTACAAACTCATTATGGGATATAATTCTGGCCTATGCTGTTTGCAATAGAGCTAAAATTTTTCTCTTTGCACAAACCCTCTTTTACAAAGAGTATTTTTAAAAAATCTGTCAGTTAAAGAATTGAGGATGTTTCTGTACAGTTCACAATTTTAAAAAATAAGAAGCTCACACCTTTGAATTGTCTTATAATGTGGCATTGCTGATTTTGAACAGGATGTTGTTAAAAAATTATTCTCCCTAAAAAAGAATAATTAGGATGAGGGTTAATTAGGATGAATGAATTGGTTGCCACAAAATCATTTCCCCTTTTTTGAAATTAAAGTTTTGGGAGCTGATCGAAATAATTTCTTTCCCATATTTCTGGTGGGATTTTTTTGGCACTACAAAGAAAACAAGATTTAGTTATTAAGTTGTGAAAAAAAAGAGATTGAATGAACAAGAGACCTGACATGAAAACTCCCAGCAGCTCGAGGGAGAAGACAGAATTCCATTGATTTCCAGCCCTGTGTTCCACCATGGGCTCATCCTCCCTCCTTAAGACCTCTTGCACTCTCTAGCAATTGAATCTGTGGCTTGAAAAACAGATATCTTTCAATTAATAGAATTAATGGGTTTTTTGTTCCCATCATTATTTATTTAGAAAAACACAGTTCTTAAGTGCTGCTCTTACAAACTGTTTATGATCTGCCAACACGCCCTCAGCCAAGGAATATTGATAAGTTGTTTTCCCCACACTTTTCCTTATTTATTTCACCTACCAGACATATCCGTGTACTCACTTCCTACTCTCGTGCTGCTCTGTGCAGAAAAACCCCCAATAAATTAAAAATATGTTCAGTGAGGGGGTAAAACCTATAAAAAGATCATTATGGATCAGTCCCCAGATGGGTATCCTGTCCTCAATATGTCAAAAGCACCTTCCCAGAGACAGATATTGGAATATGAGACATTCCTTCACACAGACTCTTAAATTCCCCCAGGATGAGACTTGGGTGTGAATGGAGGTTTGGAGAACATCCTGAGATGTGTCTGCCTGGTTTATGGATTTTCCTTTTTGGATTATCTCCAACTGTTTTTTGATCTTGTCTGACCTTTTGCTCCAAGCTTCTTCAGACAAATCCACAGTTCCACATCCTTTTTTTCTGGGATCTCCTTTGTTTGTTTTGAGCTGGGCACTCACTAATTGGATTTGTTGTGCAGTAATTACTGCACCAGAATGGCGTTTGCTGCCTTTTCATCTTTTCAGCCACTGCTCACATCGCTCTGGATGCTACAGGTGTCCATCATCCTTTCCTCAGGCTGGATTCCGACCTGTCCATTTATTCCTTATTCCAGTGCCTTCAATTCATGATGGATTTTCCCTTCAGTGATGGATTTTCCATGAAGTTTTCACAGAATTATCATAACGTGACCAGAACCACACACAATTTTCAAGACGTGAGGACATTACCCATAGAGACAGAAAAATGCCTTCCACTTTCTTCTTTATTTCCCTAGAATATCTCAAATTTCATTTGTTTTTTTGACTGATGCTTCTGCTGAATTGACATTTCCACAAGAGAATTGCTGGCCCAAGACCTCATTTTTCAGTGCTAGCAGCTGTGCCAGAGCCTGCCATGGTTCAATCCCTCACCAGCTCTCTTGAACCCCCTTTGGGCACTGGAAGGGGCTCTCAGGTCTCCTTGGAGCCTTCTTTTCTCCAGGATGAATAAATCTCTATATCCGTAGGAGAGCTGGATGCTGTGAATGGATTTGTTTGAATGCAGGTCCCAGGAGCCCCCAGATTTACATCAGGACCCATTCTCTTATGACTTTTCTGAACATTTATCACAGCACTGGGTAAGGCGAGGGTGGAAAAAAGCTGCCATGGGTTTTAAAAGGAAAAAAAAAATCATAATTTAAATTAACAGCAAAGTACATAGACCTTCAGCATAAAAAATTATACATCTCACCCACTCACCTTAAAAAAATACAAAACTAGTATTCAGCAGAGTCAATAAAAGTTAAATTTTCTTGTGTTTAATCCACTGTTGGCTGAAGAACATTAGCATTTCAAATAGATTTGCTCATTACAATGAAGATGTCTTTTGATAAAATACCACGATTCCCTGGGATTTCAATTCTTGCACTGAGAAATGAAAAGAAGTAAAGGCAGAATTCAGTGGAAATCTCTTCCCCTTCCCCTTTCCC